>CM075855.1:30043247-30378247 GCA_037975125.1 Latrodectus hesperus
TATGTATTTCTCTAAATATTTATTTGCAAATTCATACGTTCCAATATAAGGAATGAAAAGAAACTGATAAAAATAAGCAGTTACATATTGCTACTATATTACAAACATGCAAAATTATATTAACAGTATGCCATATTTTTCCAATATGGAAAACAGATAAAAGTAGTGTTTGAGATTTATTTTAAAAAGAATGTCGTTGTTATTTAATTAAGATATTCTTTTATTTTGAATAGCACAATATTTTAAGCTTCATTTTACTTTTACATTTCATAAATTTACATCTGACTAATAATAATCATTATCCAGGTTTTAATAGTAAAATGATTGAATCAAATATTGAAAGAATATAATAATTTTTATGAGTTATAAAATAAATAAACAAATCAAAGAATGATTTGTTAATTTAAAGCCTGCATTTTTTATTAAAGAGAACATTAATGAGGAAGGAAGATACTTGAATAATGCAGAATTTGAGCACTGATCCGTTTCCAGTTATTTTCAGGAGGTTTCATATTTCTAGATAACCGAATAGTATGGCCAATTGGTCAGCGGCAAATGAACAAATCAGAATCCGAGGATTTTTCAGCTATCCAACTACTTGGGACGATAAACAAATTATCATCTTCCTTCGGAAAAAATACCCCTGCATACGGACGCCTAAATTTAATGTTAATTAGTAAACTATTCAAATAATAATATTCATGACAATATCAAATTACACAAATAACTATAAAAAGCAGCGACATCACTGTTTTATAGCTTGCAAAATCTTTTTAATATAAACAAATTAGGAAATTAAATAATTATTTTAAGATTTGAAAATAATCGACGTCAATAGAGTGGTGAAGAATAATATTTACCCCTGATAACAGATATTAAGGACTTTTGAATTATGACAGCAGAATTTCCTTGTTTTGATTATCTAAGATTTTTCTAATACTTCGCCTTTTTTGGCGAGGACAAATTTCCTGATTCATGTCTAAAAAGCCTTTAGTAAATAACTTAACTCTATGATATGATGTTATGGACAAGGAAAAAGGATTAAAATGAAATACATAATTAATAAATAATTGGAATTGAAGAATGAAGAAACAATATATGAAAAATAAAACACACACACACATACAAATTTTGTTTTATAAGAACAAAAATGTGTATTTTTGTTATATTCATACAAGTCAACATAGCTGAAGAATGCCATATTTCTCTTTACGTATGTCAGCTCCCTTCACCATACTTAATGATAATTGATAAATATGTTTTGAAAATTTTTGCCTGAAATCTGTTAAAAAGTGTACTTTATTTCTGATTTTATAATATGACTTAATATTATTTACTTTAAGGTCTCATAATTAATAAAAGAATAATAAAATAATTAATGAAAGGTATTATTAATTATTTTAATAATTATAGTTTCTTAAGATTTGCTTGTAATTATTCTTTCAATTTTAAAATATTTTTCATGAAATCTATTTGGTAATAAAATTAATGTAAACTAAAAATATGCCAAAAATATCCTAGACGTTATAGAAAATGAATATAGTATTAATTTTTTTGAGATTATATTTTCTTAAAAATAATAACTGATTGCAAGCAATGAGATGCGATATTTTTCTATATATAATTGTCAGGAAATATTTCCAAAACCTAGTTTTCAGAGCCTAAAATTAAAATTATGGGAAAGCTGAAAAATAATAAAAATACGTTTAAATAACAAGGAAGATAAAGAAATCCCAATGAGTATTTTCTTTTGCTTTTGCTTCTGAAAATGTGTCTACACGTTACACAAAGTATATAAATTACAACACAAATTTTTAAAATAACAAAGTATAAAATACAGAGAAATTACGTGATTTGTTTTTCACTTTTTCCTAAAACTAACCTAAGAAAAGATGATCACAATGAGGATGATGCTTAATTTTTACCCTTTTTTAATTATGTTAATTTATTTCATAATTTAATATATAACCTACAATTATTTCAGAAATAAAGTAAGAAATTTTAAACATTTATATGTAAATCATAAATTTGTTAACGTTATATTTAAATTTCAAATATTCTTCTAGAAAATTCGAAACTTAGTTAAATCGTATAAATTGCTTAGAACTGTATAAATTTACTGAGACACCTTTAAATTACAATAGAATAGAATAATTAAACTTTTTATTTAAAGAACGAACGAAATGGATATTTCATTATAATAGGAAATTAAATTACAAATTGTCTTGATAGACTTGAGGAATAGCTAATTTTTATAAGCTACTTGAAAAATAATGCAAAAGAGGATTACCAAAAACTAACAATATTTCTTTTCAATAAAAATATTAACCAAATTTAATTTTAATATTAATATCTTTCAATAAATTTTTATATAAAAAATAAAAATATATTACTTAAAAATTAAAAAAGTATACTCACATATTTCTGTTATCCATTTTAAAAAGAATAATGATAGTGTATAGTGCCAAAATGTCCAAATAGAAATCCGGAAGAACAATATACAGACTTCTAAATCGCAAATAATTCTAAATAAAATGAATTATAATCGTTTTGTTTCCAACTATTATATTCAGTATTGCCAGAAGAACATAAAATATTATAATTTTTTCATCCAATTAAAAACCAATTCAGAAAATTATTAAAATTGTATATTTTAATTTTTAAGCTGAATTTGTAAACGATATTTTATTGGCTATCATTTTTTCTAATGCATTGTTATTTTTCATTTTACATTAATTAGAAAATGAGAATGGTTATTAAAATTATCGTTTGCTTTAAAAGAAAAGGCAATTATTTAATTCTGAACTCTGCAATTACGTTTGATTGCTTTATTTCATATAATTATCAGTTTCTTAAAATAAAAATAAAGATTTAAGCGTAACCATGTTTTCCATATGCTTGCGGTGGCCATGCCATGCATCACCACAACTAACCGACCATGCGTGGCAACCTGGAGACAAGGAAAAACTAAATTTAGTTTAACTTACTTATTTGTAAATTACTTAACACAGACTTGACTGGAAACTGAAATTGTAACTGCATTGTCACAATATGTATAACCTTCTTGTAACGTGTGCTGGTATTCCTATAGCACGCCCTTCAGCACCTACTTCTTAATAAAGATTGTTCAATTTTATGGAGTAATATTTATTCATTTTGACAATATACGGTAATACGTTTATGGGTTTATGGTTTATAGACTTAATTAATCATAATAATAAAAGAAAATGTTGCTGTTTTCGTATATTATTTTGTTTAAAATGGAATTCTCTTCAACAAGGATTTAAATTAATCAGAATTATTATTTTCAGAAACGAAAATGTTTTTCATATTACCATCACATTGATTGTTAAAATATCATTCAGTCGGTCTCATTTTTCACATAAATATTCCCTTTGAATAAAAGGCCTTAGAATTTAAAGTTGTCAAATGTATATTTCAAAAGAAAATGATTATTTAAGAAGTTATGTATTGGTAGCATATTACTGACATTATGAACTATCTAGAGTGATACGTTCATTTCCATTCTAATCTGAAAATAACTGTATAATATTAAAAATTTCGTTTACATGTTCTTGTTGTTTCATATTTATATTGTTCCATCTGTTATTTAGAAAGTGTTTCATAAATACAATGGTTTGTTAAGAAATAACTTTTCCAAAGAAACAATTTGTTGAATTACAAAAGGTAATGTTTGGAGCTCATGTCACTTTCATAAAACTGGAAAATGTTTAATCATTTTATTAAGTAAATTAAAAATGATACTTTTCACAAGAGAAGATTCTTCGATTTTCAATTTTTATACACTACATTTATGGCTACTTATTGCTCCTTTTGAAACGTCACTAAAGACAGACAGTCGCGTCGCAATTTTGAACACGACTAATTGACAATGTCTACGCCTGAGGAACAACTCCCCATGCCACACCACAAAAGTGAAAGAACAATGAAATTACACCCATATTGAAAGCCACAGTCTCCGTTAATAAAGCCAATGAATCTTCGGTCGGGTCAGGTACTGAGCACATTACCTGTTGGTCACGAGAATGGATGGCGTCTTTTCCAAAAAGCCACCGCCGATAATGATTCTCTCCCTCCCAAGTCCTACTGTTTGCCTCATCGTGGCGGGAGTGTGACCCTGAGCGGAATGGGCGAAGTACGTCGGGAGTTTACTCCTAGTAGGGCCACCCAAGGCGTGAAGGCCATTCCATTATGCCTAGCTAAATATCAGTAGGCGAAGGAGCCAAGACAGACTTCTACCTCCTGGTGCTCCGGGCCTTGGTCTAACAGAAGCTGCACATTCCCTCTCCAATGACTTCGTTGACTGTTGATTTTGATGCTGCATCGTCCGTCGCGCAGACTACCCGGACTGTTCTCTCAAGACTTGCTAGCGGTCATATTAAGTGCCTCACTTTCAACGAGGGCAGGAAAACTTTCGTCACCTGCACCAAGTGCCAAAATCATCAGGCTTCTCCTGAGCATCTTTTGGATTGTATGGGTCTCTCTAGGGAGGATCTCTTTAGCAATCCTCTTTTAGTCTTCGACTTCCTTACAGTCAACGAACTCGTGGATCTAGTCTGACTCCGTCAGACATGGAAGATAAGCAACAACAACAACAACAACATGATTCTCTATTATGAGCATATAAGCTTTTTAATATGACCTTCGAAAATGTCACTAAAATGACATACACGTTCTTTAAAAGACACAAAGGTTTCATAATAAAAATAAAGGGTATTTAATATATCAATTTAGTGAATTGAAATCAAATTTATTAAAAATATTTATTTGTATTCCAAGCAAACACTTTTAAAAAGTTTTACCATAACGTAATTAAAGTATTAATATACTTACAGAGAGAACTTATTTATTTTTAATATATTAAACTGCTTTATATAATAGGCTTGAAAGTTTAAAATATCTATACAGCTTTCAAAGGAAAAATCTTAAACGTAATGCAGGAAAAAACAAGTGCACCTTCTCTACCTAATTTTGGATAATTAAACATCATTTTATTGCGATTCAGATACAGACCATTTTAGAATTATCAGAATCTAGAGATATTTTCATGTTATTCAATTAATGCTGTGTTTTAAATAAAGTAATTTTCTGAAAAGTTATCAATTACAATAAAAATTAGAAATAATTATACTTGATTTTCAATTATATATGATTTTCTGAGCTCTGATTTGTTACCACAGTAGCTTTTCTGACAATGATGATCTTGAATTCAGAGAAAATTTAACGGTGCCACGGTCTTTAATAATTTTTCAACAGGACCGGTATCGCAAATAATACTCGGCCCAGAATCGGAATGCATGTATCAGACCTGTATCGGCAGACGACATTCACAATTTGCCGACAGTTAGCCGTATAAGGACCGATACTTGTTTCCGACACTATTAAAGAGCACATTTTTAATGTCGCTTGCCGATACGGAACCGACATCGTTACGAAATCTTCATGCCAATGCCGACTCTTATCCGACACTGACGATATCGGCCCGTCAGGATGCCGATAGGCTTGTGTTTTTTGGGATGATGCCATTTCCTGGGCAAAGATAAAGCTAACTCTCATTCCTAGTAATGCTGATACACTAATTCAATATATATATATATATATATATATATATATATATATATATATATATATATATATATATATATATATATATATATATATATATATATATATATATATGCAGTGATTTTGACGAGTTTAAAATTCTAGTTGTTTTTTGCACATGTGGTATCATTCAACCGATATCATTCTGAACCGATACAAATATTCACGTAAATAGTGAGAGTCGAATTTAAGAAATATTAAGTTGTTGCGTTGTCACTTATGACATTAGGACAAGCCAAACTAGCTATGCCGTTGGCTAGACGAAATTAAGTCAGTATAGGGTGCGTCTTTCGTTTTACCAGAGCACCACGAAGGTGAAAGTACGACTTTTCTGTAAACTCCTTCGATAGATGGCACCACCAAAAGATCCACTCCCTCAATTTTGACATTGATCTGAAGGAGAACCTTAACGAAACACCGACCCACCCGAAGGCATACGGTGGAGGACGCTGCCATAGCAATTCAGGAACCAAACGCAGTTCGAACGTGGTCCATGAGACGAAGCAGTAGCACGAGAAAGGGCAAGAGCCAAACAGGAAGCACCAAGTCCAAAGGACAAGGAAGAGTACACATGAGGAGGTGGGGAACGCCAAGCCCAGGAAAACGGGAAAGCAGCGATCCATTGTGACTCATTCCGACTGAAAGATGGGTGGCCAACGCGGCCTTTATTAAAAAACATGAATACAAAATGAATGAATACAAAGAAAGACAATATTTACACTATTTACAAGATAAACAATTACAGAGAGCAAAGTGCAAAGTACAATGAATATATCTGGATCTAATCTGACGAAGAATCATCCAAATCTTCTTGCAATACTTCCATCTGGATTTTAAGTTCGTTCTGCAGAATTTCCTTGATACCCGTTTGGACAATGGGCAATTTTAGGAGATGTTTGAGGGCTATTTGGCGAAACTTTGGGGGAAACCACTTACCTCTAATTACCCTGTAGAAAACGCAGTTAAGGATTAGGTGATCCGAATCAGCAGTATCGTTTTCATAAAGACAGCGGTCGGATTTATTGTGGAACCTGTTCCTGTAATTACCAAAGACCCCATGCCCAGTTAAAGCCTGGTTCAGAAAGAAGTCTCCCAAAAGTCGCTTCTTAGAGACTTTGGGGTAGAAACTGTAGAGTCTCTTAGTTTAATCGCGTTCGTCCCACAACTGTTGCCAACTTTCTAGCTCTTCTAGTACACGAATTTTCTTGATTTGTTGCTTGCTAAATTTGATGTTTTGATTAACTACCTGAAATTGAGTTGCTTCTTTAGCAGTCAAGTCCGCTTCTTCATTAAATTGAATTCCAACGTGAGCTTTAACCCAGTGAAATTTTAACTGATCTGGATATTCTTTAATAAGTTCTCTAATGGATAAAATGGTGTCACTCAAGATGTCCGCAGCTGAGAGTGCCTGTTGAACTGATCTTGAGTCAGTATGAATGTGACAGCTGGAATTAACGGAGATTGCATATTACATAGTTGCAAGAATCGCATTAGCCTCAGACTCAAATACAGTGGCTTCATTATTAAGTCTTTTCTGTAAGTTTGAAGTGTGAGCCGTCCCACCCGAAGGTATACGGCAAAAGTAACAGTAAGGAATGATTTCTGTATAAAAGGGCCGTATAACCAATGCTGTTATTTAATTTCGATCCATCCGTGTAAGCGAAAAGACTTGTGTGTATTTGTTTGGGGTCCCAATGTACAATTAGAGCTTGCCACGGTGGCTCAATACTTAGCGTGTGTGTCCATGCCAAGTTTGATGTGTATTCTACGTTACTAATGGTGACGGATTCTCTTCAGCGCCATAATAGATACATTTTCTATATCGATCTAGCCTTCAGGTGGATAGCAACGCACTCTGAGAGGAGGCGGCAAGCTGGTGTGGACGTTGTTCTGTAGCCTTTTGTAATTTTGATTAATGCCATTCTTTGGATTTCCAAAATTGTTCGATTGATCTTGGTGGTATTGTTGTACCAGACTGGGTATCCGTAAAGGATTATACTTTCATTTGTCACTGTGTATATAAGCTTGAGTATGAGAGGGGGGTTTAGTCCCCAGGTTGCTCTTGAGATTCCAACAATTTTATTATTTAGATGATTAATGTTTTCTTTTATGTTGTTCAAATGGCTTGCCCAATTTAATTTTGGATCAAACAATAGTCCTAGATAATTTATAAACCTAGTGTATTTTAACTTTTGCCCATTAATTGCTATACTTGGTCTACTGGTGTGTCTTTTTTGAACTCGAAGATTGTGGTATTTGCATACTTCGATACTAAGTTTAAGGCCATGACCACTTGTCTTTTTTATAAAATCAAGTTAAGGGGTTTTCTAGCTAATTTTGTGAATTTAAAATAAGAGTTTGCTATCAAGAGCAACGCTACATCATCAGCAAAAGCTTAACAATGTATGTTTGCACCGAAATCTTGCATAAGTAGCTCATTAGCAATTAGTAGCCCGAAGAATGACCCGAGACTGGACCCTTGAGGGACACCATTGGTATACGGTATCTTGTTAGAGTGTTCATCTATGTATGTCCTGTCACCGAGGAAGGATTTAACCATGGAGTATAGATTGCGGGGGACATTGAACTTGTTTAAAATGTGGAGGGTGTCAATCCATCGTGCACTATTAAAAGCGTTTTTGATATCGAGTGAAATAAGACACGTGAACTATTTCTCTTTATGGTGTCCACAATGCATTTGATTGCTTCATTTGTGCTTTTACCTCTCATTAAACCAAACTGCATTGAATGAATTAATTGATTCTAATAGAAAAAGTATTGAAGTATGTTCATTAGGAGTTTATCTAACATCTTCCCCTACACGGGAAGCAGGCCAATGGGCCTATAGGAGTCTTTTTTCCAGTGATATTTCCCTTCTTTGGGAATAAGCACCTCCTTCCACATCCGTGGGAAGATTCCGTTCGATAGGCAAAGATTAAGAATTCCAATGACTCATTCTTTGTTAATGTAGAATAGTTCCCCATAGGTGTCTAAAAATGTGTTATTAAACCCCGGAGCTTTATTTCTGTCCATTTGTCTTATGACCTTTTCAGTTTTTTCGATTGTGAATGGCGGGTCATTGAAGGTATTCAAGTTGTGTTCTGGATAAATATATCATTATTGGAAAAGTAGAATTTTAGGATATTGATTGTCAACAGCGTTATTTGAGACATCACTTTTGTCTAATTCGATTTGACAAGTGACATTTGGCCAGCTCATCCTGTCCTTAATAATTTTATATGCATTACAGTTTGTTATATGTTCTAAATAGCTCCTAAACGCCTTTTGCTTAGTGTCTAAGACGTCTTCTATAATTAGCCGCTGCTCTCTTAATGCCGGTCTTAAGTTTTTGCCTAATTGTTGGGTCTGTTTGCGATTGAAATTTCCTTCTGAGCGCTCTAACTTTACTTCTCTCGCTAGTTAATTCATCAGTCCACCAGTAATTTTGTTTCTTTTTACTAACACTCTTTCTTTTAAACGTGTGACAAATCTTAGATATATTGTTTTTAATAACATTATGGTATCTTCTACGTTTTGAATGTTGTTAAGTGGGAATTTATAGATAAGTTCTTGAAGCTTTGTTTTGACACTATTCCAATCTAAAGTGGACTTATTCCATCTTAAGTTGTGTTTGGATTTTATCTTAGCATTAGTAATGATACACGGACATAATCTGATGGTAACTAGTTGTAAATTTATCACTTATATTCCAATTAAAAACAAATGAATCTTTTAAGTTTTTGGAAACTATCCAACTTTCACCCGTGCTGCACACGTAAGACGGTTTGCTGTTAGCGTCGTTTTCGATGTTTAATTCGTGCCTTGAGACAAAGTCCAATAGTTCGTTGCCTCTTCCATCGGAGTCTCGTGGATCCCATGCAGAGGACTTGCCGTTAAAATCACCAAAGATTATCCATTTGGCCTTATTGTGTTGTGTTAGAAGAGAATTTAGTCGATAGATTGAATTTTGAGGCTGTTTCGAAGGCGGGCAATAAATAGAGTAGATCTATGTATTGTGTCCATTGATGAGTGCCTGTACAATTACAATTTCATTATCTATTAAAATCGGACTAAGCTGAATGTATTTGCGAGCAATAATAGCTGTCCTAGGTTATTCGCTGGCGACTGTGATGAGGTCAATGAGAAATCCTACCGTTTTGTTGTTAAATGTGAATGGATCGTTAATGGAAATATGATTGAATTCCTGTTCCTTAATATCTTCTGATAAAAGTAAATTGGCTGCTCGGCAAGGATTTAAGTTAATATACGCGCAGTTAAGATTTAGTCTGAGTTCTTATTCATAATTAATTTTAGTTAATGTTCAATTAATGTCTCTTTCGTAAATTAGACATATCTTACTATTGGCATAATGTTCGGTATTGAATTTGGTCTTAAACTTCTTGTTGCTTTCACTACAGTTAATGCATTCGATCTTTTTTATCACAATTCCAATCAAGATGATGTTCTGCGCACCTACGGCAGGTTTTCTGTCCTTTGCATTCATTAGCCCGCTGACCAAAGCGCAGGCATTTAAAACACTGAGTCACCTTGATGTATTCTCGAAATTGGACGCTTGTCCATCCTAGGAAGACTTTCTTTTTCTTGCTAATCTCTGCGAATGCTATTCCGTTAAGTATTAAAATCCAATTTTTTCATTACGTCCCTCATATCCATGGACTACTTCTAATTCCGCTTCGTCGCTGAGCGAGTTCTGACTTTTACGCCTGTCAACTAAATCCTCTTTCTTAATGTCCCTGTCCATGTTATAAAGAACGATTATAGATTTCTTAAGTTGGGGTAGTTTTGCCTCAACTACTTCTTTAGTTTTATCATTTTTGCTTGCTTCTTCGATAAGTTTCTCGATTTCTGACTTGAAGTTGGCTTCTACCAGAACTCCACTTTTCGCACCTGTCTAATATTTTTAATGTTTAAGCCCAGTTTAGCTGGGTTTACAACACTTTTGATAATATTCTTAGTTTCTTCTGACTTAATTTCATTTTTTGGATAGATTATCACTATGTTATCTTTATGATACCTAGATATTTCTCTTCTTACCCTACTTCTGCTTTTGTCTCTAATAGGTTTCCGACAAACTCCTTTCTTCAAGGCTTCTGCAAATGTTTTTAGTTTTAACTCCTCACTCGCTTTCATTTTTCTTGATTTGCGAAATGGCGAATATCAGAGAGCCCATTTCTAAATTTTCTGTTGGAGCACATTACTAATCTTGCTTTCCATTATGACGCTCTGGATTTTTTTCTCAGTATCTAGCAAGGTGAGTAATTTTGACTTTGCACTTATGTTTACTGTATTCTCCCAATTGTAAACTCACTTTCATGATTTTCCATTCCTGCCATCCTGAACGAGGTAAAAGCAGTGTCTGCTGGTATAGTCCCTCCCCCTAAGTTAGCCGTTAGAAACTGACGTTTTCAGGAGTCACCACGTGGAGGTGTAGGTCGGTTGGTTCGCTTGAACAGTGAATTTGGCTATCAAAACAAACTGAACTGCCAAGAATGAGTCGCACTTCCTGGATAGACTCTGGATCGTAGTCCAGGATCGCATGATACTCAAATTGCCAGAGTTCACGCATGGACTGGCTCTTTGATCTGAAGAGCAAGAAAATTTTCTCCAGACCGTTACACCTGGATGGTAACTGCTCAACGACCGACCACGGGACTTTCCATTCCACAGATCTAGAGAAAAAGTGTATCGCATGTACTCGGTGGGTTTTTGGCGGCATTGGGAATTGAACCCCACCCTTCCGGATGGAAGACCAATGCCCTAACCACTAGACTATCAAGGCAAAAATATTAAGTAAAGGCCCAAAGCTTTACAGGGCTTCAAAGTATTAATTATATATAATATTTTGGGTGATTTTTAAATGCATTTATATATCCTATATCTATGAGATCTGGAAATATTTCCAATGAATTACACTAAAGTAATATTAAAAAAATATTAGCATAGCTTTTAATCACGGTTGGGCACCTTTGCTCAGTGAAGTGCTGCAACTGGATGTAGTTGTTTCATCGAATAAGAAAGTAAGCAGCCAAGCTATATCTACAGACGTCAATAAGTGTAAAAATGCTTAAGCTAAAGTTCTTTTTTGAATGAACTAATCTCTTACTATTTCTATTTGCAAGGATTCATACCTGGTATTAAATGCCATTTATTGGCATCAACGCCCAGAATATTCTTCGAGTATATCTGGGTTCTCTATACTGTCATAATAATAAATTGAGGTTTGATAATATGAGGTCGCCCCATAACATGACTTCCAAGAAGTTAAAAAGCATTCCTAACCAATGATTCATACAGTTTGGTATTAGAAACAATACATTTCTGGTAAAAACAGACCACAGCATAAATCTTCTAACACAGGGCACAGTATTTCAGTGACAGTTTGTGGCTACAATGCTCATTGAAGTTAATCCTAACCTTACAATCTGGAATATTATGACACATCAGATTATACAAGCTTTTTTGGTAATCGTTTAAAATCTAACTGATAAAATTGGTTCTGTTGTTCCACGGTCACTTTATTCATGCAGGGGTTAATTAGAATCATTCTATGGTTTAAACAAAATTCTGGACAGAATACAGAATGGTAATCGAAGAATCAGATTGAATACCAGAACACTAACCAAACTGATGTGATGTTTAAAGCTCAATTAATGGCGTGTTGTTTGCAATGATACTTGGCTTAGGTTTTCTATTAATGCCAAATAAATTACCTTACACTATCCTATACCAATAGAGCTATTTGATTATAATAGCTTTTTGGAAATGATTACATCATTGTCAATTATGAAAGATATTTGATGTTCTTACCTATTCTCTCAAATATGCACAAAGGAAAGTCCTTAACCATGCATTTATCATTCTGTGTTCAAAATCGATTACATTGAATCATGCAGTCATAATCATGCCAGAAAACTTTTCATATAAGCCACTTAAGTAAATAAAAGCCTTGACTATATAGATGAGGCCGTTTATATATATATTTTTAAGAGATGTTTCAACACTGTTAATATTTGTACATGGCTAAATCATAGTTTTTGTGACATAGTTATTTATATTTTATAAAATACTTTCTTTTATGTACCATAATATTTCCTTGTATATTTTTTTACTAATAAGAAAGCATTAGCTCTTACAAATGTCACTTAAAATATTTTTACTTTCAATGCTTTACATTTTACAAAATGAACAATGATACACAACTATATATCAATACATCTTTTAATACTTTTTTAGTCAAAATACACACATTATTAAATTACAAAATGAGGTAAATCTCTGCAAAGGACCCGATTTTAGTGCTTTAAGCTTAATTGCCCAAGAGTTCAATTTTTGAGTAAAAAACCTAAAACAAATAAAAAATTATATGTATAAAAACAAATATACTAAAGTTTTGTATATACACAAAACTGATTTATGAAAATGTTACATCAACATAATAAAAGTATAAAATGCCATAGAAGAATCAACAAGAAGCAGAGCATTCTGATTAATTTTACATTTTAATACTTAAGTAAATATATTAGACAGTATAATATATATTAGATTAGAAGAAATTTTTTTAATTTAACATTTTTCCTTCAATTTTTTAAAATACAATTTATTTATTATAAAATTAATTTTTGAATAAAAAATTTTATTTTAAAATTTAACGCTTTGAAATTAATTTTATAACAAATATTAATTGTAGAAAGCCAAAAATTCAATTGTAGAATAAAAATATTAGTTTCAGTGGAGTAATAAAAATATTAGTTTTAATGGAGATCATGTAAGAAATGAACCACACATGTGTGTAATCAATTCAATATAAATTTTATTTATTAGAATTATGATAAAAAAATTTAATAAAAACATTTTTATTCTACAATTGAATTTTTTCCCTAAAAATCATAATTATTACAACAAATATTAATAATAACTTCAAAGGAAAAATTCTCAAGTGTAGAATAAAAATATTTTTAATTTAACTTTTTGTTCAAAAAATATATCTTTAATTGCATTTACTTTCAAACAAAAAATAAGATACATTTCAGAATAAGTACATCTAATTTGAATGCAATCCTCACAAAAACCAGTTTACCATTAAATAACATTACTCAGTTGAAAATAGTTTGAATAAGACAGAAATTTTAAACAAGAGCAATGCAAGTAAAAAGTCAGGACATCAACTATAGTTTCAATGGAGATCATGTAACAAATAAACCACATATATGTTTTATCAATTCAATATAAATTTTACTTATTAGACTTATGCTAAAATCAGTTGAAAATCTGAGATTATAATTATCAAATTTAAACTTAATAATTAAATTTTACAAAATATCTTTTTTCAGTGTTCCTTATTGATAAGTTCAGTAATTTTCAATCTCTCACTCCTTGTGCAGATTTTTTCTATAGCCTGAAAGTAATTGGAAAACCTCTTATTTGAAGCTTAAAGCATTAAAATCAAATTTTGGTAGCATTGCTCAAAGAATTGTATTCATAATTATTTTTAAACATTCCAATTATATTAATGTCTACAGCTTACAAAGGATTAAGAAACCACTTAACACATATACTCAATATAGCTAAATTTTAATCAACTTGTTTTACAATTTTTCCATTTAAAAGTGGTTAAAGGATGATTAGTAAGTTAAATATCTTATTCAATATCAATAGTTCTGACTAGAACATGCTCAAAATTTCTCATTTGATTTCCTTCAGCAATCAAATTTTTAGAACTATAGATTGGTTGGCTGAAAAAACGATTTTTCAGCAAAAACCAGATTATGAACCTCAATTTAATTAAAAACTGTTAATTAATTTCAGTAAAATTGTTTTTCATTATTCTGATGGTTACAGCTGGAACAATTTCTGTACATTAAAATATCAGATGATTGCACTTCTCTCTCTCTCCCTAATTCCCTCATACATACACACAACAATTATAATTCATTAATTTTAACATGCAATCAGTAGGAAATAAAATAGTTGGAATAAGATGCAAAATAAATAGTTAAATAAAATTTAAATTATTAAACTTAAAGAATATATACAATGTTTTACATACCAGTATACATTTTAGATTGTTTCTTCATCAATTTCTTGCTTGATTATGATCTATAAGATATACATATATTTTAAATACATTTATCTAAAAATTTTGCAAAAATAATTTGGCAGAAGAGATAGATTGTATCATAAAAGTTGAAATATCCTTCAATTATGAAAATGTATGTGAATAAAAAAATTAATAAACTAAATTTCTTTAAATTAATTGTTTCTCTTAAACATAAATTAAATCTATTTTGAAATAATTAGGAAAATACATAAGTGCCACTAATTAAGAGCAGTTAGTTTTAATAATTCAATTTTTGAAAAGCTGAATGAATATCTTCAACTTAACAATCTCTATTCAGGTATTAAATGATGAATATAATAAATTATAAATTGCTTTGATGCATTTTAATGAGACAAAAGTTAACAATTATAAAAAATAAATCTGGAAGAACAGCTCAAGTATCATTATTAAACTGAATCAATTTTTTGTTAATAAGTCAATACAACAAAATTTCTGATTTCATGCGTGATATAAAACCCTTAAAAGAGAAAACTTTAAGGGCATAATTAAAACTATAATGTATTGATAGAGTAAAAGTCACATGAAAACATATACTTATTCAAATTCTTTTCAAATTTAAAATTATCATTACTATTTTCAGTAATTTTTATTATATTAGCATAATACAACAATGTAAGAATTCAAGTCAGACTAAATTCATACTAAAGATTTTTCACAAATGATTACTAACCTTTCATAATGTAAGCATATGATAAAACAATAGTGTGATACACATTTTATTACAATAATCATATTTCATAGCAACTTTAATTTTACGAAATACTAACACAAGAACTTTTTGAATCAGATTTTGATCAAAGTATATGAGCTAAGTGTTTGTCTGATTTTATGAATAAAGTGGACGACCCAATTTATTGGAACTAAGAGTTCATGGGCTTGAAGTTATGGCACAAAATGCTGTCGAGCAGAGGTGCCCAGTACCGTGCAAGCCTATTAAGAAGTATATGAGCTAAAAAATGATATTGAAAAAAAGTGTTTTGAATATGCTCCTTACTTCTAGATTTCCTACTTGTGGTGAGGCATTGTCATTAGAGGAGTTGCTCAATTCATAGCCATTTTCTAATGGAGCTTCACTGTCTGATAAAGGCTCCACTTTCACTCTGGAACTACTGACTTCTTCATTCTATCATAGTATTTAACAGATTAGAATTAGAATACATTGTTGAAATAAAATAAGAATCAGTTAAATGTTATATTATATAATTTATAATTAAATACAAACATAATTAAAATTGAAGTAAAAATTTTGATTCATTATAAATATGCATAAAATAAATTTTTATAAATTATTTGCTCATTTGTCAGAATGGTCTTCATAAAACTATCACTTCAGTTTTTACAGATAAATTTAAATAAGCTGTTAAAACATATTTTTAGATTTTTAACATTTGAAAACATAGTTTTTTTCATACATAAGAATGAGAAGTACAATTAATATTCAATCATTTACTTACTTCATCATCTGTCATTTTAACATTTTGTTGAAGATGAACTAATTTACACACATTTGGATCCAAAGAAACTTGGATGTGTTCATAAGGCTGTAGCTATAAAAAGAAAGTTTTATACTGAAAAATCAATAAAAATAACAAAAAATTAACATTCTTAAATAAAATTAAGTTTGACATAGAAAAACTGTATTTAAATATATAAAAATCAGAATGTAGAAAAATTAATAAATATTTTTTGAAAAAATTTCAGTAACTGATTTTTTTTTAAAAATTACAAATTGAATGAAATTATGAGTAAATAGTATTTGGAAAATTATACATTTAAGTAATAATGAAGCAGTTATAATTGATCTTTTGCATTCAGATAAATTTCTAACAAGCAATCAGAAATTAACATAGGAAAAACCTTTCAGTTTCAGTCATTTGAGATCACTGAAAAGATTTTATAATGATTTTTCTGATATTAGGATAGTATTTGTTGAATGATATTATGAAATTATAAGAGATTCATTATCTCAATTGTTAAAATTTATTACATAAATTATCACTATTTCTTTACAAATATAAAATAAAAACATAAAACTCTTATCATCATGAATATTCAGAGTCAAATGATGCCAACTCTATTGAGAAGTTAATATTCTTTAAAGATAGTTGTTAATGGAAATCTTGTGCATCAAATTTATATTTCATTACTGAATAAGTGTAAATAATTTTCCTTTTATGAGAATAGGTGAAAATTTCCTTGATTACATCAACCTAGACATTAATTTATATTCAGTCACATGAGAAAGATTTCTAAATTTTAAGCTATACAAATGATTTCTAATGGAATTTGACTTAATGCAAATCAAATGAGGAATATTACAAGGTAAGAAATGATAATAAATTACTCAGTTTAAAGAAGAATTGCCAATAAGAGTTCCATATTTCACTTCTTAAATTCAAATCATTAAACAAAGAGTTATGTAAGAAAATACTGACAGTATTTCTATGAAAACATTTTGACTTCAATCTTTTTGAAAAAAATTCAGTACACATAAATCGAAAATTAATCATACACCTCCTTAACAACCAAACCTACCAAGAAAAACATACGAGATTTGCTATCCAGGGCTACCAGCTTTTATACAGGCATGCTGTACATTAGAGGAAAGGAAGATGCACACTTTCCACTCTAATGATTTACTTTTACATACATACATAAAAAAGTAAGAGTATAATGAAAAAATGCTACAACTAATCTATAGTGTGATATATTTTGAAATACCATTGAATACATAAGCCAACAACACATTCAAATGCATTGATATCAGGATTTACCTCAAATTTCAGACATATTTGACAAAAAATAAAAAGCTTTTATAACAAGAAAATAGAAGTGAAAGAATAAAAAATTACGAACTACTAGAAAAGAAACATAAATAATAACTGCAACATCTGGAACAAGCAACAGCTTTTGTCGTTTCAAGAAATATCCCCCTCTCCAAATCCCTCTTTTTTTCTTTGAAATAGCTAAGTCCATTGTAAACAATGTCTATTGCATTTTAAAGCCATGGGTCTAGCATTACTGGTAGCAGCACATTGCAGAGAAGCATACTTTGCAAAAGTGTACATATACAACCAGGGTAGTTAATATGTATATAGACTTAGTGAGGCCTACATATACGACTGAGGAAGGCAAGTGGTTAAACAATTTTTTTTAATCCTTTCTATTTCAGGTGACTTCTTGATACAATTGTTGTATATGTTAAGTTGCTAGATTTCAACAATATATTATATTTATGGCAAAACAGAGTAGAAGAATTTTTAGCTGGGTAACCAAATCTGATTTCCCTATTATAATTAGGATATTTTACATTTTTTTCAAAAACATTTTTTTCTTTGAAACTATTTTTTATATGATACAAAATGTACAAAACACATAATGAATAGAGAGTAAAGAATGTAAAAAGGCTGGTATAACACATGCACTGAAAATCTTTTATTCAATACACTTTATATTCAAAGGTCAGAAATCTTTCTGACATTTATATACATATATTCTTAAATATAGAATGTAAATTCAGATTTTTGAAAGCAATAATCTAATGTTTCCGTATTGCAGGTTAATACTTTAAGAATAGCACAATTAGTTTATTACTTTATTTTTACTTTTTTAAGAAAAATAAAATTCAACAGGATTAAATCTATACAGTGAACATGAACTTTTTTAACATATCTAAAACAGAAATATTTGGTGTAATTATCTGAGAAACAACCAACATTGTGTTTCCAGATATTGTTGAATTACCAACCAAACCCATATTATTAGATAAATGATGTCGATGGCAATAACTAATTTTTTTATTATTAAACCTGAAAAATAGCATTTAAATTACTCTCACAATTTCAATAAAATCAAGTTATTACTCCCCACATGCTTATTTCTGTGGATGGCATTTTTGAGTTTTCTGGACCAAACTATTAAGCATGGAAATACCAAACTGTTTAAAGCTTACTCATTATAATTTAACTAATTAAAAATTATTTTTTATAAACTGTAAACAAAAGTAAAATTTTGTTTACAAATTATACATTAAAAAGGACAAATAAATTTTACATATTTACTCACTTCAGGTTGATTTTGTTCATTTATTAATGTTAATAAATCATCTTCTTTTTGGACCTCTTTAAGTTTTGCTAAGTTAATACTTGATGGAATATTTGATTGATTCATAGAACGACCAAAAAAGCACTCGTAAGGGCATTTAGTCCCATTGCTAGGTAATTTTGTATTTTTTCTTAACTGAACAATTTTTAAACCAAAACTCCAATGACTTGAATGATTTTCTGTCATCCACAACTTTAACATAGAATGTAATTCATTTATACAATTTTGGGCAACTTCTTGCAGTTCTAAGTAATTTTTTGACCCTGAGACGATCATAATATCAGGCCAGGATTGTTTCAGTTCACAAATTATTGACGACAGGAACTCATTTTCAAAATTACTATGCAAAACTTGTGGTGGACCAATCAAAGTAAAAATGCTTAGAAGATGTGTCACAATTTCAAATTTGCATTTGCTTCGTGTAGGATACATTACACAGAAGCAAGTTTGTAAATCAATATACAAAAATACGAATCTATAATCACCATCAGGACAGGAACTAAAATCAATGAGATCTATAAATCCCCGAGTAAAAGTACAAACTGTATTGCAAGGGTTACTTTGGTCTAAATTTAAGCTAACAGGATTATTTGTTGAAGACGAAATAATCACCGGAAGGTTTTCATCTGGTTCTCTGTGATTATCACTACCATTGCTCATATTACTGATTGGACTATCACATAACCTTTCACACTGTACATTAATAGGATGAACCGATTTTGATCCTCCTTTGCGAGAAAATTCCCTTTTCCTAGGCCGACACAATTTACAAAAAGATAGGAAAAGCTCGACTGTGTCTCTCGTGATATTAACAATACCCTGGTTTTGTATTTTACGAACGATTCTATCTCTGCACCCATGTTTTACCCATTTATGAGCTTCTTCAATGTAGTTATAAATTTCTTCCAGTGCAACATAAAATTTCATGACGGAATTACTATCTGAATTGTTTTCCGGTGCAACATTATTTTCTGGTTTGCAGGATAATCTTTCTTTTCCAGCAATATTGACGACAACAAATTTACGCAACAGATAATATTCTCCAGGAATGTTACATGGAGGATTTTCATTCATACTTTTGATTTTTTCGATTATATCTTTGTATTTAGCTATAGGATAAACATTTCTTATTTTTCCGTCTTGAAAACGTTTCCATAGAGCGGAGTTAAATTCTTCCACAGGCACGTGGGTATCCATTTCGGAACGCTTATTTTTCTTCATAAATTATTTAATTAAAATAAAATCGTCGATTAATTTTTATAAAATAAACTTTTTAAAACCATAACAAACTTCCAAAACAAAAACAAACTTGGCGTGTTACGTTTTTGCCTGATTCACTTTACGTGACAGAATCTCTATCATTTATATAGTTCGTCATATATTTGGCACCATAGAGCTAGAAGTAGAGGAGGAGGCAAATATTAAAGGATAAACTTCCACAATACAGAACATTTTATGCTTCAACCAAGATTCCGGTAGAGCATTTTTTAGCATATATATATATATATATATATTGTAAAAATATAAGATATTGACAAACAAGATTATATATGATTGATTTTTCCTTTATTTATATTTTTTCATTTATAAATCAGAAATTTTAATATGTAAATAAATAATTATTTTATTTTTAAATTTCTACATAATTGAAGAGAAATTTATTCAGTGCAAATTGCTTAATATTTTTGTTGAAATAAAGTTATATAGTAACATTAACAATATAAGCAGTTTCGATTAAGCTTTCCGCTGCTTCTGTGATATTTTGTAAATTAATTGCAAGTCTATGATAACAGAAAATTCTATTTATATTAAAATAAAGCTCAATATAGAAAAGTAAAATAAAAAAGTCTATAATATAAATAAAAATAATCTGACAAAATTACGAAATAGAGGAAAATAAAAGTAACAAATTCATAAATCTAACTTTATAAATCTGAAAGGAGATATTGAGTTAAAATATCGTGTTTCCACTTGTTCACATAAAATTTTGCATTTGATAAAGATATAACATGTGTTATCGTGTAAGGAATAGAAAAAGTACCTGTTTCCATATTAAAAATGGAAAATTTGAAACCTGATGGCGCCACTTATTACCTCTACAAGAATGGGATGCAGACTAGTTGCACCAATGATAGCCAGGTCCTATACGTTCAGATATCATAATTGAGATAGTCTTCACTTTTAAAGAGTCGTCCAGTAGATGTATCGATCACTTGATCCATAAAACCAATAAATGTGTTAAGGACCGCATCACACCTCTCGATTACTTGAATCACATGGCAAAGCAATGTGCTAGTTTTTGATGGCCTCAATTAGCAGGAACTTTCTTTAAAAGGACACTGGTCTCTATTCATGGTAAGCACGAGGGTAATTTAGTCCCTAGTAGAAGCTTTTTGGGATTTTGTGGTCGTGTTCAATGCGAAGAACAGAATCAAGACTTCAATTCAAGGAAGCATTTATTACATTCTACAACATCACAAGACGGTCGCGTACCAAGTGGCTGGGGTCGTTTGTACTCTTCTGCTCAACTGATATATCACGTTCTCCCGCGCGCCACAAGCGTCTCGAGACCGGACCCGGAAAGTCACAAGCGTCTCGAGACCGGGCCCGGAACGTCGGCTCCAAATGGGAATTCTAACGCATGCGCACTTGAAGAGAGTAGTTGAAATAATTTGGCGGTGTAAAATGTGACTATTGTTCAGACTTAATATTAGTAACCCTATGTTTTCTTATTCTCCGGTCTAATTTGAAACGAGGTTCGTGTTAGTCGATTTGTTTATATATGTTTGCAAGTTTTAATATTTTTTCGAAATATGAAGGAAAAGCGGAGTAGTTTGCTTATATCTTAGCACCATATTTAAAATAGAAATAGATAACAACTTTATTTGTATTTTATATGGTGCTGAAGACATTTATTTTTTCCCAGATAATAAATGTGGTGGATGATAAGGTGGATGTGATAATATGAAAGTAACAAAGAAGTGTGAATTGCATTATCACGTTTCCTTCTTATTTCTGTATTCCCATGATAAAATTAATTTGACTAAATTGTTTTTGACACTATCATGCTTTAATTATAAATTAGCATCGCAAGTTTTTTTTTCCAAAGCCAAAATTAAAATATCTGTTAATTCAAAATAAAAATTGTTTAAACCATTTTTTGCACACATGATTTGTTTTAATAAACTTTGTATGTAATATAAATTTCAATAAAAAACCGCTGAATAAAAAATATTTTGCTATTTGATGTGTACATTGTCTATTTTTTAAATTAAAAATTCAAAATAAGATATATCACAAGTTGTAAATATTGAACATCTGTAGATTAAGAATGCGACTCATTTATTTGATATACAAAAAGATATATATTCTTTAAAAACGGGAAAATTTATAAATTTTATTTATATGAATAAAAAGACACTCAATATAACATTTCATTATGATTTTTGTGTTTTAATAAAGATATTATAAATATAAATGAGAATAAAATATCGTATGTAAAAAACTGAGGGTGAAACTAAATAAATTTTTTCACTAAATTTCTCAGAATTCATACAACATTGGGATGACTCCGTACCCAAAGCCACAAATATTGCTTCAAAACTTTTTTCATAAGCAGCTCAATTTTGAGCTCCAGATTATTTTCCTATTCTTGTTAGCCGTTTCACTTTTAAGAATAGTGTACAAACATAAAATTAACTGAAAATGAAAGGGAAGAGTTCTCGAAGAAAACTATTTCAGCAGAAGGTACCCAGTGAGGATGTATTTGATGAAAAAATATACTGTTCTCATGATAGTGATGAATTTGAACAGTGATTAAAATAAAGAATCTGAATTGAGAGAAATATTTTTGTAAAGAAACAATGAATCATATAATATTAACTACAATTCTCTTCCTTTAGATAAATCAAAATATCAAGCTAAATAAATTTCAAAAAATAAAATTCTTTCTTAAGTAGAAACTTCGTATAAAATATTTTTCAGCTACTTTGTTTGCAATAATGTCAAAAGGGCTTATGCATAATCTGTTTAATAAACATAACAACTTACATATTTATAAGCAATAGTAAATTATTTATGAATAAATTATTAATAGTTCTAATAATGATAAGACATTATATTCACAATGAATTGATAAACAAATTCTTTCTTATTTTTACGAAAATATAACAATACTAAGTCGTTAAATCTTTAGAGAGGAAAAGATCATGTAAACGCAATACACACACATCCATTGTTATTATAATAGAAAGAAATTATATTCCCGATGAATTAATTAACTAATAATTTGTTATATTTATAAAAATATAACAATACTAAATCGATACATTTTTCTAAAGGAAAACGGAAAGCGTAGCTGTGAAATCCGCCATGTTTAACAATGAGATAAACTTCCTAGCCAGAGAAACTTATCGCTTTCTTTACATCGCCAAGGCACTGAATCATAGCCAAAATTTTCTGGGAGCCGATGCTCCGGGCTCTGGCTCGAGACGCTTGTCCGCGCGCCTGCTTCCCCGAGAGGAAAAAGGGGTCGGAATGCATTTCCTGTCCGAACTGTGCTTGCATACCTCGAAGCGTGGAAATTTATTTCACCTCATTCCAGATGGGCTGAGAAGGGGAAATGCCATTTCCGTTACTAATTAAGGACGTGAGAAAGGAGTCACTACAGAAAAAAATAACGGATACCCCGAAGAGATGATATCAAAAGTATTAAATACTACATAAAACTTAGTTGAAGTATTTTCTGGTCTCAAAACGTTCAGATGCGGCATTTAATATTTAAGAGTAACAGGCTGACATCCTTGTGATCAAGACATTTGTATTCCTTTAAAAACTCCTCGTAGAGTCCAATGAGTTATTTGTTTTTATCCACCAGAAGATTAATCACTATTTGCTTCGTTCATTTCTACAATGAATTTCAATAAAATGATTCTTTCAATAAAGGCTTCTTCACCTGGATCTCTCTCTAATTTAAAATGTTCAATCCCCCCCCCTGAAAAAAAAACTCGCTTTATCCAGTTCTTCCAAAATTAAACCACAATGAACAATTCACTTTTCCCATACAAAAAATCAAATACCGAGTTATAAAACAATTATCTGGAACATGACGGTTTCAGCTAGCTAGATTTTAAGATCTCAAGAAACACTTGAGCCTCCAATAATACACTCACTTCCAAAAGTTAAGCACGAAGATGTAAAATGCAAAAAAATCAACAAATACTGCTTTGATTGAAACAAAATTCGGCAGGAAAGTAGCATATATACTAATGCATAAAATAAAATTAATAACTATATACAGAAGTGAAAACAATATTAAATTTTTGTAAGTTATTAGATAAATGACATATTGGAGATTAAACAGAATTGTGTATAAAGTGAAAATAAACAGCATAAAATGAAAAAAAGGACATTAATAGGGTATGTGATCCCCCCTCATCTGTATACAAAGTTTACACCTTGTGACCATGCTTTCAATTAGGTGGTCAACCACCGCAGAATTAAGCAATAGCCATTCTTCTTGTAGAGCAGTTTCCAGCTCAATAAGAGTGGCTGGAGGTAGGAAATGTGAAGATACAGCACGGTCGAGAAAACCCCAAAGATTTTGAATGGAATTAAGGTCGTGCGAATATGTTGGCCACGCCATACGCGCAATCCCTTCACTCCAGGTAATCATCGACGATGTCAGCTCTATGGAGACGTGCGTTATCGTCCATTAAAACAAAAGTAGGGCCAACTGCTGCAGCGTACAATCTCACAATGGGTTCTAGGACTTCATCTCGATACCGGACAGCCGTCACAGAACCCCGTTTAAAGATGTGCAGGTCGGTGCGGTATCCTAATGAAATCCCTGCCCACACCATAATGCTGTCGCCTCGGAATGCGTGATGTTCGATGAAGTTTTGGAGTTGATTGCGTGTTCTTTGTTTCCGCCATATCCTTATACGCTTGTCCTATGGCTCCAGAGAAAATCTTGACTCATCAGTAAACATGACATTGCTCTAGTCAGACACAATCCAATTGAAATGTTCCTGGCACCACTTGAATGTTCCATGTCCCTCTTGATTGGACGGATAGACAAACACAAACTGGAGATACCCAGGTGTACAGTCCAATCATATGTAATCTTCGCCATACAGTAGCTGCAGATATCAACTTACCAATGGATGCTGTAACCATAGATGTCACACGTGTAGAGGTCGCTCTGCGATTCCGCTTCGCTAAAATCGCAATATATCGATCTTCCACGGGATTTGTAACCCTTGAGCGACCGGCTACAGGCTTTCGGACAACTATCTGTGTGGTTTGGAATTGTTTCCATAAACGTGAAATTACAGAATGATAAACGCCGAAGAAAAGAGCAACATCTGAGATCGACTGTCCTGCTTCAACGAGCCGCACAGCACGCCAGTGCTTAGAATCTTCCATTCGTCTTCTTGAAGTCATAGAAACACGTATGTCTTGAAAACAAATTGTATGAAAGAGTTTTAAACACCTTCTCTTCCTATCAGCACTTACAATCAACTTCTGTAACCCTTCATAAAGCTAGTATCTTATAAGACTGCCCTTTTTGCATATTTCTTGACATGAAAGCGCGATTGGCTGTTACCTAACATATTTGCATACTTCTATCTACCTCTGCAGCGATTTGCATCCTCTTCAATTCTGATTGGCTTCCGGAAATTACCATTTTCCTTTCCGTGCTTAACTTTTGGAAGTGAGTGTATATCCGCTTTCGTTGGTTTATTAAAATTTTCATCTGTCAACTTTATGCTTTCTTAATTCCATATTATTTACTTCAAAATGTTGCCTAGGAGTAAAATTCGTCATGTTTGAACGACTAGCCGTTCATAGCTACCATCCCGATAAGAAATATTGGTTTTTATTAAGCATTCATGACATAAATAGCATTATTGAATCCAAAAACTAAGACTCTCTTTCATTTTCAATTAAATTTTTTCAGGTAGTGTTCAGATACGCGAACAGTTAATGATAGTCAGCACGACTGACTATCATTAACTAGTAGGGTTCATACAGCGTGATATCTACAAAACTAGTTAGTTGCTCGTATCGTAATGGTATTCAGCAAAACCAAATTAAACCTAGTTCCTTAACATTTGAGTGCGCTTTTACTTTACACAGCGAACGTTTTTACTTCAGTCTGATTTTTTTTTTTTTTTGGATGAAGTACTGAGCAACAACTTTCAAAATTGTTTTTTGCAGTGCATGATTCTCATGAATTGATTGCAAGTTTATCATCAAAATGTTCCGTAAGATGTAAAAAAACATGATTTTCCTTTTTGCAAACATCGCAGTGTAACTAAGACCTACATGAAGAGATTGGGATTCGAGAAACAACTATAGAAAGACTTATTTACTTTAACTCTTTCTTTTACTGACAGTCTTTTAAATTCGGGACATTAATTCAAATAGTGAGTGTTTTTTTTTTCGCACATAATGCATTGTGGAGCTTTAATCTCAGACACGAAGGTTTAAGAAACATAATTTATGAAAATTTGTAAGCCATTTATTTCCTATCCCACCAGTATATAATCTTCAGACTTGTTATTCCAACAAAATGAAGCGTAAATATCGATACACTCAAACATGTGGAGCTTGTACCACTTTTCTGCCTGTTTAACTCTCACATGTAACTTTAGTTTCCTATCCAACGAGCTAAAAGTCTGAAACCACTGAGATAGACTTTAAATATTAACATTAGCTTTTAGTCTTCGTTTTTTTTATTTGTATTGATCAATATACAACCTAGTTTTTAGTAGAAAAAAATAATAAAGTTTCTTTTTAAGGAGTATATTTAAATGTTCCATTGAGGAATGAACTAGTAAGTAGTGGAAAAGGTTTTTCCCCAGTGAGTGAGCAGATCTTCAATCGATTCCCAGAATAAACGGTTTTGCGCGCCTCTACTTTTTGTATGAAGTCTAATTTAACCAAGAACAACAGTTTCAAAGTAAATCTCGCATCACTAAGAACATCCCAGTACAAAGTAGAAATCGAAACCACAAACTGTTAATCCGAAGACTAAAGACGTAAGATTTTTTCGGTAGGTTCTGTGTCAATAAAATAGGTACTACATGGAAATATCTCGCTACCAAGTATTGTCAGGGCATACAAACTTTAACAAAAAGACAAAACTCGTAAAGAAAAATATAATGTCAGAAATTTTAACAATGGTGTATTTAAAATTTAAGTGAAACCATTCGGCTGCCAGCTCGGCCTATTTTTTTTTAGAATTTATTCCAGTTAATGTCCTCGTTATTGCCTTCCTAACTCCAAATTTCCTAGCGTCCGATGGACATTTATTCTGTCAAGGATATTGATTTTCTAGATGATACCACGTAACTAAATGGCACCAGTGTATAATCGTGAAAAGTGGTTCACGATACCGTGGGAATAACAGAAAATAACTTAAGAAAGGATATTAAGTCCTTCATGGAAAATGCGATTCATCTGTAGGAAACCAGAATCACTTGTCATATGACCTTTTAATGATTTTTAGAGCAGCCCTTCTCTAACTATCCCATGTGGTTGGGAATAGCCTGATGACGGGCGGCAGAAGGATATTTAAAGAGACAAGTCCCGAGAGACTGAGTTTTGCTTGCCGTTTCCACCAGAGCTTCTGATTCTGAGAAGTCTTCGGATGAATCGCCCCTGGTCGAAGTTCCCGAGGAAGACCTCCGCCTGCAAGAGATTCAGAGCATCCCCAAATGTTAAGCGAACTCTCCTCTCTCTAGAAGGGTAAAACTTAGTTCCTCTGAACCCCGAAAGTTGATCGAAGATTCTTATGAACCACCTAGCAGATAGCCATCGATTCACAGTTTTGTAAATAACCATCAGAGTAATTTATAGATTGTAAATAAATGCTTAATCAAGATCTTGCAATTAATGAACCTTATTCATTTATTGGCTTAGAATGATCATTGCTTGAGGTTCAATCTATGTCAAATAAAAACTTCCGCATTGCGACAAGCATCGAATCTAATTTCGTATCAAATCGCTGTATTATAATTTATCGATCCTTTTAAAAAATCTTTTTCAACAAAACTGTAAAAAGTTAAGGATAGGTTTTTTTTCGATACATTCTCAGCTGCTATTTATAATTGAAGATCAAACCAACTTAACACTGCCAACTGCGTCGTATTTTTGAATCAAGGTCATTTGGCGAAGTCAACAATGCTGATGAAGATGTTGGTTTTACCCCTCAAAACCATTAAACCTTGCGGTACATTCAACAATAGGTCTAAATATCGAACGTAATATTTTCTGTAAAATAGTGACCTTTCCCAATCACTGGTTCGGTTTGTCACGCAAGTTATTTTTTGCACATGATGGCTAAGTGGACAAGGATCCACAATTCAAATTGGATTTTGAAGCACCACAAGCACCTATGAACGAGGTGAGAATCGAACTATTAAATCAAAGGCCAGTGGGCTAACATTAAGTGGGCAACTCAATGTTTCCGGTCACTAATAGCAGAGTTAACACTGAGAGCAAAATATTGCCCCATAATCCAACAGGCAGAATAGTTTAATTTCTAAAACTACATAATTCGGGGTGTAAATATTAAAGTAAATCTCAACCTTGTATTATGCATTATTAACAAGTCAATTCTTCCGAACATAAAATAATAAATCATGTGACATAAAAAGTAGAATATCTATTCTTTTGAATACCCACATCAGTTTTTCCTTTTGAAGAGAATTTTTGACGATAGAAAGTCAATATTCCTGTATCGCAAGAAAGGATGATACAAAAACTACCGAGAATCCATCTTGATACATACATATGGAGAAAGGATGATCCATTGTTCAAAATAAGCCATGATTGAATTCAGAGCTTTCCATATTAAAGAGCATGGTCTCATTAAGCTGCAGTATGATCATGAAATAATAAAATATAAATGTAGATATTATTTGTTGTCACAGCCAAAATTATCAAACAAAAGTAAAAAGCCCTAACTATGCAACATTAAATGATTCTTTTAAAATTAGTTGAATGTGAATAATCTCTGAAATTAAAAATTAAGTTTTGATGTTAGCTAATTTATCTAGTTATGTACACGATAAATTTAATAATATATTATATGGAATTAATTTTTAAGATATATAATATTAAATAAATTCAATATCAGTACTTAAAAAAGTATTAAACAAAAATGGCAACTTAATTCTTAATTAATTTGTCACTTCAAAAAAGCATTATCAGCTTAATGTTCTGTCAATGTCAAATTTAATTTTACTGTATTTACTTTTGTATAAACTTAAGCAATGGAAGAATAAAAATATTTTTTTCAATTTTTATTATGATTAAGATAATACATTTTTTACATACATCAGCAGTGAGGATTCATGTTTACATTTGTCGCTTTAATTTAGCTATCAAGACTTTTCTCTCCACCGGAGTACTACTTTTGCAAAAAGCTCATTGTTTGAAACAATGGAAGAAACTAATGTTACATAGGAAGCTGTAATACAAGCTGAATTCTTAGGAAATAATAAACATTTTTATTTTACATCACACAAGTTACTTTTCTAAAAAAAAATATATTGCTTCTTTATTAAAAAACAACATAAAAAAATCAAATTTTTAATACAGCTTAAGCTGCAAACAAAACTAATTTTGACAAACACATTAAAAATAATCAAAGCAATTCATTTTATGATAAAAAATAAATATTTCATCGATATGGGGCAGTTCTTGTCTTTTATTTATGGAGCACAAAAATAGACATAAATATCTCAAAGCTCAAAAAGAATTATAAATAAAACCTAGTTGCCATCAATAAAATTATTTGTACATCTGAAATAATGCTATGTGCTCATCAAATAAAGTGAAATAATAAAAGGAGCAAATGGCCATAACACATGAGTTCTTAAAATTACAATGAACTAAAACAAGAAATACAATACTTAAACTAAATGATATGACTCACTAAAAAACAAATAAGAAAAGTTTCAGACACGGTTACTTGATTCAAAATAAAAATTGTTCAATATAATCAAATAGAGAATAATTTTAATAAACCCTGAGAATCACAGATAGAATCATATAATAATGTTTTGCATGCAGATTTTGTAACATGCAAAAAATTAAGAGCATACATATTATATATTACTTTATAAAAACTAAGGCTCGCACACATAATTTTTTGGTATTTTATAGATTGGCAAATATGAGTAAAAAATTAAGTAACAGTCTGAAAAGACTTAGCATTAACTTGAGGACATTTCATCTTCGAATTGTTCTTGCTGAAAATAAGCAACAGATTAAAAAATCATGCCTTTGAATCTGATATTTAAAATGAATCAGAGATGTATTTTAAACTTAGCTTTATCATTATTTAGAATGCCAAATTTCCCACTTTACCTTTAAAATAATAGTGATTCATATATTAATCCATAAAAGCAATATTTAAAATAAATTTTATTGTTAGATAAATTAAAGTGGTTGCAAGAAAGAAAGGAAAGGATTCTATACTAAAGATAGAATCATTTCATCTAAGCCTACAATTTAATTTCCAATCTTATCTCACTAAGGCTAGGAAATAAAAAATATTTGGAAAATTTGTCTGAGATATAATTGAATAAAAATGTCAGTGATGTTTATGAATAAATAATGAATTCAAAATTAATGTAATCAAATAAGGGGTTTGAAAAATCAAAACACTATTGAATAATGCCTCAACATTATAATTCAAATTTCAATAAATTGTGAAATAAATTAAATGTGGTTTCTCTGGAACTTGAAAATCCTTAATTATCATAAAAATATGATTTACATGTGGTTTGTTAATCATTTTATGCATGAGTGCTCATTAAACAAGGATTTAAAATGGACTTTGAGAACTACTATAAGTAACAACATTAGCAATGTGATTTGAATCCATAAACTGTTGAACTGTGGGCGGTGTGCAAACTGTTTAGTTTTCTGCTCTGCAAAAAATGTTTTGAATTTGAAATCCCATACTCAAAATAATATTTTATATTTTATAGGATGTAAGAAAGTTATGTGTTTGGAATATGTAATTATATGATTCAAACAGCAATAAATTGAATTTCAAACAATTCTTAGTTGAAAAAAGTATAAAACACTATGAAATGAAAGCTTTTAATGATATAACTATGTTTTATACACAATTTAGCAATCAGAGAATTACATGATTAAATATAAAAATTCAGGAATTTATTTCATCACAAAACCATTAAAAATAAAAGCAAATTTTGATGAGAAATCGACTATTCTGAGTAAATATTTAAAGGAACATACACTGTTTAGCCTTTTATCAAAATTCAAAATACTATTTTCACCACAAGGAGTATATATATATAATTCAATTAATATTGAATTTAAATAACTGCATTTTTTTTTATAAATTCATTTTTAAAATTAAGTATTTCCTGTTAAACATCAAAATACACATTAATTGCAGTTAAACATAATTTATATAGAATTTTTTGCTTTTTATTCTCTTATAAAAAGCTGTAATTTGATTATTCTAGATATCAAAACATATCTCAACACATATAACATACAAATAATATCAGCTGTCTTGTATACTAGAGTCAACAAACATAAAAACCCTTAAAAGTTTTATATGCAGAAATGTGATTTCAATAATTCTTAGATGAAATTCATCATAACAATGTTTTGTCAGGTTACTGAAACTGCAAGTTTTTAGTTTTATTCTATAAAATAAGATTTATGATTTGCATATATTAGTTTAAAAACCTAATTCATCTACCTTTTACATAAATTTTTTTTATTTACAAAATGTTTATACTTGGTAATTAAATGCTTCTTCAAAATAATGAAATTATCTTTTTCAATAGTCAAAAAATAAATAAAGGAAAAAAGAAAGTTCATTAAAGAAAATTAATCTTTTTAACAAAGATTTGTTGAAAAATGGAGATCCATACCATTAATAATGATTTGATTTAAAAAATTACATATATAAAACTACATATTAAATACTTCAAAAATAATTCAAAGATCTATTTTAAAAGCTTATTAGTAATTTTTATCATAAATATTAGTTAATCAACAGTCATTTGTTACTGCTACCAGAATTTCATGAGCATATTTTACTGAAGTACTAATCTGTTTTGGTACCTAACAAAACAGATTAGCAGGCAAAAGAAAAAAATATTTTTAACTATCTGTGTATACATGAATAAATAATACTATAAGAATGTTCAATTTCAAAAAATCAAGAAATAGTTTTCACACTGACTTCAAATAACTTTGTACAATATTTATTAGCACACAATCAAAATTTGTATTGAGATTGCTGACATTGATCTTGCTAATATAAAATTAAAGGACATTCACCTAGTTTTAGAAAATCTCTATAAAGTTCTCTTTTCCTTTTTTAAAAATATTATTCACTATAAAAAGAAATTTTATTGATTAATATCTTTACATTTATTATAGTGAAAGAACTGGTTTTTAATTATTTAAATTAATTTTTCGCACAAATTTAATAGAAAAATTAACGAAACACAAATCATTTCAGTAAATTAACAGGAGTAAAATATAAATCATATTGTTCAACTTGGTAGAAGAAATATTTATTTAATGATTAGTCATATCTTAATAAATCGAAACTCAATAGCTTGAATTTTTTAACACCTTAAAGAGATTTCTTCTTAACTTATTTAAAAAAAAAAATTTTGATTTTAATATCTTAAAGGATTTGTCCCTGAAAAAATGTTTGTAGAGGGAAGAAAAAAAAAATTCTGAACATATTTTTTAAGCAAAATACTATAGAATTATATGAATTTATTACATAGATAAAATATCACTTCTTTATGCTACTGCGATTGATATATCAGGCTTTGAATGTACTAAGTATAAAAAGTAAATACTGCTGATTTTCCTCTTTGGGTAACTATTTGCAAAAAACAGTAAAAGAATGTGGATAGGGTAGTTCAATAATTGTTTTTGATAGCCAGAACACAAGAGGAAATGAAACTATATATAATATAATAAGATTTATATTTCACACTGAGAAAGTACTAAGTGTCAATTCCAAACATTTTTTTGCCCATTTTCACAAAGTGATTAATTCCTTTTAAAAATAACAAAGCTTCTATACCACCAATTATTAAATAAAAAAATGAATATAAAAGTGATTCGTCGAAACCATTAGCTAATAAATAAAAAGGTTTTTAGATTTATAAAGTTACTAATAAAAAGTAACATAATATATATTTATAAGATTGATAAACATGCACATGCTTTTATTTATTCTGCTAAGAGCCAGTAATTTAAAGTTGAAGAAGGAACTAAATATTAAATTAATTACAAACGTTTTTGTTATGTTTTACTTCATATTTCATTCTTTTAATTAAACCTTTTCCTAAAGTTCTCCTATTTTGTAATTGTAATTTACATGTGTTGGAAAAAAATAATGTTTTTGTTTGATATTCATTTTAAACTAGACTGATTGGTTTATCTTTAATTTTCAACAATTTCTTTGCTAAAAGAAATGTAAAGCAATAATTCATAAAAATGAAGAACAAGAAAAATTACAAACATATGCTATAGAAGTTTAAAGCAGATCATTTTAGAAAAAGGTTGTTTAAGTATATTTTATAATTATATAGAAAAATTACAAGTGTTATTTAATAGTGAGAAATTATAACTTTCAAATATATTTCCTCATTTATGAAGTTTATTAAAAATACCGAATTGAATAAAATTGACTACTTATATGATTTTATTGATAAAAACAATAATAAAATATATTGTACTTTTTTTAAATGAACATTAACATTTTTAAAATATTAAATAAGATTCTTTGTCATTACATTTGAAAAAAAAATCATAGAAAATAATTTCAAGCACCACCAAGTACAAATGTAATTTGATAACAAGACTATCTATACAAAATAAATTAAGAGTTTTGTAATAACAACAAATAAATAATACATCTACTAACAATTCTAATAAAATATAAATTTTCTAATATTTCCATTGTAACACATTAGCACAGATGACAAGAATTTTTAACATTCATTCACAATTTTTACCTTTACCAAACCTCACATATGCAATAAAAACTTGAAAAAAAAATTGCAATAATAATTTTTGAAAAAAGACATAAAATATTTTATTCCCTTGTACCTAGATTTAAATTTTGTGCTTTATTGCAAACCTTCCTTACACATGCTTGATATTGAACATCTTATATATGTATACATTAAATAGTGAACATAAGAATAATTAAATAGATATATTCAGATCATTTGCTGAAATTTTGATTATTTAATAATAGTTAAACTACATAAACTATCTAGTCAAACTAAGCAAAAGTTAATTGTTTAATTTATAAAAAAAATTCAACAAGAGTCAATAATGTAAATTTTCAAAATTTTAATAATTTATAGTTAACAACATAAAGTGTAGTACAAATTTATACCTATAATACTTCTAAATTAAAATTTAACAAGTCTCTGTAATTAAAATTTTTTATTAATACATCACATTGCATATTTATTGATACTGAATTAAAATGAGCTGGATGAACAAATGATCTGAATGTCAAAGTTTATTTCTTATATATTGCTAGGTATATCTTCACAACAATTACAAATATGTTCAGAATGTTCAAGAACTAGCATATATAAGATATTAGAAAAATTTCTATGGAACTTTTAGACATTATGACACAATCTGTACAAATGAGATGACTTATCCTAATAGCAGGGAGAAAAATAGTTTTGCATAATATAGATTACATATTCTTAATATATGACAAGGGTCATGTATTTACATTCGAGTCCCAATGAAGCTTTACAGTAGACTCATGTCACAATAAATGCTGTATAAAGTAACTGTGCAAAAGTTTATGGTTTTTATCACTCAGTCTAGCACAGAGTTTAAAACATTTAAAAATAATATGGGTTCTAATTTCTATCATGAAAATTTAGATTTCTTCTTATCTCCCCTTTTTCTAGAGTGCTTCACTTTTTTAACGTAGCATTCCACTAAACTCTTCACTTTCACTGGATTAATCTCCCCAGATTTATTATGGCATATCTAAAAAAATTATTTGGTAAATTATAATCTAAACATTTTTTTACATTTTTCTTAGTGATTAAAACAGTCTGAATTAAAAATATTTAATTTAATACAAGCATTCATGATTATTAAATTAATTACATACAGCATACTGGAAAAACATGAATATTGAAACAAATAAAACAATATTTTTATAAAGTAGATATTAAAAAAAATTAATCTTTGATATTCATCTCACTAAATAAATCATCTACTTATAATTTTACTTTGTATTTCAAATAACAAACAAGATTACTCATTTACTAAAAAATTAAACTTCCCATACCTTTTGTTCATGCATTTACATTCTCTATATTAGCATCACTCAAAACATATCACTTTCTTCCCTGTTCTTTTCAATCATTGATCATTTTTGCACTGACTAGAATCAAAGCTAGTGAAAATGAAATGCTTCATTACAGAATCTTCCAAGCTCAAAATGTATATACTTTGACTCAGCAGATAACAGGTTTTTATTTTGTTATGTTGATCAGTGGTTATATTTTGCATATGAGGGCTAATTAGACGGGGATTTATGTTTAACAGTGGATTCCAAAGTACTACAAGCATCCATGACCAAGGTAGGATTTGAACGGCAAGAGCACTAACCATTTGCCTGCCTGCTCAGCTAGGAGACCCAACACAATTAAGCTGACAATTCAATTGCAATATAATAACAAAAAAAAATTATCATTAAAATGCATATAAATAACCAAGATAGTGACATAAATGGAATGTTTGCCCTTTTTAATATTCATATGTATAAAATTTTAATAAAGAATAAAAAATTCTTCCAATGAATAATGCTTATTTTGTATAGCTTTTCCAGTAAAGATAAAAAGGAATTTTAAAATTCTGAAATAAACCAAATAGAAAGTATAAAATAATGTCAACAAATTTTTTATGTTGTATTAACACAGGGTTTGTACAAATTTCAAAGAGTTTTCTCGGAATCAAATAAAAAATTTCAAAAAGTCAAACCAACTATGAATATCATTATGCATATGCAATATTTTTCAATTACATTTGCAAATAGAAACAAATAATTGCAAAAATTAATGAGAATATTTTTTATTTAAATTATAATTATATTAGACAATTACTTCAAAAGTCTTCAATTAAGTTTTAACATAATTTTTTTATTTAAATAATCAGTATTCTTTACAATATTGAATAATACATTGTATAAAATAATGGGTAGTTTTAGAGTATTTAAACATCTTCATTTTCTATTTATTAATTTATTGTGTATTTCAAGACTTATATAACTATCTTTTTTCAAATAAACATACTTATTCAAACAACAAAATAAATACAGCCATTAGATAAAGTTTCCAGAACGTAACTTTTTTCCCAATTACTATATAATAAAAGTTTCGAAAGTAAACAGAAGAAATTTTTCTTCTGTTTACCTTCAAACTCTTTTCTAAACTATACGATCATATCCATATTCCAGACTTTTCTATTTCTTTAATCATTCCATAGATTTTCACATTTCTTGGTTATATATATAATATATATAGACACACAAAATTTTGCTGTTGGAAAATGCAAACTCTAAAGCTTTCAATTCATTATTAATAATGAGTAAAAACTGTTGCTTCTCTGAAGCACTATAGTGACACATGTTTGATTTTGCAATTAATGTTAATTTAGCAGTTCTTTTGCTTCTCTTGTGGTTTTAATTCTTCTAAATATAATTTCTATTTTTGTCTTGGAACTAGCAGCAAAACTAAGTAGGTCATTGCTAATTGTTATATTGTTGACACCTATGTTTTAGATGTGATCATCAATAATGGGCTTAGCCACAGTTGATTATTTAAATTTTCTACCATGAAATTTTTGTTCACAGAAAACTCACATTGAACAGATGCTTGACTATTACAGAGTAGTAAAAGCTAATTCACTACTTTCCATAAGTGGCGAATTATTTTGTCAATTTATTGTAAGTTAATATAAAAAGTATCTATTCTATCTTTAGCAGGATCAAATTTCTCATCTATAGAACATTGAAATCTTACAGTCGATTGTAATGATTTAAACACTTCTACAAAATTATGAAATTCTTTTCTTTTTTCTGAATCATGCAAAAGCCAATCTTTGTATGGCTTTTCAAGTGTTCACTGCTCATTGAAAAGACACCTTTCTACAAGTATATTAAATAATTTATTTCCGCCTTTATTTTATTGATAAAAAAGCAAATTCATCCATTTTCACAATTATACAATATTTTGACTAAGGAAGACATGGAATGTACATTTCAGCTTAAAAATTTTATAGTTAATAATTAATATTCAGTGAATTTTATACAATATAAAAGACAGAAAAAGAATAATTAAAACTGCCCCCTTGATTGCACTGCATTAATCTTATTTGGTGATTACACTTCTCTTCTTACACATAATTCTAAATACTATATCTGGTCCTCAGTCAACTGGATCTCATAAAACTATTGGGGCTGATCTAGACCATTATTTTAGTTAACAATTATAAATGCAATATAATATCGATTGTGCCACCATCTAATTGTAATATGAAGAACTAATACTCAATTTTGGTTTTTGAACAATTTCGCTGAAAATTAAAAAAATATTCTAAAAATTATAATATTTTCTAACAGAAAATAAATTTATCAAAATAAGTAAAAATTCCAGGAGTAATTCCCAATTTTCAAGGAGGCAAGTTAAAATTCCAGGAGTTTCCTGGAGTAGTACGAACCCTGATTAACAGTTTATTTGTTTACACCAAGGACATGAATATCACACATCCATGTCTAGTTTGGTATTATACTCTGAATATAAAATATGTAAAGTCTCGGGTGAAATCGATCAAAATTGAAAATATATTGAACAAAATCAGTTATAATGAATTAAATAAAAATAATTAACAGATATATTATAGAATAAAATACTTTACAAAAAATGTCAAAAGTATACTACAATGTAATTAAAGAAAAATTAAAGCTCCTTAAAAGCAGATTAATAATTGAAAAAATATTTACTTTAGGGACTGCTCGCCTAAGTATATCTTTATACTCCTCTTTATTAACATCACGTGATTTATAGTAGGGTTTCAATGCTAATTTCACTTCTTCTATAACACGTTCTTGTCTATTTAATTTCTTAAGAAACTGAAAATAAAAATATTAGCATATTTCATTCAGAGTTTTATAATATTAGAAGAGTGAAATTTAATAATAGAGATTACCTCTGGCAGTATTTATTTATGAAAATACAAAATTATGCCTTTTAATATATATTATAGCTTGAATGAAATTATAATAGATATGTACATTGATTTGTTATTATACAATTTTTTTAGGATTATTGAACACAGGAGAACTAAAAATTAAAATAGATTGCAAATATTTAAACATTTAGGACAAAGAAAGGAAGACTAAACTAATGGAATTAATGTTTAAATTTTCTATTTTACTTTTAACATCTTGCAAGGACCTTGAGTACCCAGAAGACTATTTTGCAACATAACATAATTTATAAAAGTTTCTATAAATACAGAATACTTAGTGTTAATTAAATATTTCATGCAAATAAATAATAAAAATGTTGAAAACTGTAAATTCTTGACATAATGATTCATATATTTTAAAAATATTATTAGTATCCTTCATTTTAAATGATGGAAGTAAGGAATTACAAATGCCAACACATCTTTGCCTTGTGTTCTGTTTCAACTTAGCCAGTGGGGGAAAAATGCTATAAACATTATCTTTCATATTTAAAGAATTATCAAATTGAACGCAGTAGTTATTTTTAAATAAAATAAATCTAAGCAATGTTTATTTTAGAGGAATTTTTTTTAACATTATTAAAATACTATTAACCAGTTGAAAATTAAAAATTTAAATTCTTTTTTAGGGAATTTTGGGTGATTTAAATTCTTTCTTCTAAGAGTTTTTAAAAAATGCTGAATTTGCTCCAAAAGATTACTTCATTTCATATAAATACAGATTATAATTATAACACTTATGTATTTGAAGGCACTAAAAATTAGTAAAACTGAATTCATAAAGAGAAAAGGCAAACTTGTAAAATTCCAACCTTTTGAAAAATTGGCAGAAATTCCATTAAACTGACATCAAACGCTTTTAAATTATTTCCAAGTGAAAATTTAATGTGAATTTAAACTAAAAGTTAATTAAAAAATACTGAAATTAATTGTTTTAAAACATACAAATATTTGTTGCAGTTTATTCATTGAAATAATTAAACACAAAGGTACCTTAAAGTAGCAACAAAAAGAAATTTATTTATATGAAAAATATAAAAAAGACTCTATGTAGTAACTTTATACGTGGCTAATTGTATTTGATAAGTAATTAATGTATTGTAGCAAAAAAGGGTGTTGTTTAGGACAATATTTTCCCCATTCATCAGGATTTCACAGAGGCACCAGAGAAAAATATAAAAAATAAAATCACATCATATGTATTTATGTAAAAAAAGTCTTAATTCTGCTTGCTCACCATATTCTTTTATCTTATTCTGAATTGCAAATGGCTGCATAGAATGGAGTGAAATTAATATCAGTGCAAGAATATATAGCATGGCTTGGTTTGCTTGTTGCTCAATGGTTATTTTTTTGCACACAAGGATTAATTCAACTGGGAATTATGGTTTAAAGGGGATTCCGAGCCACTACAAACATTCAAGCCCAAGGTGGGATTTGAATGCGTAAATTGTTAAACCGAAGGATTAGTGGCAAAACTATTAACCATTCAGTTATCAGCTTGGGAAATATATAATATGAAATAGACTTAAAATTGAATTTTGGAATCAATACATTTGCACCATATTTTTATTTTATTTATTACACATACATAAATTTCTTGATGAATTCTGGAACTTGAAAGAGTACTTGACTTAAATTTTTAAATTGAAGTTTTATTATAAACACTGCAAAAAATTAATAATATAAATGAGAGTAAAATAAATTAACATTTATTCATAAAATAAGTAATATCATGAACAAAATTGATAATTATATTATAAAAATAATGCCAGAGAAAACTTTCACTTATCTACAATACCAATAGGCTTTAAAAATGCATAGTAAAATAATTAAGCTTCTAAATCAAACTATCATATTGATTTCTAACAGTATTGTCTTTACTTAAGTAAATAAATGATACTACCTCTAATTAAGCATACCAATAAAAGAGAGAAATATAAAAAATTATAATTCTCAATGTTATGCTCTTAAAATATTAGTATTATTTGAATACGATGCAAATTAAATTATTTCAATGATTTCAGATGCATATACATTCATATTTACAAAAGTATTAAGATAGTTAATTATTAATAGTATATTTTTATATGTAAATAATATCTTTTTTCCAATTATTTTCACAATTTCTCAGTTCATTATCCCAATTTGAAATTAATAGCTCATTATTAGAATTGCTACTAATCAGACTAACTAAACGGAAATTATTCTTGTGTTAGAAAGTTTCATCAGTTTGAAAACAATTAAATCACAAGAATAAAAAAATCAAGTGAATGAATAAATTAAAGTTTAGTTTAAAAAATATGGAAGTAACTTCAAATCATAAAAATTTCTATAACATAAATTCCTTTATTTTATAATTAAACATAAAATATAGGCAATGTATATTTTTACACTAATACAAAATCATAAATTATAATATACAGAAATATTTAAGTGATGCATTTTTTTTCAAACTGCACTTTATTTTCAAATGCATTTCATACATACTTAACACAAATTTCAATAATTTATTCTAGATATATGTATAACTAAGCTATCAAAATACTATTAAACTAAAAAATTAAATAAAATATTACCTTTTCTTTAACTTGCATTTCTACTGCAGAACTAGGAAGATCATCCAAAATTTTTAACTGAGAATCGTCTAGTTTTGAAATTTTTTCAGCTATTTTTTGCTCTTTACGAGTTTTTTTGTTCTTTTCTAGTTGCATTCTCACAGAATGTCGTACTTTAGAATCCCCCTTATGGTCATGTTTAAGTTTCTTAGAAGGAGTTTCATGTGAAGTTTTAGAACCTGGGCGAGATTTTGAGCGTTCATTTTTAGTTACAGAATCATGAGTTCGTTTCTCGGAAGTCCTTGCATCCGCAGCAGTGAACAAGGTGTCAAAAATGTCCCCAGTACTCTTAGGAGTGCAGGGCAAAGGCGAACCTGTAGGAGAATAATCATTAACACTATCAACAGAGCAATCCCCAGGTGAATATGGAGAATCAACATCCATATCCACAACTTCATTCTTTTCTGTCGGAGTTGAAGGTTTTGAAGGCTCTTCTGGTTTTTGTGAAGAACTCACCGGTATGTTTTGACAATGTGATAGCATCTGTGATATAGACATAACATGTGGTTTATTAGAATTGCTAATATTTTGATTCGGCATGAGAGAAATCTGATTTGGTGTTAACATAATCCTCGAGCCTTGCTGATTTAAGTTAACAGGAAGACTGGTTGGCTGGTTTTGAGAGGTGTATGTCAATGGTGATTGATGATTTGCTAAAGCTGCACACAAATTAGGAGGGAGATGAGGAAGTGGTGGCAACTGCAACTGGGGTATGTTGATGGCGTGAGCCATTCCCAAATTTTGAAACAAAGAAGTTGGTGGCATTGGAGGTTGAACATTGATTTGAGGATGTCTTACTTGAGAAATTAGAGCCATGGCAGATGGGGGTGGTGGCGGTGGTGGTACAGATGTCATATGAGGAATGGTAGGTGGATTCGGTGGAGGAGGAAGAGTGGTTCCCCCATGCATTTGGGATGGCAAAAAACTTCCTCCCATTACTTGAGACATATGATTAGGAGGAATAACATTTGAATTACTAACTTGATAACTCATAGTTCTTGGAGGAAGTAAGGATGAAATATTTGGTAAGCTATTTGTTGTTGATGAAAAGAAACTTGGAGGGGGCAATAACATCCCTGTGAATGCTAAAGAACTAGGTGTTTGAGTTTCAACAGTCACTGGCTGCGGGGCACTTGAGGCAGCAGCATTCGGAATGTTGAATTCAGGCTGAGTTTGAAGACTTTCTTCAGGAACTGTATCAATAGGTTCAGGTTCAGGAGGTAAAGGAGGAAGTTCTGGAGATGGAGGTGGTTTAGGGTTTGACAATGGTAAGGGAGGTGGAATAGGAGGTGGTGGAGAAGGACTTCTTGTTGGTTCACATGGATCATAGCTATCATTATCAGCAGGTGAAGGTGGAGAACGAGGAGATCGTCGCTTTGAAGCAAAATTCTCACTTTCCACAAAATTATCAGTGTTTTCTTCAGGGACACTTGCTTTTATGTCCACTTCTTGCTCAGTCTCTTTTGCAGTAGTTGCTGAAGCTTGTGCATCTGAACTATTAGAAGTATTAGAAATATTACCAGTTTCATCTGCTAATTCCATTAAATCATTTTCATCTTCAAGATGAGTACCTTCTTCTGATTTTTCAGAAGTTACAGAATTGTTGCCATCAGGATCCTCTCCACCTTGCCAATAGCTTTCACTAACAGACAAGACTTGAACTGGACGTTCAGGTGGTGTGACTGGTCTTTTTGCAGGTACACAATCTAAACTAGACTTAGCTTTATCAGAAACATTCTTTGATTTACATTTAGAATCTTCACTAAGATTTCCATTTTGATCAAATTCCTCCAGTGATAATTTCTGATCTGAAGAATTTATATCAGGACCATCAGAAGAGGGAATATCTTTAGGGGAAGAAGTACGATTAAAACTTACATTTATTATGATACTATCACCTTTTGCAAAAATTTCCTTAGATTCTATGGAAGTCATTTCAGAATACAAATTAGTTCCACTTTCTCGTTTCCGTTGATGAAGATCCTTTTCATATTTTGCCTCCTTTCTATCTTTACTTTTAGTTTTCTCTTTTTCTTTCTGCTCAACAACAATTTTAATTTTATCATCAATTTTTCTTACTTCTCTTTCTCTTTGCTTATCAGAAAAATTTTCATTATTATGAACATGTTTATGTTTTTCTCTGGAATGTTCCTTGCTTGACTTATTTCCATCATTTTTGCGATCTTTTCGTTTATTTTTATGTTCTTTTTCCTTTCCCTTATTCTTTTCATATGTTACTCTTTCAAATCTGTCTTCCTTATCATATCTGGTTTCTCTTTCATACCGTACTTCTTCTTTAATTTTGTCTCGCTCATATTTTGCTTCATCTTTAGAATGCCTGGCCTTTTCATGCTTTTTATCTTTGGAATGCTTTTCTTTAGAATGTTTCTCTTTGTGATCTTTATGAGATTTTCGTTTATCCCGCTCAGAATATTCCCACTCAACCTCTTTTGTCTTATCATTTTTACGAGATCTTGATTCACTCTTTGACTTATCAGAACTTTTTTTGTCTTCATGTCTTCTCTCATTATTTTTGCTTTCAGTTCTTCGCCCATTGTCCACAGTTTTTCTTTCTTTATTTCTTGTTTCTCTTTCTCGATATAACAGGCGTTCATCTTTTGGTCGTCCATCTCGATAGCTTCGTTCTCTTGTATGCTTTGAAAGCCTTTTCCAGCTGACATCACCTGAACCAAGATCAACCCTACTCAAAACACTGCTTCGTTTAGTTTCAAATGAAAGAGCTTCAGGAATATTATCTTTTTCTCGGTTTCTTTTAATTTTAGGAATTCTAGGCAAATCAGATATACTCATTCGAGGAGCTAATTCTCCATACTCAGTACTATCATCATAATAGCGATCATGCTTAGAACATTTTCTGTCACTTATTCTTGCCGGTTTATCTTCAATTATTTCTCCTTCTTCTTGGTCTTCAAAAGTTTGATTCAAATGGGATGGAGAGAAAAACTTATGGCCTGGTTCTAAGGCATGTTGAGCACATCCATCATCAATAGCAGTGGAGTGCATATCCTTGATGTTAGCAGAAGCATCTTCAGGAAATTCATCTAAATCTTCACTTCCAGCTTCTGATATATCTTCTATGCCAAGATCAACTTCATCTTTATTAGTTTCCACTTCATCTAGCTTCTTTTGCTTATTGTCAACATTATGCTCATTTTTTGTAGCAAAAGTTTCATATTCATAATCTGGAGTTCTAGAAAAGTCACGATTTTCAAAACACACATTTCGAACAGGAGAATTCTCAATTTCTCCATCAAGGTTTTCATCCAAGCAAGGAGTGCTGGCATCTTCAAAAGAATCACAATCATCTTCATTTTCAGATTTCATTGTTTCATCATTTGAAATATTAATTGTTTCGGTTGTTACACTGCTAGTTAATGGTGCTTTGCAAGAATTTGAGTTTGAGTCAACAAGGTCTTCCATATCACTACCATCAGCATTTTGTTGGTCACTAACAAAACCAAAATGAGAGGTATTCTCTGCTCTAGTATTTTCATTTGAATCAGGAAGTTCTGCCTCACTTCCATCTGCATTTTGTATATATTTTGATGAACTAAGGTTAGAATGAGGTTCATTTTGAGAATTTTCATTTGAATCTATACATTCTTCTGTTTCATTTTGTTTTGAATCTTGTTGGTTACACTTAAAATCAAAAGCAGAACTATTTCCAACTTGAGAATACGTACAATTTGAGTCATAAGAATCTGCACAATTTTCTGCTCTGCAACTATTTGTATTTTGCCTGGAACAAGCAAAGCTGAAATGAGAGTTATTCTTACTCGGTGATAATGGCATGGATTCCAATTCAATTCTTTCATTATTGAGAGGGAACTGTGTAAAACTGGAATTAGAGTTCCCATTATTGCGTGAATTTTCATTTGAATCTAAATCCTCTGCCTGACTTTGTTCATCAATTTGTTCACTAGTAACAGAGAAATTATATTTTTTGTGCTTATATGGTTCTTCAACTTGGGAAACAGAATCACTTTTACAAGAATTATTTTCATTGAAATCAACTTGCATTTGAGATTCTGAGTCATTTGTGTTGTTATTATCATGGTTTGAGCCATCATGAGCACAAGGTTTCATACTTTCATTTTCCAAACAAGAATTTTCACAAAATTCATTTTCATTTGAAACACTATTTTCACAGTGAGTGACAGATTTAGGTGAAGATTTCACACTACATGAAGTGCTTCCACCACCTTGAAAACTTTTCCTCGTACTATCCAAAGAATTTTCATCATCATCTATGTCACTTTCCTGGGGCTCAACATCACTAGAAGACTCATTCTTATGAGAGTTATCAAGCAATGAATCTGTAGCTTTTTCTTCACATGTTATTTGTTTAGAAGAGTTATCAGCATAGTTATGATATTTCTCAACAGAAAACGGAGAAGCAGGATAATCATTCTCAGTATCAGCTGGATAACAACACTCTATTTCTCGATCAGCACTTCCTCTGTCACTCTTAGGATTTGGGCAATCATTTTTTGAAAACTTAAATCCTTGTGTTTCTTTCAATTTTTCATTTTCCTCTTCGTTAGGCACATCTTCATCAATAACAAGCTCATTATCAGAGTCACTCACATCATTAGTATCACTGAGTTGAGATTCTTCACACCTGTAAGACATCCTTATGGGCTCTACTTTATCAGACATGGAGTTGTCTTCTTCACCCACAGACTCTATATCACTGTAGATGTCCACTTCCTCCTCACTGTGATGGCCTTTATTAGAATCTTTACTAGCAGTAAGAGTTTTTTTCAAGTCATCAGAGATAGAAGTAGAACAGAAACTTTTTTGAGACAGAGGAGAATTGGGTTCATTGTAACGTTCACTATCACCACTTCCTATTGCAGACCTAGAAAGAATACATTCATCATAACTTAATGATCGTTCTCTTGGAGCAGAAGATGAGCTGCAAGTATAATTCTGCCGAGGAGTTTCCCCATACTTGGAGGAGTTATTCTGGGTGGAATGAAGAGGTATTTGCCTTCCAACAGCATTATTGATAAGTGGAGATGTACTACCACTGAAAACAGGTGAGCTTTGAGTAGAGCTATCATTGCTGTTATAATCTTCATTATTAAGTATTGGCGATGAACTTAAATTAATGGTAGATTGACTTTTTGCAATTTTAGAATTTTGCAATAAAGTCCCACTCCTTGACAAAGTTAAAACATCAGAACCATGTAAAAGAGTTTGGCTTTGAAGAATACTACCAACTACATCAAAGTTTTCAGATGAAATTGGAGAACACATTCTGAAATAAAATTAAAATAACTAAGAACATTTTTACTAGAATAAATTTAAAATAGGTATATGAACACATACATGGTTATGTATATACAGAGATCGTCCAAAATAATGGAAAACCCTCCTTAACAGCAATGGCTCCCATGTAATATACGACTTAATGAAATACAAAACTCACTGTTTCAGAAACAAAGGATTCAATTGTGCATACCTTACATGGCCTCAATCCTTGGATGTAAATAACACAGAACCACATGGTCTATTTTAAAAAAATTCTGATGCCAATATCCTTTTCCTGTGTTTCTCTGGGAGTTAAAGCAGTTTCTGCACGAGGACTTCTTGAAATGTACATTTACAGAACTTGTATATGTACATTTCAAGAAAGATGGTTTTAATTACTAAAATGGTTTAAATCATGGTTTTAATTACTAAAAGTTCTCGCTCACCATATTAGATGCAAATTACTTCTTATTGTATAGGGATACCATTATTATGGATAACCACAGAATATATGTACATAAATAACTACATACGCATATTTAAATTAAATATTCAATTTTTTAAAAGATGGATGTGAGAATCAAAGTAAATTTCAATGACAAAAAATGTCTTAAAAAATTCAAAGACCACGAACTTTCATTCAAATTTTGTGAAATCAAGTGAAAATCCTTTTGTGAATACTAAAATGAAATTCAGAAGGGTCAAAGTACTTTGTTATTCATTAAATTTATAGAATATTTTTAATGACAATGAATGAAATAATGCTTTACTTCAATTAAACAATACAACCCATAACTATTTTCAGAAATAAAAAAACAATAGGAAAATAATGCTATTTAAGAAGAGTGGTTTCATGTTCAGCTTTTCAACAGGACAATAAACAAAATATTTGATATACTATTGATAATTCTATGACACATTTCATTATCAATGGCTTTAAAAAATGTAAAAATTCAATCCCTAATGTAATTACTTTGTTTACAAAGTTTCAAAATAACAATATCAAAATGTTTAAATTTATAGAATTATAAATGCTTTGGAAAATTATTGGTTTGGTTTTATCTTGCTATACATGCATGTTTTTATATGCAAGACTCAAACTGATAGGAGTCTCAGTTTAAAAGAGATCCCCAATCACAAATAATATTCATATTTAAAATGGACATTCAATTCATAAACTAAAGGGCCTTAACAAAACTTTTTCAGCCTTGTTGAGTCTTTATATTGACTAAATTAGAAAACCAATTCATGTATAAAAATTCAGAATCAACATTAATCCTTAAATAAAGGAATTTTGCAGGCTATTTATAATATTATTCAAGTCTACTTCTAAAAACACAATTGCACACACACATATAAACTCATTTTGAAAATTAAAAAAGTAAAAAATCAATTTCAGCAAACAAGCTGAAATAAATTTTATTTCTTATTATTAAAAAAACAACTATACGTTAGGTAGAATGACAGGCATAAATAGAAATAAAAATACATTTAATTAAATTTTGAAAAAAAAAATGTAAAAAAGGAGTCAACAACACACATTTCCATAACTGTGTGAAAGTTTCTAGTTTTTAAAAGACTTAACATGTTACATTCTTCTCCTCAGATTTCTTTTGTATACTATTACCTGTTTCACAAGTTGGAACTACATTTAAAGATTAGTAAATTTCATATCATTTCAGTTATTAACATAATGCTGATCAATTATTCAATGCACAAGTAAATTTTCGAAATTGTTTTGATGACTATTATTCATTAGAAAAAGTGTGAGGCAGAGGGATTACTTCTAATAAAACTTCACAGGTAAAGAGTTGTTTTTTCGCTTTTTAAAAATGTATATAAGATTAATTTGATATAGATTAAGTATTATTATTTTAAATAAAAAGTACATGGGTATCATTTTTATCTTACTTAACAAGAAATTTTAAAAAATATAGAAAATTTGAACTTCATTAAAAATATAGTTAAATGAGAGAAATAATTTTAGCTTTGTTAATCACTTAAAACTCACAGTAACTTTTCAACACTCAAATTTTCAAACTAACAAGTTACTTTCAAAAAGTTTTTGTTGAAACATTTAATACCATTACTTCAAAAATAAAGTCACACATTGTTCCAATACAGTATTTTTAATTATTACCACAATTGATTTTTTAAGTTAAGAAAAGAGGAATTTTTGATGCCAGACACTTAAATAAATACCCATTCATTTTGTTTACTTTCAGCTATAACCCAACATTTACTTTTCTTAGCATTATAAAAATAATATTTAAAATTAACATTGAAATTTTATATTGATTCAAAATTCCCACAAAAGAAAAAACAAAAAAGGACTATACAGGTTTTCCTCATTTATTCGAACTGACTTTGAGGAAATTTGCTAATTCAAAAATAGTAACAAAATTAAAAAATTTAAAAGACAATATCACAGCAATTCCTCACAGCTTCCTGTTGAGTATGATAAGGAAATATTGCATAGTATATATCAAGTTAGATGAACATTGATTAAAAGGATATTTGATTTATTTTTATATTACAGCTGGTTGAAAAAGCTCAGGTTTCTAATATACCATTGTTATGAAATGCTGCCTTAGAAACTAAATAATTCTATAAAATCTCATTAAAATAGAATGATTCAATGAGAAATTTACTTTTGAAGTTTTTAAAAAATCCATCAATTGAACAGAAAAATGGAACAGCAATAATAATTTAATTTAAGCAGCAATAACAATTAAATTTACACTAAAGCTTTAAGTCTTTAAGGTAATAATAAAAATATCTAAGATAATAAATATAAATAAATCTTCTTTTAATTATTTTCTTCTCACCTGAAGTCACCATATCCTTCATCAGAATCTGCTGCAGAATAGGCACTTCGCACATTTGATGGAACTGTAGCAGCAGAAGAAACTAACTGATGATTTCGAGCACGAAAATATTCATTTCTCAGTTTTGTACTCATTAATGAAGATTCATTATTTACCACTGGTGAAGGTAAGTGATCCTAAATAAAATAAAAAATGATATAAAATTGTTTACTAGCAGTATGAAACATAAATTTAAATGATAAACTAATCTTTTCAGAAATGGTAATCCAAAGGAGAGTTTTTATTTTGAACTATTAAATTATATCTATTAAAAATATTTTATTATATACATGTTGTTTTTTGCTAATTAAATTACATATAACAAAAATCAAATGTAATTAATGATTTTCTATAAAGATTGGGTGTAGCTCTACATTTTGAATGGTATTGTTTCATATTTTATTACCCTATCTAAAAATATATGAATTGAATTTATTTAGTTTTGGTTTATTGCTCCAAAATATATTTTGTAAAAGAAGTTGATTCAACAATGACACATGATCTAAGCTGAATTTCAAACCACAAGAAACTTCATCATATCACAAATATTAAAATTCCTTTCAAATGATTTAAAAAAAAATTAAAACAAGAAAGTTGTTATTATTAGTAAAAAGGTAATAGCATAGAGTAGATGGAACTAGAGTTATATATAAGAGTTAAAAAATATTAACTCAATTAAGAACAAAAACAATATGATAGTTGCTTTCAATTCTGCCTTTTAACTAAATATTTTGAAAAAGTGATGAAAACTAAAACTATTTTCAATTACTACTTGATATTAGTAAATCAAAAAAATTAAAATTTCACTTTAAAATGAAACTGCATAAGTCTTTGGCACTGTTTACTTCTTTACTTCAAATCCACAATATTGAAACTTTATAACAGGAACAAGATTTAATATAATTTTTTACATTTTCAGTTTAATTATTGTATTTTGTGAGAATTGTTTACAGGCTATAATGCTTTCAAGACAGCAATGATACTTGTTACTCAAAAGTGGAAAGAAAAGTAATATTTTTTTAGATCTATAATAGAAATAGATGAAATGCAATTTTTATATTACATTTTTACAGAGAGTTACTGTTTTAAAGCAGTTCCTACAGTTTTCCAGAAGTATACAAACACTAGCCCTGGATTTTTGGTTGCCACAAATTACAAAATTACTTGAGCAATCATCAGATGGCTAATTAATAAAGATTCTATTACAGAAAAAAGAAAAATCTAATATTGAAGCCATAATAGGAATGGTAAGAAACTACTTGATATTATTGAGTGTACCAGTTAGAAAAATTCAAAGAAATACTTGTATCTGGAGAATTTTTAATTTAAAATAAACATTTTTAAATTAAAAATCCTCCAGATACGCAAGTTTCAGATTTATTAGATATTTCATTGTAGAAATTGTGCCCTATTTTATTTTGATTAAGGAGCTATATCCATGAGATGGAAATTGAACCAACAAACTACTGAACAGACTGCTGCATGCTCCATGCCTACACAGGGCGGTAGTGCAACTAATAGAAAAAGATTTGAAAGTCTGAAACAATCAAAAATATTTTTGAATTCTGAAAGAGGATATCAAACCACAGGAAACACACACAACTTGTGGGCACCAAATCCACAATTTGTTTGAACTGAAGGCTATACCACAAGCTGCTATTTCAGAGTGAGGTTGAAATTGAACCTAAGAAAGCACGGAGAAAATAACTAAATAGTTGTGCACCACGCTTCAGCTGTTTGCTACTGGAAGGCAAAATTTACAGTAAAAAAATGGGGAATCCTTATATGCTGAATAAATTAACAATTAATGCTTGAGAACAAGTTTACATTCCTTTCCAGAAAAAAACTATTGAAAAATTGGCAAATTCCTTTATAACAAATTAGCACAACTTTTAAGAGCAAATACGCAATAGAGGTAATGGAAATTGTTAGTGCAAGACATTTTTAGTATTTATAACATTTCTGCCTTCCACAACCAGTGCCTATGATTATGCCTCACAAAAGAGAATGTTGATAACATGTAAAGTGAGGTATTAAAGCAATGCTTCCATCTTCAGCTGTGTGTCCCTCAATGGCAGTGTTAAATAAATAACATTGATGACAATGCATGCATCTTTTCTGTAAATTCACCTAATTGCTCTTTTTGTTTATCAGGGGAGACAATAGATTTAAATCAACTTTTGGCATGTACTTGTTTGAAGGATAATAATTTTAAAGTAAGTTGATAAATTGATTAATATATCTGATTCATATTTGATTGCATGTAGATAGCCATATTCTCTTGACTGGCTTTCAAAGCAGGAAAAAAATCTTCAGCTCATTCAACAATTACAGATTTTCATTAATTTCAGGACCAAAGCTCCAGAACCTGTAAACTTACTATATAGGGAACAGAATGGACTTCATTTTGACTATGAAGCTAAACCACTAAAAAATTTTTGATTTGTCACTCTATGATATTTTTTCATATGTTTGCTAATTGGACTGCAATCTACCATTCTATAGACTCTGAACTATAGAAAGGTAGATATCTGAACTGGGTAAAATTTTACAGAGCTGTACAGGTTTGGCGCGATTTCAAATTTTCACGTCAAACGCTCTACAGCCAACCTAAATTACGTCACTACGCGCGAAATCCGTCTACCAATAACGATCGCATTCAAACTTCAGCTTGAAATCGTGCGATTTTCCAAATTTCAAAATTTTGAATATTTTTTTTTAATTAACTACCATAGAAGTTTTAAAATTCTAATAATTAGAAACTAAAATTTTAAAACTCGAATTTTAACATACCATGCAATTGCACTCACCTTAAAAAAAAAAAAAAAAAAAAAAAAAACGTACCGCTACGTACTACAGTGACAATCGATAATAAAGCTAAATTTCTAACGTTAACAAATTTCATTTTTTATTCAAGTTTGATTTTTAATATACCGATCAATGACGATCACCTTAAAAAATACCAGTGTAGCACTACCTACTACAGTGGCAATCGGGCAATAAAGCTAAATTTCTAACGTTAACAATTAAAATTTTTTATTTAAATTCATTTTTTAATATACCGAGCAATGGCGCCAACATTAAAGAAATTTCAGTACGCGGCACATTCTAACACTAACATGAAAAATGCAATTCACACAACTTAAACATTCATTTTTATAAAAACTTTAGTTTTTAATTATGAATAAAATTCTAATGAAAAACAAAATAACTCACCTAATTCACGCTTTCCGAATTGTTACTTTTTGGCGAATATACCGTTTTTATCGCATCTAAAAAATCTTCTATTATGTTTTTTTAAATTTAGAGTGTGATGGTAATAAGAAAGTTGTTGAATGGTGCATGAAGCAATCAAACCTATTTTCATGCCCCATTCAACAACTTTCTTACCATCAAACTCTAAATTTAAAAAAAGAAAAAAAAAACACACACACACACAAATTTAATATATTTTTATCTTTATTTATTAATTTTTGCAAGCTTTTACACTAACTCCAAAAATCGAATATCGAAACTCAATGCTTCAAGATTATTCTTTAATAGTTTCTAGGGTTACATGCAAAACGCGCATGTCACACGATCACGTTACCTCTTAAACGAAAAGCACATCCTACATACGTAATCCAAACCGTTAAGCCAGTTTGGCGAACTTATCGCAACACTTTATCGCATTTTACCCTTTGTACAGTTGTCTACTCTTTAACGCTGAACTGTAGAACAAAAGGTCAGAGCTAACCATTCAGATGCCAATGAGTCACTCAAAATGGTGTATGGATAAGATGGTTCTTTTAATGTTTGAATAAAGAAACATTCAATATAGCATGTTGTTGATGAAATATGTTATCCTATACTAACATACTAAAAAGAATGAGTAATTTAACATGAAAAATTAAAAAATAATTTTATGCATGTTACTTACAAAAATATAAACCTACATTTGTAAGAATGGCATGCTTCTCTAAAAAGTAATAATATTTATGTTTAAAGTAGAACAAAAGATATTAATTGTGAGAAATAAGTGGATTGAATTCTGCATCCAATGAGTGCAGAGATACAGCACCAGCAGATAATTATCATGAATAGTATCAAATTTAATTAATAATATAGTATACACTAAAAGAGATAGTAAAAATTATGAAATAATTAAAATTTCAGATACAAGTTCTAGATCTAAAATACAGCACCAGCACATAATTATCATGAATAATATCAAATTTAATTAATAATATAGTATACACTAAAAAAGATAATAAAAATTATGAAATAATTAAAATTTCAGATACAAGTTCTAGATCTAAAATACAGAAAAAATAGCATTTAAAAAGGACAATATGGAAGCATCAAAGATTAATGCAAGTCAAACTGCACAGTTAAGTGGAAGAGGGTAATATAGTACTTGAGATGCAAAGATTTTGACTTCTTTACTTAATCTTGGCAACAATTATTTTCAGGTAAAAAGCTAGAATAGAGCTGCTGGCATTGGCTGCTTTTAATAATTTTATTCACAAAAATTGTCATAAAAATTTAATACCTTGATATTAAAAATCAAGGAGAGGAGTAGGTTTATTACTTTATATAACTTTAATAGTTTTAAATTGAAGCCACAATAATAATGATAAATGAAACATTAAAAAAAACTGACCTCAAAATATCGAGAAGTTAATGTGTGTCGCTCTAATTCATCTTCAGAAGACTCAGATGTGGATAAAAGATTTCTTAGTAATTGTCTCATACGATTTTTCTAAAAACATAACAAAGCAACTTAATTTTAGAAGTGAACATAACTATAAATAAGTAACACACACAACTTTATATAATATACTATCACTAAATTTTCATATAATAAAAACAAAAGCAAAGAATTTTAAAAATGCTTTGAAATACTTCTATAAGTTAGGAACATTTAACTAAACAAGATATAAAATCATGAAGAATTATCCAGATTTAGAAATTAATGTAATAATAGAAGAGAAAAATAAAGACACCAGAAGACAGATAAAAATATATTTCTTTTATTCAAAGAGGCTATATATATAACTGTAATAAAATGGAATTAACACAGTTTAGAAATTTCTGAGTTGAGTAAATTTATTTTTAAACTATGCCCATCATTGTCTTTTCAAACATATGGCGTCTTGCAGTCCAGAACAATATTGGAGCAGCTCCAGAAGATGAGAGTGCTCAAAAGTCATCACTGGAACAAATGTCAGAAAGAGAGGGGCAACAAAAGAGATGTTCTCCAGTCATAGATTAGGTGAGTACACAAACAGGTGAATTGACCAGATTGATTTTATATAAATAGGCCTGCAAATAATCATGTCCAGTAATAATTCTAAAACAGGCAACACCCTCTGCCATAGGAAAGAGGGAAAGGTGAGAGCGCTACTGGCCATCCAGAAGGCGACCAAGCCCAGGATTTGCCATCAGCTAAGTTCCAAAGAGCAGAATTTGTCTCATGTCTGGTTTTGCTCATAAGAAGCCTACTAGCATTTTGAAGAGGCACTGGATGGGAAGGTGAGATGTAAAGCTGAAGCTTCCCTAGCCAAAAGGTCAGCCCGTTCATTCCCATAAATGCCGCAATGGCCTGGGATACACTGGAGGACGATCTCTCCTCCAGAACAAAGAAGAGAGTCAGTAAGTTGTTTACGTTCAAACTCTAGTTCAGAGGGGTACAAATTACAATTAGATATAGTCTGGATTGTAGCCTGAGAATCAACAAAGATAGCATTGATTTTTTCAGCTGGTTCATCAACAGCTCTGATAGCTATAAATATTGCAAACATTTCTCCATCAAAATTACCCGCCCAAGTGTCGAGAAGTTGCCGATCCATCAGTAAAAACCTACAAACATTCTTGATTAGGATACATCTCTTGTATAGTACACAAAGCAATGGAATACAACTCAGGTGGAAATCTGACTTTCAGACAGGCTGTACCAAGTTAAATCTAGCAGTAACATATATCGGAAGGTCTGTAAAAAATAGGCAGCCTACAGATGCAAAATCTGCAGACAGAGCCCCAACGGCTCCTGCAAGTTTCTGACACTCAAGAAGAAAAGAATGTTGAGATTTAAGTCTACTTTGAGGAAGAATATAGTCAGGCCAGAAATGCTTCCTTTTCAATTATCTTTCACCAAGAGAAAGGGAAGAATTAGTTCGTCTGCCAGATAAATTACAAATTCCTGTCAGTAGTTGCATAGCAAATATAGGGATGAAATCACACCACCGGTGTTGAGTCTTTATGCTTTATTTTGAGCCAAATTGAGTTTTGATAAAGCACTGTCAGAGGCAATAAGAAGGATTTCTGACCCATACTCCAATACTGGTTTAATATATGGTATAAAAGTAGATGAAAGAACACTTTTGGGAAACCCCACTTTATTCCAGCTAGCTGTTTCAATAGACCAAGGTGATTTGTCATTTTATCTGCCACTTGAGTAATGTATTTATTTCAGGTTAGTCTGGTATCAAGAGTTAAGCCCAGATAGGTAGCACAATCAGTCCGACTCAAGATTTTGTTTTTGTACACTAGGTTAACATTAAAGTTTTTGGTACTAAAGGTGAAAAGTTCGAAATTTGTTTTTTCTGGGTTGACTTTGAATTCGTTGTCCAGAGTTCAGTTGCCAAGAGCCTCTAAAGGCAAATTTAATGTTTTCTTCAGCATAGGGATATCAGAAACAATAGACCAAATAACAAGAACATCAGCATACAACAGTGACTCAGTTTCTGTGACAGCACTTTTAACAAAATTCAAAAGGTCAGTAACCATAACATTAAAGAGGACAGGACTCAAAACTGAGCCCTGTGGGCGGCCCTACTAGATTTGTCCATAACCTGAGTGAGATTTGCTGTATATTTAATGTTCAAGAATCTCTATAAAAGAAAATCACTAATCCATTTAAAAAGATTTCCATGCACTCTCATATGAAGCAGCTTCCTAAATAGCATTTTCCTCCAAACAGTCAACAAAGTCAGAAAGAGTACTTCGCTTCCTCTGAAAGTCTGATCATGTTACATCCATGTCTCAAAACGACCTGTCAATGAGAGATAGGGCCACTGTGGTCCAAAAAGTACTGAAATTGATCAAGGACCATTCTTTTGGTTAACTTACTTTGGATACAGGTTAAAGAAATTAGTTTGCTTTTAATATTAAAACTCAATTTTATAATATATAAAAAAGTAAACATTTAGTATTGACTGATGCATCTTAATATTAAACAACTTATTTTCAAAAAATACTTTTTTGAAAAAAATTTATAAAAAAATAAATTACATAAATTCCTTCAATATGGTTTTACAATCTATAGGTATTAGTTTGATTGGTTTGTCACACGATGGTCATTTTTGAATCTGAGGGCTCAACCTACAGTTTAAACTTTATAAACTATTATAATCAATTATTATAAACATACAAGTCTGACAAAAGAATCAAACCCACTAACACTTTTATGAATCTTTTGTGGTTGGTTAGAAACTTAATGATGCAACAAAGGTGTTTGAATTTTGAAATGGTCTATTTACATTTTTGTTCAATGTGTTCAGTTTTCCTTTATCTCCAACATTTCCTATTGTATGGCATCCTGAATAAATTTCATAGGAATCCTAAAATACTTTACTGCACTTTTTTTCTTCTTTTTTGAAGACATAAGTAAATAGAACTAGGAAAAATTTCTTTCCTAATGGGGGGGGGGACTTTATTTATGATTATGTAACAATTTCTTGAAAATAGATGAAAAGCAACTTACATTGTAAATATTTACTCCAAATTTGGAAAGAAGATTTTTTATCAAATAGAAAAATCGAATTTAAGAGAAAAATACACTAGAAGTGGTATTTATGAAGGAAATTTAATTACGACCAACCATCTTGCATGTATTATGTTAAAAATTTGTTATATTATTACTCATGGTTAAATTTGTCATATAATTTTCATACATATGCATGTATATATGTTATGTGTGTATATACGCAACATTTTTCAGAACGAGAATTTAATGAAATACTTTACATCAAAATCATGCTGTGACAAATTTAACCATAACTAATAATGTAATACCAAATTTTTAACAGCACTGCTTAGAAATATATTTACCTGCAGTTCTCATTAGATATTTTATTTTTTTGGAGCAATTAAAGATAATAAAGGAATATGAAGCTATGTTGAAAGGGAAATATGAGAAAGCCATTAATAACACATACATTTACAAAAAAAATTTTATGAAAAAACAACATAAAGAATATTAAGAAATGCTTAGGCACAATTTTTAAAATGGATACACAAAACTATTAAGTTACACATATAAGTCAAAGTAATTGTTTGTTAAATTTATACAAATAAAGGTTTGGTTTGATTTGATTTATTTGTCACTCTATGGACCACTTTTTTTTGTAAGGAAGGATTTAATTGGACTGACAATTTATAGTAGACTGTGAATTAATAAAAACAATTAAACCAAAGTTTGGACTCAAGTTCACAAAAATTGAACTCAATGTCTAAGTCTTGACATTCAAGCTGCCAGTTCAGCACTGGCAATAAAATAAAATGAACTAGAATTTATGAGAATATGAAAAACAGTTACAACAATTATAAGAAATATTAATGACAATATTTAGGAGAAAATAATATACTTAAAAATGTTTCATTTAAGTTATACTTTTATCAAAATTATAATTTGATACTTAATTTTTTTTAAAGAATTACTATAATTTCTTATTCATATTATATTAACAAGATGTTTACATAAAATTGTCATAATGTTTAGGAAATAAATATATCAATGTAAAATTTGGTTATTGAAAGTAAAATAATGATGAAATTTATATAAATATTCAGTGAAGCTCATAAATAAAGTACCTGGCGCCTTCTTGTATGTTCTCTATCCCCAAGATTACGACTTTGGAATGAACGTGACAGTGTTAAATAGTTAGGTCTTCTAGCATTTAACACAGCACGAACATCATGTAAAGATTTTCGACCCGTAACTATGAGAGCAGCTTCAAGTAAAAATTTGTCTGGAAAAAAAATATTCTTAGTTATAATTATATTTAAAAAAAAGAAAATTTTTAAGTGTTGTCATTAGCAAGGCATTAGTTTTAAGATTTAAAAGAGTTTGCTTATAAATATTGTAACTACTAATTTATAATTCTATTAATTAATGAAATATTTAAAAATTTAAATCATCCTGGGCGATTTAAACTAACCATAAAGTGGACGTTTTGCCTTGTTTATTTCATTTTGCTTTTTCTTGTGTTCTATTGTCGACATGTTAATGACTTGAATCAATGGAAAACTGCTTCTGATACTTTTGTCTTTATATAACTGATACTTTTGTCTTTATATAAAAAGTCATTTTACTAACAAAATGAACTTCGCCAATATTCTCAGATATTTGATGGTAAACTTCGCCTTCTTTGCTGCCACTTGAAGAATGTGATTTGAAACTATGCAACAAATTTGTTGACAAGTTGGATTTACCACACCACATGTCATAAATATGTGACATAGTTTCTGACGTCGCGGATTTAAAGCCAATGATTGGTTTTGAAAACCATAATAATTATAATAATGCGATAAAATCAAGATCTTAGCTGGAACTAAAGGAATAACATATTTATGGTTAAAAGAATCAATATTTCCAAATAAATCAGATAAATTAAAATTAAATTATCTATCTATAACTAGAAATTTATAACAGAAAAAATAAAGTTTAATTTTAAACTGTTTAGTAATATATTATTTCAAATTAAGCTATTTCAATTAGTGAAATTAAAACAACTTTGTCATTTATATGAAAAAAGAATTATTCTATAGAATGTTTACAGTTGTTTTCACAAAGGCTCAAATAAAAATTCCAAACATAAAATTAAGGAATATGAGGAATTCCACATGAAACAGTGATGAGGAAAAAATAGATTTTATAGTTAAATATTCTTGATATTTTATAAATACAAAATAAAATCAAGCAAAAATATACTAAGTATATTTTCTTTATTAGTCTAAAAACATGGTTTTGTTAATCACTAAAGGGGATTAGCAGGAAATTGTTTTAATTAATATTTTGAATGTACAAAATCGAAATAAAAATGTTCTGAGTCATATGCTTGCACACTATTTTTTTAGAGTGCTTCAAAAAATATGACAAATCTGAAATTTCACACATATTTAATGCGATGCACACACACAGAAAAAGAGACAACTTTTATTGTCTCAAAAATTTGAATTAAGAAAAACAATTACAAAAATAATACAATTTTCTAATTAGAAGCAAACACAATTCCAGAATAAATTTTTATTTAAATTTCTCACCTAGTAAAATGAAATGGTTTTTGCTATTAACTTTGTTAATTTAGAAACTTGTAGGCTTTATAGCAAAGCTCATAAAAAACATGATTTATTGTCACGCAACACACACTCCCTATATATGTAACATATAGTACAATATACATTAACTTTAAAATTTAATTGAAGTCATTATGAAATAAAATAATACAGAAAATATAATTTTATTTAAAAATAGTTTATTACAGAATCAAATACACTTCAGGATATATATTACACATAAAGATATTTTTCATACATTATAAAAATTAAGTGTATTTACAAATAACCTTCAATAATCACATAAAACATCATAACTCTATTAATTTTAAGTTATCTATATAAAATAATAAATTTTTGGAGTTATAAAATTTATCAAGTAATTTTATTTGAAAAATTCAGGAAATAAGGAAAATTCTGAACACAGATTTTATTATAGGCATATTATTTTACACTTGTAATTCAAATATATACATTATTTAAGTGGAGATTAAGTGCATTAGAAAACACAAGGCAGTGAAAATGAATATTAAGTTAATAAAATATGCTATCAAAGTATTAGTATTACAATTTAAAATATATGGAGTATTATATCAGAAAGCTATTAAATTATAAACTCATTGTCAAATATTTCATTTTGTTTCCTGTGCTTTGAAATTGAGCAGTTTACATTATATTATAAAAACAAATGAGATGTATTGTGAAAAGAATAACTTAAATTATGATATAAATCAAAGTTGAATCTAATAATAATAAAAGTCATTTAAATTATACATTAATTATACATCAATATATTTTTCAATGTTATATGATAAGAAACAGAAACATAACGTTGTACTTCATAAAATTGAACATTTAAAGCATTTTACGAAACACTACAGTTAACCTATAACAAAGTTAGTTGCATCATATTTGATTAATATACAATTGCATGGATCTTAATGATCATTATATAAATTATTAAAAGAAGCCAATGTGTCTTTGAAGAATTTTATAACATGCTAATATTTTTACTTAATTTAATAAAAATATCAAAACATTTATTATTATAAATTATTAATTTTCAACATCAGTTATTAAATTTTTGTTTTCACATTGAATGCATAAACAAAGTTCTAAGAAAAGAATTTGTGATGTAAGATGGCTACATTGGCCTTTACATTTGCTTTTTATACATTTTAATTTCATTTTTTCAATCAGCTCATTTGGAGTATGTTGGCGAGAGAGTGAGTCCTGAAATTCACATTTAAATAATCATTTTTCAATGTCCCCCCATGGTTCACAGGCGATGGATTTTTAATTTTATAACAGACTATGTCTATGTATTGCTGCTTGGTACTTTGCTCATTGTATGTTTCAACAGTGCATCTATATTAAAAGGAAGGTTAATATCTGACTGAGATCCAAGATGTAACCAATTGTAACCACAAAAATTTCAACTAATTTCAGAAAAGTCTAGAATTTTTTCGGTACATTCCGAAAGTAAATGTAAGCAACAAGACTTGGATTCTATTATAAACAAAAATTTTTTTAAAGTAACTAAAAAACTAATGTGCTTTTAAATAAAATATATAACAGTTTAAATTAGATTAACAGCCTTCTATCCCCTTCAATGATAAACGAAATACATGAAATAGATTTACGGCCTGCGGTCTAGACAGATCAAATCATGAGATAATAAATTTAACCTTCATTTATAATAACTTATATTTTCAAGAAATGATTTAGTTTGTTTGTTTGTAACTCAGTGATAATTTTTTCATATGAAGCCTACAGGTTAAAAAGATTCCCAACCACTACAAACACCTATACCCAAGGTAGGAATCAAACCTACAAACTGAAGTTAAGAATGGTAATAATTCAGCACCAAGTTTGGCTATAATTCATGAAAAGAAATGATCATGCTGATTTTTCTTTACACAATACATACATTGCAGTTTAGGTGAGCTCCAAATTATATCTTGAGGTTAATGGGTTTGAAATACTTGCTCATCACCAACTGTCTCATGATTTTATACTACAGTCACGTGATGGTCACACCTAAACTGGCTCCATCCTCTTCACATACATGCCTTATCAGTGGAAGGACTTTAAATGTAACACATTAACATGGACTTATCTTTAACCCATGAAGTACCAGGGACTCAGGGAGGGAGAATGTGGTTATCCTCCCAATCACTGCCCATGGCAAATGATGCTGAACTTTGCTGATCTTAAAACAGGAAGTGGTGTGAAGCCACTGAGCCACAGGAGGTCTCTCAACACAATAATGCTGATTTTAATAGTTTTGACAAATATAAGTATTTAATTTATTTATTTACTTTTATTTTCAAAACATTCTTCCAAAAATATCATATATTCCAGAACTTTTCAATAATTTTTTCTAACTGATAAAATTTCAATTCATTTCAAATTAAATCAACTACATTGTCCAGGAAATGCATATACTGACAAATGCATACAATAGCGTGTAGTCCATTATTATTGCACTGATCCACCAATTCAAAAATTCGGTTATTGAAGAATTTTAAAATATTTCAGTTAAATGTTGCAACAGATAGACAAACAAAACATTGCTTTAATGTTTTTATTAAACATCTATGATCATTTTTTAATTATTAGAGCTCATTTGTCAAGAAATTAATTTAAAATAAATTCTGAAACAATACAAATATATGCAACTGAGGTGGGAATTAAGTCTGCAAGAAGATGAACTAAAAATTACAGAATTACGCCATTCAGCTGATTCTTCACTAATATATGGGATATTATGTAAAATATTTCAATAAAGGAAAATTTTAAAAAATGTCTAAAAATATTTTTAGTTTCTTTACAATATGTTAAAAGAATTATAAGTTATTTAAATTATAATGTTTAGAACATGCAAAAAAATTGCATAAAATTAAATAACAAATAATCTCATATATATTTTTTAACTTCAAGATTTCTCTTCATTATAAATAAAATATTTACTGAAACTTGAAATTTCCATATCTAAAAGACCAAAGGGGTAGTTAGGCTGTTTATATTTATATTTCTCATGTAATTGATTAATATACGTTAAATTTATAATAAGAATATGAAAATACAAATTAATTAGGATCACTTACCTCTAATTAAATTAGAAGTATCACAACTTGGGCATTGCCAGAATCCAAAACTTGATGAACGTAGATTAGGAATTATACATCCAAAATGATAATACTTTTGACAATCATCACACAATAACAAAGAACCTTCATTTTCATCATCCCCACACAACTCACAGTAATTTGCTTGGCTTTCAGCATTGGATTCAGATTCTGAATTGTAATTTATTTCAGAATTGTCAACAAAAATCTGAAATATGTAAAAACATTAAATAAAAAGTTAAGAGTAAAACAGTTTTAAAACTATTAAGAAAACTTGCAGAAACTCAGAATATTTTGCCAAAAGTAGAAAAAATAGATAAAGAATACTTACCTTAGAAGTTTTTAAATTAGGATGCAGATAAGAAAATAATGCAGATAAAATGCAACAAAGATTACTTTATAAATGAATATAATGAGTTTCAAATTAAAAATGTACACATGTGTGGAAATGAAATGAAAGTTTTATATTTATGTTGTTTCATAAACTAACTAGAGAAATATATATATTTTTATTTTTTTTATAACAAATGACCTATTTATAACTATCAGTATTCAAAGGTGTGGATTAACACTTTTATGAACATGAATATAAGGATGATTAAACTTAAAAACTTATATTTCATAATTTTTGTTTGGTCTGTTAGGTTTGTTGCTCAACTTTCACTTTCTACACATGAGAGCTAGTAAGACCGGACCTATGGCTTAAGGTGGTTTCCAAACCACTACAGAGATCCAGACCCAACAAGTAATTTGAATCCAAAAACTGTTGAGAGCCAAAGACAAGCACTCTAACCACTCGTCTAAAAAGCTCCAACTCATGCTCCTTTGGGTAAATACTCTAATACTAATATCAACAGTATTAAATAAGAATAAATTTTCTGATTTCAGTGGTTACATAGCATTGGGAGAAAAAATTATCTAATTATTTGAAAAAAAAAAACCATAAGCAAATAACTTTCTTTAAAAAAGAGAAAAAATTGTAAACTTTATAAGCAAAAATAAATATAAACTAATACTTACTGTTTTGATAATCTTTTCTTCTTTATGATGGCGAATTAATATTAGGTTAAACTTCAGTCTATCAATTGGACAAGTGTTAACATTCTAGATGGGAAAAAGTTTAATTTTTAAAATTACAAATTATATAAGATAATGAACACAAAAATTCCTCTCATTTATCATAATAGATAACATATGAGATGATTATATATTGATACCAATGGAAACATTAAAATTTACTGCCAATGTGTGGTTTTAAAATGTGACAGAGCAAAATATTTGAATAAAATATAAAAAATTTCTTGCAATTATTCTATCATATGCAAATGTTAAAATAAGATTAGTTTAAAATATCTTTCAACAGTTTTGCCAAAAACAACTTTAGATTGTTAACGTCTTTAATAATGTGGGTAGAACAAAGAATACAAAGATATGCCTCATCTATCAAAACTTTTATATGGTGCTTTGATAGATGAAACATTTGTTTTAAATTTCCATCATTTGAGGGAGAAACAAAACTGCTCAACACTCCTTTGTTTCTCTCATTATAATCGATGCAATTTAAACTACCTCTCCCAGCACTGTTGTCAATAAATCTTTTTTAACAGGACAATAGTCAGCCCCACAATAAGAAAAGTGTCAAAGGAAAACAAAGCACAGTCTCTAAATTTTTTCATAACTTAATAATTCAAAATATAAGAGTTGAATACTTTAGATATTCTATAGATTTTAAGTAACAAGAATGAATTAAATAACTTGTTAATTAAGTTAATTGTTAATGTTCAGAAAGATCCCAAAATTTTTATAGCCGTTATATTACACGTTTGCACTATACAGTGATCCCTCGTTTTTCGCGGTTAATGGGGACAAAATCTAACGCAAAAACTAAAAAACAGCGAAATAGGATTTGCCCTAGGAATTTTTGCATTTACAGGTACACGAATGTTTTAAATGTGTAAACATTTATAATAATTTACACTAACATCCAATACTGATATATAATAGTTTATACTTTACACATTTAATACAAAAAATACAACAGTATATATATTTATTCAAGCGTGTCTTAAAAAAAAAAAAAAAAACTGTTTCATCCATGTTGGAAACTTGCTCAGGGAGGTAGCCTCCCTTGCTGATAAGGTTAGGAAACTCTTCCTCCACGTAACGACAAGCAACATCTTTGTCAGCAGAGGAAGCCTCACCATAGAGAATCAATCACATTTTTGAAGCCGTACTTTTTTGAAAATTTTCAAACCAACCTTTGCTGGCTGAAAATCGTCATCCTCGGGGATATGATTCACTCCTGGCAGTGCTGTTACTGGCTTAAGGTATGTCAGCACCTTCTTTATTACACTACCAGTGTAGCTTCAATTTTCACAATTCTGTTATTACGCGGAGTTACCACATGTTTCGCTTCTTTATTAAAGGTTACTGAAGCAGTTTTTCGGATGTTTGCTTCCTCTTTCCTGATGTATCGCACTGTAGATTCATCCAGTCCGTAATGGCATGCCACAGATACATAGCTTCTACCCTCTTTAATCATATCTAAAAGTTTCACTTTTTTGCTGATGGTCACCTTCTTGCTCTTGCACGTCGAGGAAGCTTTTATAGCAGCACAGCGCTTAAGTGGCATTATAATGTCTTAATTAATAAAAAGGTTATATCCCTTAAAGAAGACAAGTTATCTCCAACACAACACTAAGATACAGTATGCGAGACAGTCAATATCATGGACAAAACTATCGAGATACAACAAGAGAAGGTTCTAGGTGAGGCGGAGGAATAGATGCCGCATAATCTAGAGTCACAAATTCTGAATTTTTTTCAAAGAGGAAATGTTACCAAGATGAAGTAATTCCAAAGTAATGCACCGTAAAGATGTTATAATTATGAAATAATAAATTTGTTCTTGAAGAACTTTAGATATCTAAATATTAAATTTAAACCTGATAAATAAAAAGCGTAAATATATATTTTTGAGTTAAAATTTAAACAAAAATGAAACATTAGAGCAGTAATTTTGGAAACAAATACAAATAGAGGAAATATGGGAACTTCGAAAAAGTAAATACGAATTCTAACGAAAATTCCAGAAGAATCAGAACATGAAAAATAAAGAAACATTCACAAAAGAATAGCTATAAATTACAAGATACAATTTAATAATTTTTGAAAAATTAAAAATTGACACATTAAAACTTTCGAATATTTCGGAAAAATTCGCGAAACACTGAAGCTGTGTCAGTCTGTACTACTTTTAAGTATCTGTGGGCAGATGTCATTTTACCAATCCACCATTAGGCTAAGTGCCAAAATAATTACCACGATAAGCAGAGCTGCAAATATTAAATTTTAATGCAGTTAAAGAAATGCTAGCTATTAGTTTAAATACCTAAAGTATTTCGTTCTATTAATAAATAAGAAACTAATAACATGCCAATAATTAAGCTAGCTTAAAAGTAGTAAGTTTTATTTATTGATACTAAATATATAATAATTACATAACATAAATTAAGTTTAAAATTTGAGAATAGATAAAGATATTCCAATTAAATAATTCATTACTAACAAAAAATAAGTAAAATTATAATACCGATAAACATAAAAGTTTCCAACCAAAACCATCAGACACCAGAGTTTGATTTTCTGAAACCAGTGTTTTTAAAACACCTGGGATACACCCCCTTTGACGAACTGGCATGCGTATACAGTAAGTTAATAATTTAATCATGAAATTCGAAATGCCAGAACGGCAAAGTAAAATTTTAAGTGTGTTTGTAATAAATGGTATAGGAGTATGCCGGTAAGGCATAGCAGAAAATAAAGTTGAAAATAATGCATAAGTATTTTAAATGTATGATAAATATGGTGATAAGAAAATTAAATAGAACTGTACTAGACTAAAACTTGAAAGCACTGAATATATGAATTTAAGTTTGTACTAGGGTGACAAGCTGCAAAACATGAAGCGCGAAGTGGCGAGGAAACACTGTATGTTTCAAATTGCATTTGAATTAGTATTGATATAATAGCATTCTAAAGACACCATTTTATTCGTGAATTTTTTAGCAATAAAATGTATGATCTGAAATTTTAATCTATTAAAAATTTTACAGGTATTTATTTCAATTTTTTAATTTCTTATTGTCATAAATTTAATGTTGAAGTAGTTTGGCAGCAATGAATGTGTGAGAGTTAGAAACAGTACTTCAAAGTTTGATTATACAGAGACATTTTAAGTATATAATTTAATAAATAATGTAGTTTACTGAATATTAGATACATTAAAAATTATTTATATTTGATATATTATAAAGTATTATAAATAATACTCTAAGATTTTTAATAACATATTTGATACATAGGAATTTATAGTAATCTAAATTCAAATAATTTTTTAAAAATAGATTCTCTTCAGAAAATTTTGTAAATGCTATTTATATAAAATTATTAAAAATAAATATAATTTGAAAAGAGTAGATATGTTGTTTACTTAGAATAATAAAATATCAAAATGATAAAATATAAAATCAAGTTAGCACTTATTTGGTAACATTAAATTAATGAAAAAATGCAATTATGAATGAAAAAATGGAATTAGTGAAAAAATGAATATGGATTCAAAAATTTAGATCAAAATGAAACATTTTATAACACTTAGTAAAAAGTAACTGAAAAACAGTAATGTCCAAATATGTATTATCGTCAAATACAAATTATATTTTCTTTAATTTTGATCAGCAAATGCATTTCAAATATTAGAAATAAATCACTTTAACAGAAACTCTTTAAACTGATCATAAATACATTATATAATTCATAACATATTTTAAAGAATCTATATTAATTTCAAAAGCTAAATAAACTTAAACATTTATCGTTTTTGAACTAATAACTTTTATCAAAGGGAAGAAAATTAATTTTAACACATAAATATAAAAAAATAACCAAGTTTTATTGCTTTCAATTTAAAAGAAACCAAAAATGTAAACTAAACATAGAGGAACAATTTATAGACAATTGCTATATTTTAAGTTAAAAATTCTGAAGTCAAATAGTCTTTTTCAAGCACCCAACATAGCTTAAAGTAAATAATATTGCAGAATATAATAAATGAAAATAAAAACTGCAAGAAAGTAAAATTTAAACAATCATGACAATTATATTTATTTTTGAAAAATTGAAACTATAAAATAGCAGATCCACATGTCTACTTACTTCTATGAAAATCATCTGATACAGCAGGTAGGAACCATAAAAGAAATCCCCTTAACTTACAAAAAACTAGACAATTTACTCACAAAACTGCAGAAGTCACTCAAACAAAAAAGAAGGTATTTTATAAGATGGATTGAAAACTTTTGAGCTTATTATCATAAATTATTAATTAATAAACTTCAATTAAACTCACAATCAGCTAATTTAAATACTTGCTTAAAACAATAAAGAAATGTTTTCAATTGACACACATTTCCTTAATTTTTTTCTTTTAATTACAAAAATATTTAGATTTTGTAAAGTATACACATAGAAATTGATAATTTAAACTTGAAATACTTAACAAGGTATATTACTAGCAACATAAGTATATAATATTTATTTTAACATAATAATATTCATTTTAAAATTTAAAAAAAAATAAACTTCAACCCTGTGCTCACTTATTCTCCATTAAATTTAATCACAGATTTACCTCCTTACATCCATTTAAATTTCCAAAACTTTTAAATATTATTTTACACAGTTTTTTTATTAATGAAAGTTTGATAACAAAATTAAAAAATGAATTCTAGATTAAAATTGTTAGTTTTTAATAACTATTACCTTTGCCCATTCTTGTAAACATTCTAAGCAAAATACATGATCACAAGATTCAGGAGTTGCTATATCTTGACCAGAAAATTTACAAAGACAAATTGCACATTTTTCAGTTTGCTCATTATCACTGGTATCAGAAACAAGATCAATACCTAAAAAGAAAAAAAATATGAATCAAAAATAAGAACTTGAACCAAGAATCAAATTCCAGGAGTTTTCCAGGAGTCAAATCAAAAATTTCCAGGAGGTATCAACATTCATGTTAAATAATATTTTTTATTTTATTTTAAAAATTGTTCTTAATCAAATATGCATATAATTATGTACATGCAATATTTTTCAATCATTTCTGTAAATAATAAAAATAAATAATTGCAAACATTAATGAGACTACTTTTTATTTGAGTTAAAATTATTACTGATTATTTCAAAAGCCTTCAATGAATTTATAACAGAAAAGTTATTTAAATAATCAACATTCTATATAATACTGGATTATACATTGCATAAAATAATGAGTAATTTTAGAGTTTTTTGACATTTTCAATAGATTCAGATAGCAAAGATTCTTTTAAAAACTTTTGCATCAAACTTTTCAGTAATGCATGAAAATTTCCAGCAAAAAATGGTAACATTGGTTTATCAGTTTGATAAAATGTCAGAAAAGGTTCTACTGCCCAAAAATTTTTTGTTTTGAACAAATGACATATATGTTTTAATATACAGTAACATTTCAAGCAATCTGTTGAAAACACTTATATTTTTTAACCATCAATGTTAGCAAAACTTTAAAGGAAATTTTACACCTGGGTCAAGACTATCAAAGTCATCCCTACGAGTGGGTGAGTCCATAAATAGTCTGCAAACTGCACTTGCTGTTGCCTCAACTTCTGGAAATGAGGAACATCCATGGCTGTAAGCATTGTGTTCATTTTTTCAAACTAAATATCTCCAGCTGAATGACCTAAAGAATCAGATGAGTTATACCATGTTTTAACTATATCATTATCCCAAAATTTTACATGGCAGTCCAATTGTTTGTCTGTAGATGATTATTTAAGCTTCTATCAAAGAGAAGCACATCATTAAAAACATTCTTAACTTTTTCTTTCAATAAGTTGGAAAAATAAGGTGCAATTCCAAAAACTGTTAAATAAGACACTTTTTTTCAGCTCAACTGAATTGCTTTGCAATAGTACTGTCTGGAAACATTGCTTGAAAGAGGCAATTACAAGAACTGTAGAGCTGAATCCATTGTTTAAAATTTTAAGGGTCCATAGAATTTCAGCCTTTAAAACTTCTTTAGAACAAATGAATCTAAAATTTCAGAGGTCTTCCAGGCAGAAGTTTTGGCCATTATCCACTGTCTGCGACTAAATATGAAGAAAGGATACCACGGTAAGCGGAGTCTCATCTTTAGTGACAGTCAAGCCGCTTCAAAAGCGCTCAATTCTTTCGAAATCAAATCTAAAATGATTTTGGAATGTAGAAACCTTCTTACAGAACTGGCAACTAGAAACAAGGTGATCCTTGTATGGGTGCCAGGGCACAAAGGTATCGAAGGTAATGAAAGGGCTGATGAACTTGCTAAACAAGGATCGTCTTTTGCTTCCATCGGTGCAAAACCTTTTTGTGGTTTCAATTTGAAGGCCGCAAAAACCAATGTTCTTAGATGGGAAAAACGTAAGATGTATGAAGCTTGGCTCAAAACTCCTGGTCAAACCCATGCTTAAAGTATGATCTGTGGATCATCAGCGAGGATTGCCTCTGAAATTCTTAGATGCTCTAGGCAGAAGATGCATTTAATTGTAGGCTTCATAACTGGGCACTATTATTTCAGAAAACACATCCATAAAATGGGACTGTTTCAGCAAGACCCTATCTACGATAGGAGGCTATATTTGACTTAATGAGCCTTTTAACAGTAAGGTACTCCAAGGCTGGAGAAGGCTGTTGTAGATCTGAGCCAGCCTTTGCCAATTTATCAGCTGCGTCATTTCCCGCGATACCACAGCGGCTGGGTCTCCATTGCAGCACAATTTGACGTCTCTCTTCTAGTAGAGAACCAATTGCCGTCTGACAGAGATAAACAGACCCAATACTGCTAGGAGCAATTGAAGAGCGAGACCTGATGGTGGCCTGAGAGTCTATAAAAATACTATGTTGTTCTCTTTAACCTTTCTGATTTCTTCAAGTGCTAATTGCACAGCGGCCACTTCCCCATTTTAGCTGTTATAGTATTTCCCAACAGCCTGGCAAAGCCTGAAACTCTTAGAGTATACTCCTGCACCAGCATTTCTAATGGCATCCACAGCTGAACCATCTGTATAGACATGGAACCAAACAGATGATGGATAATGCTCATTGATAATAGCTAGGGTAGCCATCCTTAGCTCAGAATCAGTGGAGACCTTCTTATTAACAGGTAGTATCAGGTCTAGACAGCAATCAGCTCTATAAATATGGTTTTGAAAGATAGGGTGTCTAATAAAAGGCACTCTATCTGCATCCGGGATCTTATACCTATCTGACAATTCCCTGGTCAAAGTCAAAGGTTCTCTGTGTTTTCAATCTTGGGAAAACAGGAATATAATTTTTCCAGAACCCATCATCCCTTAGAAGCCTTTCGGAGAGCTTCAGGGCAGCGCTTTGTCTTCGATCTGCCAAAGGTTCCAACCCAGTCTGAATTTGCATTGCCTCAATAGATGTAGATGAAGCCCCACCGGAGATAAGTCTAAGGACATTATTCTGAACAGTATCCAGTTTTTTATGGATGTTATCCAATGCAGTAATCAGGAGCTCAGCTCCATATTCAATTGCAGGTCTGATGTAGGACTTATAGGTGGTGCAGAGTAAGTCTTGTGAAGCTCCCCATTTCACTCCTGCAAGTCTTTTTAAAAGTTTACTTCTGGATTTTCCGATGTCTATAACTTCAACAGCTTGGCTATTCCAACTTAACCTCGTATCCAAAGTGACGCCCAGATATTTGGCTCTAGCTGTTTTACACAGACGATGGGGGCCATAATATAAACTAATATCATAGGGTTTTGTACTTAAAGTAAACAGCTGGTAAAATGTTTTATCAATGTTTACTATCATTTGATTCTAATTAGACCAATGAAACAGTTCTTTTAAAGCCCTGTTAAGGGAAAGCTGGATGTGCTGTATATCTCTACTGGTTGACCAAATGACCAGATCATCTGCAAAAAGGGATCTAACATCCCCATCAACATCCATAACTCTCTGGATTACATCATTTATCATGATGTTGAACAAGATAGGGCTCAACACAGAGCCCTGAGGAAGTCCCTGTTGAGTTTGTCTGTAGGAGGAGACAGATCCACCAAACCTGGTTCTGATAAATCTCTGGGTCAAAAATGACTTGATCCAACTGTACATGTTTCCACAGATTCTCATGTCTATAATTTTCTTAAGCAGTTTTCTTCTCCACACTCTATCAAAAGCGGTTTTAAAGTCTATAAAGACTGCCACTGAACTGTGTTTCTGATGAAAACCATCCTTAATCAGCTGAGTAAGTCTAGCCACTTGTTCAACAGTATTTCTGTTTTTACGAAAACCAGCTTGTCTATATGACAGGCAAGAATAATTTTCTAAGTAGAATTTAAGCCTTACCGAAATCAAGCGCTCTGTCAATTTACAGGTAGCGCTTGTGAGAGAGATAGATCGATAGCTAGAGATATCCCCAGGATCTTAACCACTCTAAAATGAAAATTTAAACATTTATATAATTTTGTTGCTATAAAAACACGTCGATACTGAATTTAGAATCCTCATTTAGCAGGTACAGTTTTTTTTTAAATGTCAATTAGAAAAAAGTTATTTTTTGTGAAACTGTTCAAAGCATGTTTTATCTTTTTGATACATGCATAAACCAACATTGCAAGTTTCACACATGTATCTTGTTCTATGAGGTTTCTCCCTGGAACCAGGGGGTACGTGTACCTTCCTGGGGCTTGAGCAGCCACCAGGCGCGTCGGCAAGTGGTGGATAGCCGAATATCCTGTAGGAATTACTGGATAGCCTTGAATATTGATTCAGAGGCCGCGAACCAGCTCCCGTAAACCCTGGTGTTATGCGATCCATGCCTAGGGCTAATTGGCACCGCGGTATTGGTGTCTTAACGGAGCCTCTAGTTGCTTGGCGAACTTCTAGAGTAATTTGCCTTGCCCAGTAACTCAGGCAATGCTGGGTGGACTTATATTACCTGAGCTTTTTAATTGTTATCTTGTGGGTGAAAAGACACAAGAAGTAACAAACCTTTCTGCATTTGCAGGTGAAGCCTCTAAAGTAGACCTTGATGAAAAAGACAAGGGAACTCAGAGGCAATCTTGTAAAGGGGTCATATCCTTCACTTGAGGTAGAAATGACCTACAAACCATCTTCTTCTGGTGAAAGTCAGGAAGCTATTCCTAGCATGACTGACTTTCTGACCAGATGGGACTGTTTCAGCAAGACCTTATCTGCTGGAAATGTCATATGCAAGAGGAAACGGCAGAGCATGTCATTTACGAATGTGAGGCTCTTGCCCTCCCTAGATTAACTTCTTTAGGCTTCATCCATACTAGAGACTTACACCTAGACTCCATTAAAGGGTTATCAGACTTTATTAGTAAAGTGGGTGACCCGAGCAACTGGAACTAGGAAACATTGGGTTTGGAGTTAATGGTACAAAATGCTGATAAAAGCAGAGGTGCCCAATGACATACAAACCTAATTTTAAGAAGAAGAAGATGAGGTTTCTCCTTTGTGCTACAAAACGTGCACCGCCGTGGTTTGCATTTTATTGGCATGTGTTCAGCATTCTTTAATCTTTTTTGGTCTGGAACATGAGGTTTGAGGCTTTTTATACATACGGGGCTTGATATTTTTCTTTTGGGAACAGATCCTTTATTTCCCATTGAAATCAAACTACTGATGATGTCCATTCTGAATAACTTAACTAATTTTAAGTTTGGATCACTTTCTGGAAGCATTCGATATATAATAAAGGAATTTACAATAGTGACATCAATAAAATGAAAGAAAATTCGGTGCCACCATTTTTTACTTTTCCGATCAATTTCATATAAGCTTTTCAATTGATCAAAATAGTCCACATACCCCATATTTTGACTGTAATCCTTTATGGCTTGTGGACACTGTACCTGAACTTTTTGTCCATCTCTTTCTTTTCTTTCAACAGTAGATGGATTGACAGGATCTTCTAGGCTAGATAATACTGCCATGGATCTTTTGTCCTTCCACTTTAGGCAAGTTATTTTATGCTCACTAACTGCCCAGTCAAAATCACCCCATTTTAATTTTTTATCTTCCATCAATGTTTTGGGAAGATTTTTTCTCTTCATATTTACTGTTCCACAACAATATACACTTTTTGTTGCTAAATATTGGAAAAGTTCATATGATGTGAAAAAATTGTCCATGTACACACTATGATTCTTACCATACAAGGGCTCGCATAACATTTTTACTACTTTTTCCCCTAGATTTTTTTTCGGCTTCCTGGGTTTTACCTGTATAAATGTCAAATTGAGAAGCATAGCTGCTCTCATCGCAACACATCCACACCTTATACCCGTGTTTGATGGGTTTTTTGGGCATATATTGTTTTAGTGAACTTCTAACTTTGAAACAAATCATTGACTCATAATAGACTGGTTTTTTCCTGCTCTAAATAGACTTTTAAATTTATCAGAAAAATGTGTTAGAAGAGGCCAAAGTTCATAAAGTTTATCAAAATGTTTGTCCTCTCTTTTTGGCATCAAGCTATTATCATTCAGATGAAAATCATCATATCCCGAAGTGTTATAAATGAAAATGGTTTTCCTTTTTGCATTGCATATTAGTTACTTTCAAAAACTAACTTCTCCATGAATGTAATCGTAAGGAAAGACATGAATATATTGGTAGGATTATTTCATCAATTAATGTAATATCTTCTGTTGGGCCATATTCCTCAGAAAATTCAGGAATCGATTTTTTCCATTTCTGTCTCCTATTCCAATTTATTTGGGTTACTCGGGAAGGACCAGGTAAATTTATATCAATGTTGTTTTCATCTTCTGATCCTTCATCATTTTCCACCTGAAGATTATCATTAGCAGTGAATGACACATTTTCTTCTTTGTCACTATCATCACCCGAGATTTCTGATTCTAGATCTGAAGGAAGTTCTTCAAATAAAGCCAATGCCTCAGCTATTCCTAGCCCTTTGCGAGGCATTTTCAATTTGAACAGTAGAAAAAAATATTTACACACAGTTGAAATTTATTGCTATTAATTATTTTAAATTTAAATAAAACTTTAACGTAAATACTATTTTCAATAAAAAAAACATATATATATTTACATTAAATTTAAAACACACAAAATACTACTAAATAAAAATTTCCGTACTAGCCTGGGAGCAAATGCAACATTCAACGCAAAGAAAAATCAGAAAATGAAAAGTTTTTCTGAAACAGAAATAGCGAAAGCACGTGTTCACTGGGGATATAAAGTCCACATGTTGTTTACAAGTAAAATGACCCTATGATTCAAATCCCCCTCCCCCACACTCCTAAACACTCTAATTCCCAGTCATAATAAATACTCCATCTTTTGACAGGCAGTGAGTGCAGGCAATGTTTATATAGTCTGCTCTTCACATAAGTCATGTGTTCTAGCTGCGCGCTGGTTGTGCGGTGCAACTCCCAGGAATTTCCCTCAATAAAGGAAAGTTTTTTACGTATCTAGTTCAAATTACTGCTGCATTTATATTGTTTATGACAGACATGATGATATAGGAAGAAAAAATTTTTGGTATTTATCATTATTTATACCAAAAAAGTAGGTTATTTTGTGTTGTTAAAAATGAACATTAAATAACGCCATATTGGAAGGAGTCCGACCCGAAATTATTGGTGCTGCCATCTGTTAGTGTTATTTAAAAGTAAAAGATATGAAATCTATAAAATTTAAGTGAAAAATCGTGAAAAGGAATTAAGAAAAAATATCGAAAATTGGTGGTTTCTTGGTGCGACCTCCACGCGTTAAAGGGTTAATAAAGTGGGTGACCTGAGCAACTGGAACAAGGAAATATTGGGTTTGGAGTTAATAGTACAAAATGCAGATAAAAGCAGAGGTGTCCAATGACATACAAACCCAATTCTAAGAAGAAGAAGAAAATTTCAGAGCATGCTTTGGGTTCACATTCTTTAACAAGATTAGCAGAAATATCTTATTCTAATAAATATATATGCTGTTTACCTTCCATATAGGATTTAATTGTTGTTACCCCATATTTGAAATACAGAAGTCTTTCTTGCGAAACAGATAATGGGTATGTGTTTTTCTGAACCACGCAAAAGCCAATCTTTGTATTGCTTTTCCAGAATTCACTGGTCATTGAAAAGACACTATCCACCAGGCATATTAAAATAATTTATTTCAGTCTTTATTTCATTAATAAACAAATTTTTCCTGATTCAATTAAATTGTACACAATTTTCATCAAGGACATGGAAAGTATGTTTTAACTCAAATATGTTATATTTAAATATTTATATTCAAAGAATTTTATGCAATATAAGGAAAACAGCAGCAAATAGAAAAAGAATAAAATAAAATGGCCTATCTTAATTACACAATATATTGATTTTGTTGGGTGATTACTTCACATAATGATTTGCTTCACTTCACTTCACATAAATCTAAATACTACTAAGCCGAATTATTATGAAATTATTGCAGCTGAATTAGATCTTGAAATAGTTAATACAAATCAACAGTTAAGAATACAAAAATTTAATATTGATCATACCACCATCTAGTGGCAATATTAATACCTAATTAAGTTTTTTGACAATTTTATTAAAAATTTTAAAATATTAAAACAAAAAAAAAATTCAAAAAATTTTAAGATTTTCTAGAAAAAAATAAATGCATCAAGGTAAGAAAAAAATCCAGGAGTAATTCAAGATTTTCAAGGAGTCAAATCAAAATTCCAGGAGTTTCAAGGACCTTTAAAAATCTTTTTTTTTAATTTAAGGAGTTTCAAGGAGTTAAGCGAATCCAGCCATCAATAAATCCCAGTTTTAAATTTTGCTCCTCAAATTAATGTAAAAGAAAATTGTTATTTTAATATGGAATTATTTAAAATGCAAAAAAATTAACATGATTATTTTCCCATGTACATGGAAAATAAGTTTAATATTGTGATATTTTACTTAATTATAACAAAATAAACTGAAATATGAAATTAAATAAAGCAACAATGATTCTTCTAATATGAACAAAAATAAGGTTTTGCATTTGTATTGTCACATTTAAATCTGAAAATTTTGTAGGTGATTGCAATAGTTTAATATGACATTTATAACATCACAACTTTAACATACACAATAATTAAATCAAGTAACTGCATAGTTAAAAGAAAGCAATTAAGATATTACTCTCATATTTTTAAGTTTATATTAATCTTCAAAAAAACTTTTTACTTAGATAACCTTACAATATGAATAAAAGGGATACATTCAAAATATATTTGCTTCATAAGAGTATACACTTGTAAATAAAAATAAATTCAATACATATACTGTAAACATTACTATTTTACATTTATGATAAATTTAGAAAGAGCTTTTGAATTTCCTCTTCCTTAATTCACTAACATTTATCAAATTTATAAAAGAAATCTGAAAATAAAGTGGCTAGATTCTTTTTCAGATATTTGAAATGAAAGTTATTTTAGAAAAAAAAAATTATTATGTACTTTCAATCTAAAAAATATTTTATGCTTGAATAAATTAAATATCCAAATAGGTTGGTAGAGTATTTGAAACTTTAAAATGTAAAGAATCCTCAGCCTTCACTCATAATTTTTTTTGATATATAAGTTTAAAAACAATTTCACTTTAAAAAATTAAAATAGTAATAATTATCTAAAAAATTTTCAGAAGAAACAAAATTAATGAGTCTGTTTAAATATAGAAAGATATCACTGATAATACTATCTTATTTAAAGTTAACTATGATACATGTTTTAAAACAGAAATCAACATGCTTTTATTAGTTATACACATCATGCTTTGACAATTCACTTTTTTAAATACATCAATTGAATTCTAAATTAAGACTAAGTAGAATTAATTAAAAAAACTCAAGTATTATTTTTAATTAATTCTATTAAATGTAGACATTTTTATTAAACAAAGTCCTACTAAAAAGATTTATAATATTCAGTTTGTTTAAAATTAATGTGAGTCTGGAGTTATATAATAATCAGAGCTTTTAATGATTTCAAAAATAATACTGCTTATCCAAAAATTTACCACAGTAAAGTTTTCAATATTTCAATGATAACAAAAACATAGGTTATTCAGAATTTTTAATAAAAATATATTTTTTACCTCAAAATCCATTACACTGGATTTTATACAGAAACCAGGAAATACTTATTTACTCAAAGACATCTTTGAAAGTCACTAAAAATTTAACTATCAATTTTGATATCTGTATAAATCTTGAGCAAATGTTTTTTTTAATTTATTGACCATTTAAACAGATTTCTTTTAAAGTGTTAACTTTAAGAACAAATTTGCACAAACAATAGTTGCATCATTTCACTAAGTCACTTATGTTTAAAAATGCTTAAAATTTTAAATATGTATTCTGAAATAAAATATTTATTGTTAAGAATTTGGCATTTTAAACATTTCAAGGTCAAAGAAGTAATAAAATAAAACCTAAATTTTCTAAAATATGAACAGCAATCCTGTAAATATGTATTTAATAGTAAAAAGGAAAACTATCACAATTATTATTGAAACAATTAAATGATTTTAACATTCACATCAAATCAACATAAATTTTTTAAAAAAATTCACAAATAAAATTTAAAACCAAGTATAAATATATATTTGAAAAAATTTATACATTTCATTTACAGAAAAAAATAACAATTTCATGAAAAATTTTTTATCTAAAATTTTAAACTACAGGCAAACAAAAATTTCTAAGAAATAATATAACAATATATTGAAGTCAACATATAAAATTCATCAACATAAATGTAACTAAAAGAATATATTGTCATAGGTTAAGCATTAAATATTTTACAAGAGCAATTTTGTTATTATGAAAGTAATAGAGTTACATTTGTTAAAATTTTGTTTTTCAGTAAAATTTAAATTATTTGAAGGTAAAAAATGTCTTTTAATTAATGCTTTAGACTAAAAGATACAAATTGCCATTATTTTTAAGAAATATCTAACTCCTGCAATTTTTCCCCCAGCTTTTATCATTCCAATAAAATCAAAAACAAAAAAAAGTGTTTTGTGCAAAATAGAACTTATAATTTCTAAAAAAATTTTTTTAATCATGATTAAAAAAAATCTTAGAAATTTAAATAAAATTTTTTTTTATCTTTTTAATTTGCAGTACTGGGAAATTCATTGCAATTATCACAACTTTCATTAAGAATACAATGAATCATATCGTACTTTGTTGACCTTTTCACTTGTATGAATTCAACAATTGTCAATAATTCTGAATACTTAGCTTCCATAATTTATATATATTACTTCCTTTATTTATTACATATATACATAAGAACATATTTATTATATATTCTTATGTATATTATGTAATAACAAACAGATGGTTATTAAAATAATGGAAGCAGATTTATAAGAAATCTTTTATTAGTATAGAGTAGAGCTATTTTTTGTAATATAGCTTGAATTTGCCAAGGAATCTATTCATGCAAATGCTGAATAATGTTTAGAGGAGCATTGTATCTCATTCTTTACAGAGGTATTGTGAAAGTTCTGGGTGACATGTAGGTGGATGATATCAATTCCATATTAAATACTCTAAAACCATAACAATTCAATTATATTGTGGTCATATGACTGCAGACTAAAGATGTTTAATTTCATACTTTGATCATTAAACCATGATTAAACAAATTCTGTTGAACAGATAAATGTATTATTATACTGGAATGTGTTATTATACTGATCAGCTAAAATTTTTCTCTATTATTTGTTGCAGTGATGAATTCTCCCTTTCACGGTTACAATCGGTCCAACAAGAAGCCAAGGCATGGCTGCCCATATCACGACAAATCCATGCTTGACAACTGAAAAGAGACAACCACAATAATATGCTTGAGCATATATCTTCAAATGTGCATATATTCTATTGTAGGGAAAAGTGAAAAACAATTCATTAGATGGTATTACTTTCACTACTTATCAATCAGCAAGTTTTGTGAGTGACACCAGTGTGTCACACTCACAAACTTGCTGCTTAGATGATATTTGACATGGTACCTGTGACAAGCAGCTTGGCAATTTCAGCTCTGCCATAAAAGTTTTACTGCATTGACACTGAAGAGTCTAGATAATGATAGAATTTGGCAATAACTTCTGATGTAGTTGTTTGCTTTTTAAACATGACAATTCAGTTCAATATTTGTCCGTTTCTTTCACCGAGCTTTTTTTTTCTGTTCACTGTTTCTTCGCAGCATTTACCTTGATGCACTATGCTGAAATGATTTTAGATGCTGTATTTTTAGAAATGAGTAAAAGTTGGAATGTTTTGATCACACTTACTCCACCTAGACAAGCTCTTAAAATTTGGTTTCTTTGAAACTCTGAGAGGTCCGATTGTTTACGCTTTTGAAAAGACTCCCACAAAACTTACAGAATTTCAATAAAACTACCAATATAGCTCAAATATATACATTTTTTGCATAAAAACACTGATAATTATTGTATTCTAATGCTTTCAAAGCACATTAAAAAATGTCATTTTTATATACACTGGTGTATCCATTAATTTGATAACCATATGTATTTCTTACATTATCAACAGAAACATGATACATTTATATTCTGACATAAAATATGTGAAACTATTTCTCTATCATTCCTCCTTTGATCAATTTTTGAAGAGACTTACTTTCTACACTTAATTTCAGGTTTTCTTTAAAATTGTATGTTACCTAAAACTCAGGATGTAATTTCTTGATAGCACTCTAAAATTGTTTCAAATAAGTTTTTTTTTTCTTTATAACTTAAAAGGCATTTTTAATAAAGTTAAGAAAAAAGTCTCTTAATTAATTTACCCCAATCACAGAAAAATATATTACATTCAAAACTGCCAGAAATGTCTATCTGAGTTTTAACATTACAGCAAATGTGGAAATAAAGTATAAATACATACTTGTACGTAAATTTAGCAATTTTAATCAAACACTTGAGATTAAAATCTGAACGCTAATACAGATTCTTATATCATGTGAGAATATCATATCAATGATTTTCAATTGATATGTTGATACACACATGATTAACTGAACCACTTGGAATAGATATGTACATAAATATATAACCATTGAAAAGACAAAATATACATACAAGTATGAAAATTAGTATTATTTAAATTAAAATAAAAAACAAATTTTTTGAAAGAAAATATTTTTAGAAAAATTGAATACATACATGTTTATGTTTTGAGTGTAATAAAAATAATTAGTAATTAAAAGTTTAAATAAAAGAAAAATTTAAAGTAGAATTTGATAATCACATTAATAGAAATATAAAGATAAATTAATACTACTTGAAATTCCTCTACATTCTCAGGGTCAAATTATTTTAAATGTTACTGTCATTAGCAGAAAATATATTACAAAAATAGAATCATAGAAAAAATTCTGTAATCTTAGTTTAATCTTTTATTCTATTTTCTCCACATATTTTATGCAATGCAAAGTAGGGTACTAAGAAAGGAGAAGCAATGTTTCAAACAATTATTGAATTTTCTAAAATTCATTACAAAATTTGAAATTAATTTTTATTAATAAATTAAAACAGGATATTTTTCATAATATTTAAACAAAACTTTTTATCATAATCTTAAGTTAAATCTCAATATCATTTTAAGTACCAATATACACTAAATATAAATTCAATATAACATGTCTGTAAATTCAGCAACTTTGATTAATAACTTCAAATCATAGTTCATACCTTTACATTTTATTTTTCATGAGTTGATGTCATATCAAACATATTTTTCTGATATGTTAAATAACACATGATTAATAACAAGAATTAGTATTTTACATAACAATATCAAACTATAATAGATGCTCATTTTTATGAACCTCTAATTTATGAACACTCACATTTTTATGAACCATTGTCTAGTCCAGGAATGGCGAACATTTTGGGGATATGGGTCAAATTTCGTTCATATTTTTTTCAGTACTAGCTTGTGGATCACTAATGCCCATTTCCACCAGAGTTAAGTTTAAAATTTTTTTAATTGAGTATTTTTAAAACTAAGCATCTTTAAAATCCATTTGGATTGAGAGGTAAAAATGGGTGTGGTTTGACAATTTAAAAATTTTTAGTAAGGTTAAAATTTTTTAAGTATTTGAATGAACAAGGAGTATCAAAAATTACTTACAATATATATAACAAAATTGATTATAAAATATTCACTTATTTTATACATAATTTATAAAGCATTCAATGAGAAATCTGTTTCAGTTTATTTTCAGATGGTTTTTAAATAATAGGTTTATGTTTCATGTTTATTAATTTAACGCATTTCGAGGTTCATTTCCTGTCAAGCCTATTTCTAATAGAAAATTCTATAAACTTCATTGAAGAAAACAAATTTTCACAACGAATATGTGGACATATAGACACAAATATGTGGTCAAAAGAGGATTAATTAGTTTATTGATTCATATAGTTGATAAAGAATCCCACACAAATACCAATGGGATATAATATTTTCAATTTTTAATGTGGGATCAATATTATTTGCACTTCTTTAACACATTTTTCCTTCTACTTCAGAAATCAAGCCTTCAAATTTTGTTTTCCACACTACACTGCTTTGAAATTCAACAAATTCCATTTCTAAATTATCGATACCTAGCTACATAAATTGCATTATTACCTCCTCCTTGCATTACCTCCATTGTTTCAAATTCTGTTTTGTATGGATATAAAATAAAGTGAAATGTATTTTCCAAATTTTTAAATTTATTGACTCTTTCCTAAAAAAAGCTTGTTTTATTTTCTGCATAGTCCATAAATATTTCTGATTGCATTTTTTCAAATGTCAACCAAGTTTGCAAAAATTATTGAGTTTTGAAAATGCTTTTGTAACTGAGGAAAATGTTTTATCATTTTTTTTCATTTCCAAATCTTTAGTAAAGATGTCATGTTTTGTCAAAAATATAATATTTTCAAACATAATTGAAACAAATAGTAAATGCTCTTTAAGATTTTTATTCAGTTCATTGAAATGTTGAATGAGCTTTTATAAAAAAAATATTAATTTATATAACCAATGTATATTAGATAATTCATCAAAACTATTGTCTTTTTCAATTAAAAAGAGTTCAATTTTTTTCTAATAATATTTTAACTATTGATATTACATTGGAAAAAGTGATTAAGAACTTTTCTGAAACTAAGCCATTGCACATTGTATGTTAAAATCTCTGAGTATATTGGCATTCAATTTTCTCTAAGAACTGCACAAATTGGCATTAATTAAGAACTTTTGCGTTTATAAAGATGATTATTTTAACTATTGATATTACACTGGAAAATGTTTTTAAGCCATGCTACATACACAAAATTTCCTGGTGTATAATTCATAAAATTCAATCAGAGAATGTGAAATATTTTGCCTAAAAGACACTCAATAAATTCAATATTTTCTGCTACCATACTAGGTACTCTATCTGTTGTTACAGAACTATTTTCTCAGGGTCAGTATCCATTTCTTTAAAGCCAATACCAAATACTTTAAAAATATTAAGATTGATACACTCAATCTTCTCATTCAATGTTGTTTGCTTTATTAACTTTTCTTTCATTATATTTCCGAACTTATACCGAGCAAAACTGCTCTACTGTGCATAACCATTTATATCATTACTCTTATTTAAATCAATTGAATAATTTCTGCATAATTTAAGTCACTATGTATTTACACAGAAAATACTTTGTTCTAATTCTATTACTCAATCTTATGGATGGGTGTTGTTCACTGTGTGCCTTAATAAAACTAATCCCTTTCAAGCAATAACAATTTATTAAGGATAACTAAAAGATTGCAAAGAGTCATTACATGCAACCATGTTGGTTGGGAGCCTAATACTGAATGTGTATGTGAGAAGGGTTCTCCCCCAATAAGTGAGGGGTTTTCTCAATATTGCATTCATTCTCTTTACTGAGGGAAAGTGTTTATATTAATATAAACACTACAATCTTTAATTATATTGTAACTTTTAAGTAACTCATTTATACACTTTATAATCAAGTATTTTTCTCTAAAATCAGCAAAGAATGTAGGACTACATTCTCAAAATCTTTTTTTAATAATGTTTTCTAAGAGATTTCCCATGGTGAGCAATGCAATATGCGACTTGGAAACTAGCAGCTGTAGTATTTTTTAAAGAAAAACTAAAACACTTTTTAAAACAGTGCTTTGAGAAAAACTCTTTTTTTTAACAAACATAGTATGGTTCTACAATTAAAAATATTTACATTTAGAATACAATAATTTGAGTAATGTTTAATAAACATACCTACTATATACATACACATCGGTACACATTACTTTAAAATGCGCTTGAAATGGATGCCAAAAGACTAAATACACTGGTACGGATCTGTACAAGCATGCCTTAAATTTCAAATCAAAAATTAATGGATATCTGAGGAGAGGTGGGTTAAGAAATATAGCTTTCATAAATTTGTTCATGGGCAAGGTAATGAATTTGTCACATGTCAGTTTGCGCAGTTCTCATTTGGCTGTTCGCAAGCTAGGAAATAACGAACTCTTAGTACTAAGAATCTTTAGTTCCACGTTTACGGTTCTATGAGAACTGGTATGTTATTTGTTCTCCCAATTCTATTCTAGTTTTAAATATGGTTATTTGCTTTCGTTTGTCAATTTTTATTTCAGCAAACAAAATGTGAGTAAAATTATTTAAGAGAGAATTTGATATTTTGAAAGCACTTTTGTTTCATTTCAAATACTACAAACACATCTGTCGTCATTAACATAACTTTAGAACTGTAATGATCAAATTGAAGGTAATAGACAGCATTTAAATAGCTTTTGTATCAATGCAGTGCTTGAAAAAATACAAATAGAATTTAAATTATCCCAAAAAATTTGAAAATCTAAATAAATCTGTGTAAACAAACAAATATTTCGCTAGCAATTGTGGGTCAGTTTAAAAACTTTTGTGGGTCAGACACTGACCCATGAGTCATAGGTCTGCCATCACTTGCCTAGTCTTTACCCTGTGATACCCGACTCAATGAAAATTTTAATTCCCATTTATGATCTAAAATTTTAGAAGATCTCTTTTCTGAGAACTTTTGTTTCTGACAAATACTTTTACTTTCTGTTTTTATTTTTTTTATGATTTGATATATTTTTTAAATTTTCTATTAGATTTCTTTTTATATAATGCCTGAGAACTTGATTTATTCTTGAAAAACAAAGCAACACATGTAGGCATTCCAGACATTGTGGGAATAGATATTTCTTAGGAAATAACAATGGAGTTCAATTTGACTCCTAAGAGACATAAAAGAATATAGAGAGGAAGGAAAATTCTCTGTATGCGAAATCATAGAAAAGGGTAGAAAACACTTAAAGTTTGAACTCTTTTGTTCTGTAGTTCTGGTTTTGTTTCATTCGAACTATTTATGAAGTTTTGTTTGTCAAGAGAGAGATTGAATCAGTTGCATTTAGGATTTGTCATAGTTTAAGAAACGAACGCGCTTATCAATTGAAGTAAAAAAAGAAAAATCTACAAGAAATAGATTGAGAAATATTAAATAAGCCAAAAATTGTTATAATGTTTCCCCCATAATCTTTTTTAAAAAATAATTTGTTTCACAATGCCAGATTTTATAAAAATAGCTGTTTGTGATTAAAAGGTACTGATAATAATAAAGTTAAAAATATTAAACATGTCTAAAAGTAGCTTTTTACTTGTGAAAATGAAAATTGATACTAAATTCATTCATAAGATTTTACTAACTTTAAATAACTTAAATTAAAATAGTATGCAATCATATTTTTTGCATTTTATAAAATTTTAATGACATTTTTTTTACAACTTTAATACAAATTTTGTATTATGATCTATTTATATTTCAAAAAAATACACTGCTTCAAGAATATGTAACATAATAATTTTTAAAAAGTTCACACAAATTGTGATTATAAATAAAGAATAATGAAATATAATCTTAAATTACTTTATGCAAGAAAAAACTTACAAACTACTTCTTCTGAATCTTCACTGCTTGAAGTATCACTTTTCCAAGACTCTTCACTATCAGATTTTATTGGTCCTATTCTTTTTTTACAGATTATTTCAATTTCACTACTATCTGAGTCACTGCTTACAATCTTTTTGCATTTCTTTCTTTTGTGTTTCAAAACAGGTTGTTGAATTTCCTCATCTGAGGACACATCAGAATCTCTTCCCCCACTAGCCATATTGGAGAATGGATATTGTTTTATAGTATTAGATGAATAAAATTAAAAATACAGTAAACCTAGATGACACTGGACATAAGTAAATTATCTAAAATACAAAAAACATGTATAAAAAAACAGACACTTAAAAGATATTACCGAAAATAAAAGGTAAAATCACAAAAATTGTTGATTTTAATAACAATACTAAAAAACTTTTTAAGCAAAAAGAATTTAGGAGAAATTTTTGTATATTAAAATATATAACAATTATTCATAAGTTTAATAATAATAGGTCAGAAATTGTGAACAAAGAATTACATTTACATTTTGAATTCATAAAAATCACAATAACCATGTCCCAAATTTTTAGAATATATTTCAAGAAAAATTCTTGATTTATATTAACCATATTTAATGGCTACATAATAAAAAAAATCAATTAGCATATCTAATAATTGAGTATATGTAGAAAGAATATATTGAAATTCAGCACCTAAACTTTAAAATAGATTTCAAAGAACTACAAATATCTATGTCAGAGGTAAGAATAAAATTCACAAGCTTTGACCATGTTGCTAACAATAAGTTGCTGGATAACTGGATTAACTTATTTACTGAAAACTGTAAAGTTTGATTCCGTGCCTCTCAAACAATTGTATGGTAAAGCCTTTACTGGGCTTTAAGCTATAAAAATTATTTTTTAAAGAATTATTTTCAATACATTAAAATGTTAATTAAGATTCAGTAATTAAATTAAAAATAAAAAGAAATACCGATAAAAATTCCTAAAATTTTTAAGGGCAATTTAAAATTTGCAATCAATAATCAAGAACAGTAGTTTTTCCATTACCAAGATGTTAAATTGAAGCAATGACTAATAAGGAATATTCAGAAAGTTTTTTCATTCCATGAAAACCATACACAAAGTATAGTAGTATAACTTCAATTTTGTGCAATTTTGAAAAACAATTAAACATTCTTTTTCTTCATTTTGAATAGTATGTATTTGTTATCATTTAAATCTAACAAAATATTCACTCAAGAAAATACTTCATTACTTTCAATGGTCCATTTTACAACAATGCTAAAATTTGTCTATAGTGATGTTTTTTCAAAGGAGTGCTTATATCTAACACTGGTTAATAATGGGGATCTGTGAAACAAAGGAGTAATCAAGAAATTAAGTCACTAATATCATATTGATAATCTGCAACAAGATTATATTAATCTGTTGATATCCAAAATACAACGTTTTATAAAATTGAATTAAAAATTTATAAATATGCAGATCTCTTATAATGAATATGCTGGTGCCCATAATCATTATAATTAATCATATTATAATAGTAGAATTAATTTAAAATGTGTTTTAAGAATAACTTAATTATATATATTCAGTATTTATAAAACAAAGAATAAAATAATTTTTTATCTTTCTATCTTTCGAAACAAAATTGTTGAATTCCTTTCTTCTTCCTGGTGATATTATCTGTCAAAAATATGTAAACAAGATTATTCTTTTCTGCACTTTTATTGAAAAATGCTTTGTAATTTTTTTTTACTAGTTATGGAATTTTAATTAATAAAATTGAAATTCCATTCCAATGTTTTGAAATTTCCAAAATTTTACAGAAGTACTTTTGGAGTAGCTTATAATCAAGGAACCAAGAACCATGGAGAAAAATAAATGACAATAAATTTGATTACTGTTCGTTTTTCTCTATCATATTAATGCTTAAATCAGTTTTATTGGTTTTTCTTTGCTTTGTAGTGGAAAAAATATCTCATCAGTAGTTAGTTTGTCATGCACCATTAATTTTTAAGCATGGTCCTTTTTTAATTTAAATCAATATCAAAAATAATTGCTCAGTTCATAGTAACAATGAATTACTGTAACGATCCATGTCAAGGCTCACAATGGTCAAGTGGTTGGTTGGTTTGGTTTGTTTGTCGCTCAACGGTCATTTTTTGCACACGAGGGCTAATTAGACCGGGACTTACGGCTTAAATAATGGTCAAGTGCTCTTCAGAGAGAAAAAGCTTAAGTTCAATATAGACACTGCTTAAACAGAAAATGGATGTTGCTCTTATGCTTTTCTCATACATATCTTTCAGAGTGAATGATTGGACGTTTTCTGGGATTTCTCCCTAGGGATACATCAACATGATCCACTATCTAAGAAAAGAACTCCTGGAAAACAATTTAAGTAGTGCACATTGAAAATGCTTTACAATAGCCTCTGTACATTAGGCTATCTATTTAGACCATAAAAAAAGTTAAAGCTGTTAGGATATTAAAGTATCAGTGTCTCTGCTCTTTTACTCCTCTACACAAAATAGATCCTTCTGACTATAATACACGTGTGTCCTCTAGGGATCAAATGGCTGGTCAGATGTCTTTCTACCTTGCTTGAAAGTAGATGTGTTGACTCTCTTGTGTATCATTAAAAATATTTTCTTTATTATTTTATTGTAATTATGTGTGTAGTAATTTTCTTTTGTAATTAAACATGCCTGTTTGTACATCACTATTTTTCTCTATTTCATTTTTATGCTGTAAAAAAACCATAAGATGTTTAACACCTTGCCATTGTCACCCGAATCCAGTTCGGGCAACTACTACATGCAGTAGTTGACAATACTACTTTCTTCTGCCCGAACTCAATTCGGGCAGAAGAAAAATAAATGTTTCTATTTTGTGAAGCCCGAGCTGAGCTCATTTCTACTTTAGGATACTTTATTTCCTAATAAATGACACAAGAGGTCTTATTTTTTTACCAATTCTGACTTTGGTTGGGAGGGTAAAATGTGGGTGTTGTCAGCTGCTTAGATAAAAAAAAGACATGCATGGGTTGATAAACAACAAAAGAGTTTTACTTTCTCATTTAATTTTGGTTGCTTTTCTGGTGAGTTATTTTGGAAATAATTTTCTTTTTTCACAATGTCTGATTCAGACACCAATGAGGAATATAGTTTAGGTTCCTCGGGATCAGATACCAATATTAAAAAAAGAAAAAATTAAGAAAGGCGACATTCTTGCTTTTCAACGTGGAAAAGTTACTGCTATAAAAAGGTTGTTCGTTTGCTTCCTTCAGTCCATACTGCCAAAATGGTTGAGTTTAAATATAAAAAAAAAAGAAACTGAAGAAAGTCCATGACTACAACAACACTATGGGTGATATTGATAAAGTCGATCAACATCTTATAGACTAGCCAGTTGCTAGAAAGGGAGGTAAAAAATATTACTAGAAAATATTTTTCCATCTCCTACACCAGGCGTTATTTGTATATTAGGAGGTGCAAGAAATAATATGAACTTCAGAAAACTAATTGTTGAACTAAATAAACCAAATGTTCATCTACCAGAACCAGGGCATCGTAGTGTAAGTTTACTGTGCCTCACAAGTCGACACTTACCAGAACACATCCCATCAACTGGGAAAAAATCTACTCCAAAAAGGTAGTGTTTTATATGCTGTCATAAAACCTATGAATAAGGGAAGAGAATAAGGAGTGAGACAAGAGTTTATTGTAAAGGGTGCAATATATAGGCTTGTGCGCAGTACAGTGTTTTGGGATACACCACACTGCAAAAGATTTTTAAAATTTATGTATTGAAAATCATATTGTTTTTTATATATATCATACTAGTTTATACTAATTATATTATACTTAGCTGCAAAATTTTGTTTAATTTGCTCAATATGAATAAGATGTATGCGTAATAAATGTTTTATGTGTATGTAAAAATTATAAATATCGAAGTTATTGTATTTAAATTTTTTTTTTATAAAAAAGCATTTTCTAACTCTTATAATAATATAAAGAACAAACAGTCAGAACATTTTCCCATTTTTGGTCCATTTTTCTGAAATATATGTCACATTTAACCTCTTTGTGATGGGCGGTGCATATATGCATTTCGCACGGACGAATGTGAGGGACGGGCGGTGCATATATGCATTTTAAGCTGGAACAAGTTTTAATAATCACTAGATGGCACTATGTGTCCATTACATTTAAACTGAACATAGTTTTAGTGTTCTGACCTTCATTTTTTTCATATTCTTGCTTTTTTTGGTATTTTGATTTCAGCTGTGGGTGGGGAGAGAGGAAATCTCAATGTAAACAAACACAGCTCGCCTCTTCAACTATCTACGTGATTTAAGGATTCTCGCTTCTGATAGCTCTCCGAACACTTTTTTTATTTTGTTTTCGCTAGTATTGGAAGTCTTTTAGGGTTTTAGCGTTAGTTTCGTTACAGTTTATACTGCTTTTGGTTTTATTTGCTCACTTTTCTTGTTATTTTGAAAATTCTCGACTCCAGATTATTATGGCGAGGATTATCTGGTAGGCATTTTCCTACCCTTAATTTGAACACAAAAAGAGAGAAAAAAGTCGCAGAAAGTGCATTGTTTGCTCACAAACCGTGATGAAAGAAAAGAACATAACAAAAATTTTATACTTGCAAATCATGCAATGTCGGACATAGCGTTTCTCCGTGATTTGAGATTTTCCATATTCAATCTTCATTTTAAATTTTGTTATTTTTTTCTTGTAAATAGCTCTTGTATAGTTTTTATTAATTTGCAAATATGTTGAAGTGTTTTGTCAATTAAAATTTTGGTAAAACTAGAATTGCACTGTCGAAAATTATTTCTCAGAGTAAGCAACTTTTTTATTTATATATTTTCATATAAATTGAAGAAAAAACATTATTAAAGTCTAGTTTTAAGTTATAAGATAGATTATGTGATAATCTAAAATGCTACCAAAAATCACGACGATAGAACTTTAACTTTATTATTTAAGAATTTTTTTTCTAAAGTTAGGCCTAGCGGAGAAAAACCCCCGTCCTGTAAGATCATTCCTTTCACTTCAGCTTTGTCCTGAGCGTGCGTCTTAAGCAAAGGCGCCCCGTTGTGAAAAGGTTAAAGGGTTAATTGAAGAAAAAATATTAATAATTCAGCAGATAGCTTTTTCATGAGAAAATTTCGATCTTATAGATAAGATAGAGATACAATAAAAAACCATTAACTTTAATATGTACTTTTAATGAACTTACAGTGATTAATCTTTTCTCAAATCATCACAAGTTATATTTTGTCATAAAATTTAAATTATTTTAAATTTTGTAAGAATTAAGTCCTTTCTTAAAATTCTTTCAACGTAAAACAGATATATAATAAGTATTTTAAGCATGTGAAAAAGCTTATTACATTTTTTATCACTTAAAAAGTTAAGGTACTTTTATATGCTATCCCAAGTATCAAAGTGAAAAAAATTATCTTTATAAATTGGAATGAACACCAGATTTCAAAATTTTATGTCTGAAAAGTTTAATAATTCTAATAAAATATTAAATATGTAGAAAACAACTTTAATGAATTCACTAGTTAGATGTTTACAGTGATTGAGTTAAAAGAGAGCTGCAACAAGATTCACATATTCAAGAAATTATTTTTTGTGAGAGTACTTTTTATAAACATAATAAAAAATAAGGAACATTATTAAAAAACTTAAGAGGAATTTGTTTTTGCCCCTTAAACTACTTCACAAATATCTAATATTTAATTACTAAAACATTTCCTGGCATCTACCCAAATGAAAAATTTCACGAATTATCTACTGCTTTCTTTTGATGAAGGGTAAACACTGAACATAAAAAGTGATAAAAAATAATGTAATACAAAACTATATGGACTATTTAAACTAATAATATGGACTTAATATCATTTTACAATATAAAACTCTAGTTTTTATTCAGAAAATACCTAAAAATTTACGATTAACTCTTGAATTTTTATATAAACAGTGCAGTACTAAAGTATATATAATTTTGTTAATTAAAAAACACCTTATTTCTCAATGGAAAAATCTGTGAAATCTTTATTTGCTAAAATTACCACGTAAATAAATAAAATAACAATTATATTAGTTTTGCAAAATACATTCCTTTTTAAAAAATTTTACATTTTTTAAACAAAAATAAATATTTGAAATATAATTACAATTATTCATAGTTTACAGTTACACACATTCTTTTACAATTATTCACTATAATTTGTATGATAAAATACTCATTAAACCACAATATCTTTGATAATTGTAATTTATCCTTGTTGTACTGATGGATATTAATACAAACTTTCTAAATCAAAATTTCCTGTGGGACTTGGGTCTTGAGAAAAGATAAGCATTCCACTGTCTTAATATCCTTGGGTTAAACTAGTTATTTCTATATAAATTAACATGCAGAAAAGCAATGATACAAAAAATACCTGGATCATTCCAAATTATTTTAAAAATTACTGTTCAATTTATCTTCTAAATTTAAATGATAGCTACTATTGCACATTTAGCTTGAATTAAAATATTTCAACATACACTAAATACTTCTTAAAACAAAATTTTTACATACATAGCCTATAGCACAAATTTCTTGAATACAATAATCCATGTTCACAAGTAAAAAATTTTCCTGCCAGTGAAAATTAATACGATAAAAATTCCACTAGAATATAATAATTTTCCAATGTTTTACCCAATTTAATATTTCTTTTTTTAAAAAATTAAAGAATATTATGTCGATAAAAATATCATTTCTACATTAATTAACTAATCTTTTTTTATATATATAAAGATAGCATGTTTGGCTCTACAGTATTCTTTACATAGTATATGAACAAAAAATATTTATAAATTAACAAAATGTTCAAACTTATACTTTTTAGCATTGCAGTGAATTTTTCAGTTATTTTATATTGAAAGTATAAACTATAATATTTTTAATTAAACTAACTTATGCAAATTTTTAATCACTGATTTCAGTCATTGCATTGCATTTAAGTAATTTATGAACAAAGATGAAAACTTTATTTTCATTTCAAAATAAATGAATAGTAAAAATTTAAGAATTCCAACTCCACAACACATTATTTCATTGAGTGCTTCTGCAATTAATTAATCATTGACAAAAGTCACTGAAGTCAATTTTGTCAATGATTTTATAAGCATCTTATCCTGTGAAATTAAAATTATATTAAAGTAAAACAATAAACTGCTTTCCTAGTCAAAACTATCTTCAAACATTGATAAGGAAAAAAACTTGGTTTAAGAAAAAATCCCTGATCTTGTTAAAAGTTATAATGAGTTGATAAATTCAAGTAAAGTTTAAAATTCACAGGATGGAAAACTAAGCAATTTTTAAACTTCTCATATATTAAACTTAAAATGGCATCACTTTAAATGCATATCTAATAATAGTTCTTGCTTCTGAAAGTGTCGAAGATTTAAGGTTTGTATTTTAATGTTTACAACATTAGAGTGTCATAGTATAATAGCTTTTCATCATAAAAAATAACAATAAATGTTATACTAGATTTTCAAACATTTCTTAGAATATGGAGCTAATTTAAGGTAACCATGGCAGAATTACTCTGATACATATTTATTATAAAATTAGAGTGTAAAAACAATGTGCATAATTAATAGCATTCATATTTTTCATACTACTGCCATATTTTTAAGAGCAATATCAGACGCCATTTTAAATAGCTGACAAAATGAAAATTTTAACGGGATTTCATAATCATAATTATATTTATCTTCAAAAAACTGAAATTTTGCTTACATGACAACATATATTTCAATTTTTTACACGCTTGTCTAAAAATTCCAGTGTTTGTTGTCTGCGCAAATTCCGCTCTTCGGCCAATAATCATTTTGGCTAACAACTTTATACAACACCGTTAGTTCCATTGCAATCTGATATTTACAACAGTGAGAAATTATGTTTACATTGAAGCACATACAAGATCTATTTTTATTTATTTGATTAATGATCTTTTTTCATAACTCCTATTAGAAATACACTCAACCAGAGGACTTCATTTTTTCACCATAAACTTTGTTGCCATACTTTAACAGTAAAATGGTTTCTAAAACTTAAAATTCAAGAATTAATTATAAATGGATAATCATTGTTAATAATACAATTCGTATTTCTCCTCTTATAGATATTAATGATTTTACCTTTAGGTAAAATGTATTAAATTTAATGAGTTTTTAAAGGTAATATATAATTTTTAAACTATTTGCACTTCAATCCTTTTATACTCTCAAAAATAAGATTTAAATTAAAATTAATTACGTTAAGTTTACGTCAAATACCACTAATTAATATTAAAATTACGTCACCTGAAGTGAAATTTATTTGTGAAATACTAATTAAAAACTCTTTCTGCTTTCCAGTCTTTTAACAGGTGGATGCGGATAAGTTTTCCTGACGAGATGTTTCATAATTTATTTATTTATTTCAACATTTAGAATATAGATGCTATTCAGTTGCCTTAGTACTACTTGTATTCAATATATTGTATTAAGATCAGTAAACTGATTGTATTTATAGAGATTCTTCAACTTCTATTTGCATGGCTAATCAGTAAAATTGATTTTCTACCACAGGAATTAAATATCAATCAATGAATGACTGAAATTTATCAATGGAAATCTTCAGACATCATATGAAAAACAATGAAAACACTGTATCAATTTTAAGGTCACCATCCGCAATATATCCACTGCTGGACAATTGCTAAGGACGGATTACAAATTGCAATGTAGCAAAACACTAGCAGGAACCTTGAAGAAAGGTATCACTACGGGATATGTCCACCGTGGAGTGTGATGCAATATTCCACACGTCGTATCATACTTTGCACAACATTATCCAACAGCTGTTGAAGCAATTTATCCCATTCCTCAGGGAGTGCACGGATGAGGGTGTTCTTGTTTGTCGGAGGATAGTTTCGACCAGCAACTTGCCTCCCCAAAGCATCCCACACATTTTCAATGGGGTTTAGATCTGGAGAACGTGATTGCCACACGAAGCGTTGAATACCCTCACTCTCTAGACAATCTTGAACAGCGAATGTTCGATGACATGTTGCGTTGTTGTCCATAAAAACAAATTTATCACCGACAGCACCACGGAAAAGATGAACATCGCTAAGTAGAACTTCATTAATGTATCGTTGGCCCGTCATAGTCCCATTCGCAACCACATGTAGGGGCGTGCGGCCATTGATCATGATGACGGCCCACACCATGACACTGCATGTCGGATATCGGTTCCTTTCCTGGATATTTTCTGGACGATAAGCAGTACCACTCTCGCGCCAGATCAGTTGGTGTCTACAATCCAATGACAGACTGAACCTACTTTCATCTGAGAATAGTTCGCACGCCCAATTCTGTTCAGTCCAATTGCGATGCTCACGACACCATTGAAAACGGGCAGTACGGTGCTGTCTGGTCAATGGGACACACACAACTGGTCTGCGGGCGTATAGTCCTCCTCCCCTCAAACGTCTGGCAACAGTTTTTCGGGAGATCTGCTTTCCTGAGGCAGCAAGAAACTGATTTGCCACCTGCTGAGCTGTGGTGCGCCTGTTCCTTTTGGCTGACAGGACGATATATCTGACTTCTGCAGGCGTCGTACTTCTAACACGACCTCCCCCGTGCCGCCTACTACACATTCCAGTAGTTTTAAATGACTTCCACAACCGTGAAACAATGCTGTGAACGATGTTGAACTTCCTGGCAACATCTGTTATTTTTTGCCCTTCTTCGATCTTTCCAATAATTCGGCCACGCATAAAATCATCTAAGTGATGTCGGGAAGACATGCCAAAAATTTCAAGTTCGTCTATTAAATCTTTCCTGTAAAACTTTGACTTGAAACAACAACTGTCCACACGCGTCAAAACCTTTAAAGCTCTTATGAACGATATCACCTGATGAACAGACGTGGAAAAAAAATTTGCATAACTTTACTTCTTCTTACTATATCCTGCACTTATTCTAATTTTCCACATTTTGCTTCCTTTCATTTTGTGGTTGCTATGGATGATAGTGTTATCCGTCCTTAGCAATTGTCCAGCTGTGTTATAAAATAACGGGCTCTAATCCTGCTGTAAACTGAATACGCTCATCATTCATCGTGATCATTTTCGCTTAAGAAAAAGTCAAGATAAAATGAATAAAAAAATGGAACTTTTATTTACTTTCTTATGCTGTTAATTATTACATGTAATTGGTTTATATAATCGGTTAAAAAATTCCATAGTTATATTAAGTTTTTTGATGAAGATTTTCTATTTTTCTTATACATATATTTCCATCTTTTTAATTAAGTATTAATACCCGACAACAAATATAACATTAGGAAATATTTACAGTTAAAAAATTACTAAATTAAATATAAAATATGTAAAAAAAAAAGCACGAAATGCTATGATTTTTATATCTTAATGACTTTTAATTCAAAATTAAACCATTTATTTAGTTAGTAATCAATCATATATTTAATTACAATATTTCTTTTACTGAAATAAAAAGGAACATTTCATTAATTATTAAATCTCGTAGTATTAAAAATTTAAAAATAAGTAAACCATTATGGTGAATTATTTAACTTATGCAATTACACCAAAAAGAACATTTCATTTCACACATAGGAAAGAAAAACAATGCCAAGTGATCGTGCAAATTGTAAGAGAGGTAATGTTTTCACTAGTTGTTTAAAATAAAACAATGTCCTAATCTCTCTTTTATATTTTTGTTTATTTATTTTTTTACAAATTACTAGTCGTAGATTATACTTTTTTTTTTACAAAGATAATTATTAAAATGTCCAATAGAACCATGCACTTTGTGTTCTAATATTTTTAGTAATACTAGACCTTCAGAATGAACCCCTCTCACTCAAATTTTTTTAACTTTAGCAAGCCAGCACATGATGGGTAACCAGTATTGCAAGGGTAAGACAAAAGTAAATTTATTTCCACGGGAAGTTTGAAAATTTCTGGATATTTTAAAAACTCTCAGTAACTTTCAAAATTCTCGAAAATTAAAATAAAATTTTAGATGATATAGAAAATTGTAAAATTCTTTTTATGAAACATTTGTTAAAATGAATAATATTTAACACACATTATAGTTAAATACTTAGGAATCCATTGAAAAATGTATTGTTTTTCTAAGTTTCCAGAAAAGAGCATTATTTGTTTTTTAAGTATTTTTCCGTTGTTTGTTTTCAAGGCATACAATACACTTTCTCTTTATTATTAAATTAATAAAAATAATTATCCGTGAAAAGAAAGTAATTTAGAGTTAAAGGAATTATTTAGAAAAACTTAAAAAAATGTTCAAGAAAATAATTTTTTTTCTAAGTATTAATTTATATGAAATCATTATTTATTCTGAGAAATAAATCTTGATATTTTGTTATGAAATACTAATTCATAGTTTTTATCATTTTGTTTAGTATTTTTGTTTTTCGTTGCACGAAACATTATTAACTTTCGTATTTCACGACGAAAACAGGGATTCTTTTTTTTAAGTACAAAAGTTAATTTACATCATTTCATTTTCCATATGTAACACAAAACAATCTAGTAAATGAAACATGATTAGTCGAATTTATTTCTTAAAAATTCCCACAAATCCCCAGACTTCCGGGATTATTTCCGAATTTCTCGAGTAAATTCCCATATTTCAAATTTCCTGAGAATTTTACATCGCCACTGGTGACCGCCTTGTAAAATGGGCACATTATATCTTAATCATATATTCTGAGGGGAAAATTAATAGTCTATAGTGATTAATTTTGTTCTCATTATTCTTCAAAATAATGGTAGTTTAGTACAGATATCTAAACCGTCATTATTTTTCTGTATCCTCATTTCCATTCATTCGAATTTGATTAATTTCCAGTTTCGATAATTCTTAGGAATTAATCTTGAAGGTCACAGTTACACTTCTTTCATATCTAATTAAAAGAGTATTAAAAAAAAATGAAACGAGTTCATGAAATCGAAGTAAGAATTTTAGACAAATATTTTTCCGATAACTTTCTGACAACTAACCTTTTGGAAAGGAGAAATTTAAGAAAAATTTCAGTTTTAGCAGAATGTTTAAAGATGAATCAGCTCAGTGATGAGAGATTAAGGATACTTTTCTTTCTTTCAATTTAGATTTTTTCTTGTAGTTTTTTTTTCTTACTTTAATGGCCGATTTTATAATAATCATTGATTTTCACATTTTCCATTAATGGAAAATGTATTTCACATTTTTTATTTAAATAAATGAATGCCTAAAAATAAATCATTGACATGACTATTTTAGAGGATGCAAACAGATGCGTTTTAGATCTTTCATATGAAAGATACACAGCAGTGGTCGCCAAACTGTTTGACCTCGCTCACCAGTAAATTCATAATTTCAATCCCGTGGACCTTTAATAGGATTTTTTATTAAAGGTCCGCGTGTAAAATATATTTATAAAAAATTTGGGATCTAAGAAGACATAAAATGTAGCTAGTTAAAAAAATGCAACTATTAATTGTAATTAAATTATAAAAGCTTTGTTAATAAACCATAATAAACAAGATAAACAAAACTTGTAAAAAGAAAGCAATTAGAAAATGGTTAAAGTAAATCTAACTTTTAGCATTATGCATTCCTATTGTGATGGACGTTCCAACTTACTTTAAATAAGATTAAGGATATTTGGATCCAATGTTGTCAATGCAAGACGGAGAACTGCATTTATTTCAAGCTGAGATCGGTACAATATTTTGATGGCTGTGACAGATGAAAAAGCCTTTTCACATAAATAAGTTGTGGAGAATTGAATCAGAATTTTCTTCTCCTGTTTACTAAGAAAATGGTATTCACTTTTTATGGAAAGCCAAAACTAAGATCTTGATAAGGATGACTAAAATTTAAATTTGAGTGTTTTGCCGGATGATAGGTCAAAGAGGTTTTCTTTTAGATGTATGCTTAAATTATTATCCTGAATTTTAGCAGCAAACGGATATAATATCTACACATCACCATGTTTTGGATCTTCATTCTTTGGGTAATAACGAGTAAAAGATTCTGTAAGTGATTCCACTTACTTACTGGTTAAGGTTACTACTTACTGTTTAATATCATTTTCCTTCCTGCATTCATCAAAATTAGAAAACATTTGCAGATCGTCTTCAATTAACCGGGTTTTCAACAGTAATATTTTCTTTTGAAACGCACCCATTTTACTTCGTAATGTGAACACGTCCTTAAGTTGTCCTGCAAGGATATGTTTAGCTCACTTAACATGGAAAAATATCTGCCAGGTATGTAAGCTTTATTAGCCATTCAATTGTTGGACAAGAATTTTTGCAATTTCATATTATTTTGTTCTTGAAAAAATAATGTGACTTCTTCCAACAAGGCGATTAGTCGGGTTAATATTTTGCCCCTCGACAGTCATCTGACCTCAGCATGACGAAGTATACTCGGAAGCCATTTTTTCCCAAATTCCTTCAAATTTTAGAGAATTGAGTGCTGTGTGTCTAATTTTCTTCATAATTTCAATGAAATTTGATAATATTTCGTGCAAAATTATTTCCACTGTAAATTATTCTTGATATATAATGCAGTGCGTCGATAAAGTGTCTGGGTGACCAACATTCTTCATCTTTGCAATAATTTCTGAAAAATGTCCAATCATATTTGAGGTACTATCTGTGCATATCCCAAAACATTTTTACAGTTGATTTCATGTTCCTGGAAATAACTATTAAAAACTCCAAACATTTCAGAGATAATTCTTCTACCAGGCAAATTGAACGAACGAAGTAGTTCTTCATATGCAAATAAACAAAGAAAGAGTGCTTTGTTTGTAATGTCCGTAGATTCATTTTGTTGTATGAAATAAATTGATGAATTTTTCACCATTTTTATTATCTTATTTTTAATGTCATCACCCATATCTTCGATTCTGGTCTTGATAATATTAGCAGACATAAAAATTACTTTCAACTTCTGAGCAGCTTGGAATTCCAAAATTTGTTCACAGGCTAACATGCAAGCCTTAATTAATTCCGCTGATGATGATGATACAGGGCATGATTCTAATGAAAGTTAATTTAAAGAGGTAGGCCTTCAAGTACAAGAAGTAGAAGGACGTGATTGTTTCGTTATCTGATTTGCCATGAGATAGGAAACCTTTAGTAATCATTTATATTCCAAGGTCACATTTTTCTTAAAATAGTAACTTTCTTTTGTATATTTTCTGCATTCTTTTGAATTTTTTTCTTTGTTAAATGCGGGTGTTTTGAATTCAAGTGTCTTTTCCAGTTAAGATGGTTTCAATGCATCGTTAGATAAGATTTCAGAACCTACAACACATAGAAGCCGAGAATCCAACTCACTATCCGATTCTTCAATGAATCCAAACTTTAAGTAGTAGGAATGATATTTTCTTGATGTCATGCGTTTCTTCTTCGCACCACAACCCACTCCAACATTTTTCCTAATGGTGCCTGACGAAGACTGTGGACGAGTCTGATTTATTGATTTGTTCCTATAGGTGCAGTTCTATTAATGTTATTATTATCATTCTCAATACTTTTTGAATTACTCAATGCAGAATATTCTTTTGCTTTTTTTACACTCATTATGGGTTTAATTTATTTTAATCTAAAATAAAGAAGAGGAGAAATTTAGAAAAGTAAAACTAATTTTGAAGCCCGGTGGCTTAGTGGGGGCATTTTACGCTCCCAAGGAACAGATTCGAGGTTCTATCCTCTGGCTGGGCAAGGTCAACTCATCCCTTCAGTGGTTTGATAAACTAAGTACCAAGCATGCTTGGGAACTAAACACCGGTGGTTTTGCGTTAGACTGACTACCTAATCAGGACACATGCTGCGCAGCCCAGGGCTTCTCGGTCAGGAAAACTGATATGAGTACTGTAGGCCTTGGCCCACATGGGCTGTTGTGCCATGGAGTTTAGTTCAGTCAAACTAAGTTTATCTTAATAAATATCAAAGAAAATAATCACAGTTAAGATTTAAGCTCACACACTTTATACAAAAGAAAATAAACAAAAACTTCCTTAATCGCCCAAATATAATTTATTGAATGTATTTTATATTAAACTCAATGAGTGCGTAATCTTATCTTTAAATACTTCTTTAACTGGTGTACACATACCACATACAGGAGAGTTTATAGTGGAAGAGTGTGAAGAGAGACGAGAAAAAACATCTTGCTATAACAATGCAACTACAGCAGTACAATTTATTTACCGTGGAGTTATTCTACGGAATGGTGTTATTCTATGAAGCAAAAGTTTTTATAACTTTTTAGGCATTGTTATGCATTGAGTTCAATTTTAATTTAATTTAATTTCAATTTAATAGCATTTCATTATATCTTAAAGCATAATTTAACGTGAAGAGTAAGTATGTTCAATATTTTTCTGAAGATCAAGGAAAATTTCAAGTGGACTACCATTTTGGTGACTGCTGATACATAGCGAGAGCTATGTGTCATCCACATAGATCTTGTTATTAAAAAAATACAATTATATTCCTGATGATTATTTACATAGAGAGAAAATGTTTTTTTCCCTTCTATGTACTGATATTTTGCATTGTAATAGCTTTTTATTTGTTACCAAAACTGCAGCCATATTCCTGTTGATTTCCTACCTTTTTACATACATTTTATGTAGAAGATTAGAAATGAATAAATTGATGACTATAGGACTCCACTTTGCACATCGATAAAAATTCCATATTAATGTTATTGAATTTACCTAAGAAAAACTATAAAAACTGCAAAAGATACTTAATCATAATTTGTAACAAGTTTTACTAACTAATTAATTCCATTCTTCTAAAAAGTAGGAAAAATTAATTTAATTTGAAATGAGATCCTAAAGAAATTTTTATTTCGTTTTAAAATGTGAAAATTTGAGTAAAATGAAATAATAAATAATAATATGCGGAGCGTTCATTTCGATAATAAACCTATTTGTATGAAAAAAAATGAATATAAAGTTCTAATGAAAAAATAAATAATTGCTACACCAACTCGTAATGTGGGTCACAGTCTAGAGAAGTCTAGTCTAGTCTACACAGTCTAGAGAATCGAGTTTCAGGATGTCTTCTTCCCGGATAGATTCTTCTAATTTTTAATTTTAAGGATTTCCGAATCAGTTTTGAGGCAGTCAGTCCACCGAATCCTTTTCCGCCTTCCGATTATTTGACTTCGAAATCTTCTCGGTGACTCTGCTGTTATTCATTTTGATCACGTGTCTTACCTATTTCAATCTCTGAATAAAATCGAATTTAAGTATCTTTGGCACCTTGTATTTTTTTATACTTCTAAGTTTGTTCTTCTTCACCAGATGTCGTTGCATTTCAAATCTCCCCATGGTGTTGCGGAGTATTTTTCTATCAAAGACTTTATAGCCCCTATGTCTCTCTCAGTTTATCTCCCAAGTTTCAACATCCTGCGTGACAATGGTTTCAATTAAGGAACTGAAATGTATTATACAATAACTGGAAATTAAATATAATTGCATGATTTCCCATACTTGTTTTCTATAAGACATTTTTCTGCTGGGAAATACCAAAAAAGTTAACATCAAAAATATTATTTTTCTTAAACTGGTAAAATCCTAGGACCCTGTGCAGGTTTGACACAATTTCTAATTTTTGTGCCAAACACTGCACAGTTATCTAATCAATCTAAATTATGCCCCTTCGCGCAATATGTAGCTTAAACTATAATCAAATAAAAACAAATTACTAATCCAATGTTTTAAGGCTTAGTAACACACAAAATAAGTTTCGAGCATGTATATAATCACGTTACGCGATAGAATTTAAGTTACATACAAACGCAAGAAAATATTCAGAAGCAGTAATCCAGTTTGGCGCAATTCATCGCCACACTGGTATCTAGGAATAAATCAGAGTTCTGTTTACAAGGTTTACCACATGAATATCAGTTACTTCGGTCCTTCTCCATTGCAAATGGAAGCTGATTAAATGACTCTTAAAGCACCTATAGAAATGTCGATGAATAAAAATAATTAAAATTGAATCCAAACATAACTATTTAATTAGTAATAATTATTAAGTACAATTAGTTTAAGTGAGACATATTATCGCATAAAAGAAGGAAATCATAAAATTAATAAGTTTCGATGAATGTTCACAAATGCAGCAGCGAGCGTTCCGCTGCTATCGCTCAGTTCCACAGCTGAGAGTCAGACTGCCTGAGTAGCGTCTCTGCCTAATCACACAGGTCCGGTAAGAAGGTTTATTCTTACGCCGCGTGCCTTCTATCCATCCGCGTTGTTTACCTTTTTTGGTGTTTGCTTACGTTTCTGGTGTTTGTTTACGTTTTGCAGCGGGACCACTACAGTAGCCCCCCACCAGCGATAGCGAGATTTTTTCTAGTAGTTACAGGTACCGCCTGTTGAAATGCATCCGGTGACCTGAGTGTGTAGCTGTGGTAGTTAGAATGACACTTGGAGATGTAGATGTTGTTTCCTCTTCTGTCGCTTCCGTCTCTTGTTCGATGTGGGGCACAGGATAATTTTCATCTTTGGCAATGTAGCCGGATTTAACACGGTCTATATTTAGCGTACTTTCCCGTCCTGCGAATGAGCAGTTTGAAGACTTTATCTACTCTTTCAATGACCTGGAATGGCCCTCATAGGGCGGTTGTAGACTCTTTTTTAAAGTGCCTGTCCGCAGAAACACATGAGAGCAGTTTGAAAGATCTTTGTTGACAAATACTGTTCGATGCTCCAGTCGTCGTGGGTTGGATGGTAACAATTTTAGTATGGTGTCCTTAAGCTTTCCGACGAAGGTGGCTGGATCCGCTGTTTCAGATGATGGACTTACCCAGCAAACACAAAGATGCCGGGCATCCATCGGGCCGCTGCTGTCAGCCGCCTTGGCCAGCAGCGGCCCGCCGCTGGTCCGTATAATTGCCAGCACATACCCGTATACGGTTATCCGTCGGGCCTTTGCAGTTTGGCCGGTAGTGGCCGCTTTAACCGACGTGGAGCCAATTATAACTTTGATTTTATTTCTACAGATTAAAATGAAATATTTACCCATTTTTTAATTGCTAGGAATTTATATATTGTAAAGTTAATATTGAAATATATTGGAAATGCATTAAATTGAATCTGCTTTGGTTATTTAGAGATGCCGCTCTCTTTCCATAATCGTCCCATTTTATTTCTTAAGAAATAATTATATATAAATTAAAACAATTTCAAAAATTTTAATTTTCAACTTTTCTTATAATGAGCCTATGAATATTACAGTTTATTTTTGTTAAAATAAATTTTAATATATATATATTAATAGTATAACATTAAATATGTTTTTATTTCTTAAGAAATAATTATATATAAATTAAAACAATTTAAAAAGTTTGAATTTTTAGCTTTTACTTTAATGAACTAGTAAATATTAGTTTATTTTTGTTTAAATAAATATTTATATTAGATTTGATTATTTTCTAAAATATTTTTTCTAATAGAATTCATTTATATGTTGATTATAATCATGTTTTACCAATTTGTTAAGATTACTTTTGGATTAGCAGTTATTATTTATTTTTATTCAATAAATATTTTAATATATCTATAAGAAATTTTCACTTCATTGTTAACAGTTCTGTTGTTAAATTCAGCGCATGAACATATACATAAAATTCTAACTCAATTATTTTAAGATATTTGTTTTATTGTATTTTTGTAAAGCATGCAACACATTTAACTAAACACACATAAACTGAACTTTTTATATTAGATAATTTATATTATATCAATGATATTTTTATTAATGATGGCTCAGAACGAGACAGATCCAGTATAAACTTTTTTTTATTTACAATCATAAATCCATTCACATTATTTATTTACAGTTTTTTTAATTTAAAAGTTTTCTTCTTTTGTTCCTTCCTCCTTCCCGATCTGGAGCATTTCGAAGTCAATTTCTTACATACTCTTCTATTTTGTGTTGCGAAATGCTAGAATATTCTCTTTTCTGTCGAACACTTACTGAAAATAAAAATAAAATTAAATTAATACAGGTAACATCAATTCAGATAACTTTTTGTAACTGTAATAAAATAAATTCAGAATTATTTAAAAAAATAATTACAGAAAAGAAAAATCTTTAACAAAGATAATTTTTGTAGTAAATTACTTTTTTTCTGTTTGCTTTACATTTAAATATATTGATAAAATTTTTAAAAACAATACAATTTTCACTAAGAAATAAATCAAGAATTTCTTGTTTAAATAAATGCTGGAAGTTATCCTTTTATATTGAATTGGTGCATAAGTTTTCACTTTAAATTTCAGTGATCAATATTAATTTTGTATTTTCTCTTAGAAATGAAAGAAATATTTTGATATTTGAGCTCCTCATTATTCGCTTATATTTTGGCACTATTTTCTTCTATTATAACAAGTCTAGGCTCTAAGTATTGTATAAATAGTTGGTTTACCAATAGCAAAATATTTATGAATATCGGACCAGTTGTTGTTACAATTCCATTCTTTTTAATAATTTTACAAGAACTATGAATTCTAGGAAAAATGTCAATCTACATAGATAGTTTTAAAGAATTGAATTTTTGATATTAAAAAAGGTCTTAACATTTAACAAAGTAAAGTCTTTTAAGAAAAATAAAATATAATAAATTACCTTTTTATAGAAAACTCATAAATCAGAAGAAAAAAGATAACATTTCTAATATTTGTTTTTGTATATTAAAACACAACTTCAGAAAATGAATTTCCAGTTCTTACTGCAATAAGCTTATAATGAAGTCATCGAAGTGTTACAGTTCGTTTTTATTAAAAAAATTGAAATAAAAAATATTTTATATTTATTTGTGTATATTATATATAAATGCATGTAATTTTTCATCTTTTACAAATTTGTTGTTCAGCAGATTATTTTTTTCACTAGTTATTTTTATTTATTTTTTTAGTTAATAATGTTTCTATAAGAAATTTTCGATTCTTTGCTAAATTTTTAGTAGGAAAGTATACATAAAAAACCAAGTAAATGATAATTTCAAAGTGCCATACTTTCGAAGAATAACCTAAAAAAATATTTTCCCATTTAAAAAACATTTATATTTTAATTTACAACCAATACCAATCATTGCAATAGTTAAAGTAACACAATCATCAATTCAACAATTAAGGGGTTTGATTCTCATCTTAATTGTGAAATTAGTGATGGAGTACACACTTTTTACTGTAGATATTAGCCCTTGCATGCAAAATATACCAAAAAGTGACAATCTATCAACCAGTTAAAATAAATCAAAGAGAATATTACAATAAAATTGCCAAATAAAGTTGCAACATTAGGTAATTTAATTAAAAAATTGCAATTCTTTTGCAAGCATAAAAAGACTGATAAGTTTTATAATCCCTTTAACTATCATTGAAATCGGGTGAAAATATTGACCAAAGTTGACAAGACTTTAACCTAAAGAAAAATATTTTATTCTTTTTTAAATCAATGACATTTATAATCCCTTACAAAAACAGAAACATCAGAAAATCTATGGATAGTATTCACATTTAAATAGGTGTAAGTTTAATCCACCAAAATATTTCGTTTTTAGCTACTAATTTAATTATTTTAATTGATTAAGTTTTTGGAAAATTTAAATACAGATACATTTAAATACACAAATTATTTAATTTAAAATATAAATTTGAGTTGAAAATATTTTTGGCTTCAAAGCACATTTATAAATTACAGTATACCTCTTAAAACATAGTAAATTGTTAATTCTTATCTAAAGTAATGCTCATTTATTGCACTATGTGATAAAATATTTTTTTCATTTTTATAAGTTAAATTTATTTATAATGTTTACTAACATACAATTTAAAATGTTTTTCTAAGATGATAAATTGCATTTATATACGCATGATAAATGCTTCAAATAATTTTGAGTCAGGAATTAATTTTAATTTGTAAAAATATTAAATTTTAAATTTAAAATTTTTAATTATTTATTAATTTTCTTAAAATTACCCAAGTAATCTCTTTGATAATAACCTATTAAGATATTATGTACATACATATATTATACACACAAAAAACAAGCTTTTTTAAACAAATATTTTTACCATTTTACTTAATTCTTCTATGTCTTTGAGCCTTTCTTCCATAACTTTCAATTCATCAAAACTACAAATAGTCAATACATTCCCCTCTTCCACGATAGCTGTGCTCGGAAGTAGGGACTGCAAAAGCATAGTATTCTTCTGAACATCTTTCTTCAGCTCCAAGATTACACCGTTCAAGGATTTCAACATTGCTAGAAGTATATATATATATATATATATATATATATATATATATATATATATATATATATATATATATATATATATATATATATATATATATATATATATATATATATATATATAATATATAATAGATATATATATATTAACATTATCATTTCATAACATAATCATACGAAAAAAGTTTGATTGAAAATAGTGATAATAATTTAACTATTTCAAAATAATTTCAATTGAATAATATTGGATTAATCTAAGCGCATTAGTTTAATTTTAAATCCAATATAATATTTTAAAATAATTTCACGATTATAATAGAAGGAGAAAAACAATTTAAGGTGTATAATTCATATTTTATAGTTTGAAAAATCATATACTCTGAAAAAATTAAATAAAAAACAGTTAATGAAACATCCCAGTTAAAGAACTTATTTTTAGCCTAAAAAATGAGTAAAATGCGTATAACAATTAAAAAGGTTGCAAATAGTATATATATATATATATATATATATATATATATATATATATATATATATATATATATATATATATATATATATATATATATATATATAATTAAAATATAAAATAGTGATAGAAATAAATTTTTTGAGAACAAGACCTTTTAATAATGAAATATCATTATGTATGAAACTTAACACGCTTTCTCTACACTGTAATTGTACTTATTTATATATCAGACACAAACCTTCATTACTTCTACATTTATCACAAATCTCCTTTGAATCTGAATTTCTGAATCTATACTTTTGCTGCACAAACCTTCTTCAATTGTATCTGCTGAGAGTGGTTCAATGTCACTGTCATAGCGATAGTATATTAACTTTTTATTTGTCTTTTCATAATTGGCTGGAAATATATTAAAATTATTATAATTTATCAACACAATTGAATTAAAATTATTATAATTTAAGAACACTTTTATATCAATTATATTAAAAATGACAATAGATCAGATTGCCTGAATAAGAACATGCCTAAGCATTTGTTTTTTTTACTTATATACACATACTTGCTATATAAGTCATGAAAACATACATCAACTTGGCAATTTAAATGTAAAATATGCTGTGACAAGATAACAAAATCTATTTATGCTCCTTCAATAAAATATGGAATATTTTTATGTTTCCTTTTTTAATTAATATAATATCGCAAAATGGCTCACAACCTAATAAAAACTTTCTGCTTAATATAGCCAGAAAGACAATCATTATAGCAGTTACCTTACTTCAATAATTTGACACTATCAGTTATTAAATTATTCAACTTTGAATTAACTAAGTAGTTGATACATTTAAGCGATTTTTTATAATTTTATTTATAATTGCAAGATAACAAGTAATGAGATACTTCAAAATTTTGTATTTCTAATAATTAAGATAATTTAGGAAAAAAATTTTAAAATCAATAAATTTATAAATAAAAACATTCATTAATCATTAATCATCGATGAAAACAATTAAGAATATTTTAAAGCGAATTTGCGAGCAACAGAGTTCTAAATTATAGACTTGGTCAGAATTTAAAAGCAAAGTTTCTGTCTAAAATAATATTTCACGAATAAAATCTATGTTAAACTTCAAATCAAAACACAATGAGAACTTTAAATTACACTTGAAACAAAAAATAATTTATACAAACAAATAAATTTTAATGAATTTAAAATAACTTACTTTTTATAAAACTGAAAACGAAAAAAATTTTTTCAATTCTCTCACAATCTTTATCTTACTGAGTTCTGAACACCAATATTCTCGCATAACCTAATCAACAGTTCTCAAAGCTTATAGTAGGAGTATTCAAAATAGTACTATTGGTTAAAATTGCTTGTCAATCAATTCCATGCAATGTGAGTTTACCAATTTTGGCGTAATATTTCACAAAAATAAATGTTCTAACACCATGAGTCCTTTTGTATTCAACACCAAAAAGTGTGCTTTCTGTTTCCCACCACCTATTTCGTTGATCAGTATCTACATACAATTACCCCCGGAGTTTTAGAGCACGGGTGGAGGAAGTCAAATAGTCGCCGAAAATGACACCGGAATCCCACTTTTACGATCTTATCAGGTATTGAGGGAGAATATTTTACCCCTCTTCCGCTGATATTGAGGAAAATATACATTTCAGAGTATGGTTTTTAATTATCACAATAATAATTTTATTATTAATCATAATAAAAAAGTATGCATTGCCTCGCACACACATTGAATGATTTTAGTTTTCTATTAAACGGTCAAAAATAATTATGAATGTTTAAATAAAATTGAATACATGAATTATTAAAAATGTATGTATCTTTCATTTCAATTGCCTGTATAAACGAGCGTGAAGTTTGTAAATTTCATTTTAATAATATTAGTCAATTTATTAAGATTGTAGTTCATTTATTAGTTTTTCAATAGCTTTTATTCCCTTACAAAACGTGGGTCAGTAGCAAACAGCCTTTATACATATATATACATATATATATATATATATATATATATATATATATATATATATATATATATATATATATATATATATATATATATATATATACATACATACATATATATATATATATATATATATATATATATATATATATATATATATATATATATATATATATATATATATATATATATATATATATATTTAATTGTATACATAATCATTATTAAATGTATATTGTTTCCTAATTTCTTGTTTTGATGCTCATTAATACTTTTCTATTTCAGTCTCGCATGAAATTGCTTGCAGAAGGCAGGTTTGATTTAATTGAATGAATTAGAAGCATATAGATGATATTTTAAGAAAAATATCGATGAGTTATGTTTTTCAAAACTCAGCATGCGGTTATCTACAGATGTTTGCATAAACAGCTTAGATAGACAAAGCAGATTTTCAGTAGAAAATATAATGAGCAACACTTCGCCCAAGAAAGCGATTGTAATTTACGTGTAATAATAAGAGTCCTTGTCTAATTGGTCAGGAGACGTAAAAAATCTTGTAACAATCAGAATTAATTCATGACGAGTAAGTACAATAGTCAATTAGAAGTAAATAGTCAACTAAAGAATAAATTAAAAATTCCATTCAACACTGTCACCGGTTCTATTCTTTTATTTTCACTGTTGCGTCCATTGCATTCTAATGAAGATTTTTACATATATTTTAAAGTCTTTATTGGAATGAAAACATATTAGCTTATCATTAGTGGATTATTATTTTTATTAGATTATTATTTCGAAGATTGTAAATGGGTGAAATTAAAATTTTGATACCCCATACAGTTCCTAATGAAAGCTACTTTGAAATTATTAAATCAGGACTTAATTTTATGCGATTTTATGAAATTTTGACTCATTGCAAAATAAAGTCATGATATTTTAAAAAAATTTTAGCATATATTTTATGTAATCAACTGTCTAACAAGGAAGCATTATTAATATAAAATAAAAATTTGGTAGGAACAGTTTATCTAGAGCAGCGCGCGCGTAATCAAATCTTGCATTTATGTCACAAAAGGTACAAGTTGTGCAACATTTAAAGAATATTTGGAATAAATTGCAATCTTTCGGAAAATTCAGTTTAATCATAAACAAAGAAGAAAAATCTTATATTAAAGACGGTGGAAATTAAACGATTGAAGATTTCTATAAAAAGTAAAAAAAAAAAAAAAAAAAAAAGAAACAAGCAATGAAACTTATAAATTACTTATTTTTAATCAAAATGATATTGAATTCATTCTAAATATTTGTGACAATGAACGAAAACTCGATATAAAACATGATAGTTTAAAGATTTCTGGGAAATATATATATAATTATTTATGCTGTGTGTGTGTGTCTTGATTGAAATTACAGTGGTTGTTCTGAAATCTCTCGTTACAGAAGTTAAAGTTGAAAAGGCATTTTCAGGTTTGATATTTATTCTCCGAGACAGGAAAGATGAGTAATCGGAATGAAATTACGGTAGAAGATATTTTAACAATTAAAGGCCATTTTAAGTATATAATAAATGTATTTTTTACATAATTATCACACAAAGCCAAGTGCACCATATGATCGGTATGTGATGATAGTACATGAATGGAAATCCTTTGAATCTAGCTGTCAAATCTCATTTTGATAATGGATAACAATGTCGATTCTAAACGTTCATATCGTATACATGCTGGTTAATTGTATAAATTTACATACTGTGTATCAGTTAAAAAAGAATAAAATCGATCTAATTTTGATATTATATTTTTTGATTATTATAGAATATTATTTTTAGAGCAACTAAGAATCCACATAAAATAAAACTATTCATTTGTAACTGAACTCTAATTTTGGGTATAATTTTTGGTATTCTGGTTTCAGTATACATATTGTCACAAATTTGTAAATAATGATTATATTTGTCTTAAAATATCTCAGACAGATCAGAAATTCTCACATTTTGGGCAAAAATTGCGGTATTTAGACGTGTTGTAGTTTAAAAGCGGATTTCCTAATGATTTGGCGACTTGGCGACATTTGGCGATATTCTTGGCGACTTGGCGACGGTTGGCGAGATTCTTGGCGACTTGGCGAGAAATCGATACTTCTGGAAACATCCATCACCTAAGCTCTAGGACCAATATTTTCCGAGATAGCCTAGAAGCTTCCAGAGCCTTGGCGAAATTGGTAGATTTCTCCGCCAAGTCAGGTATAAATACCGCAGCCCGACATGGAATAGTAGTAGAGTTTTTGTGAAGACAATCAGTGAGTGAAGACGATTAGTTGTGACTGCTAGTTGTTCTCTGTCTGAGGTATTTGAGACCTGTGATTAGAAGCTGTTTCTCGTTATATCTGACGAATTGTAGCTGTATAATTGTGATTGTTACAGCGGGAATTTCGTTTATCTAGTGAAGTTTTTACGAATAAAAGTCTTGTGTTCATTAAGTGGTTGCTTTATTCAACTCTCAATCAACACGAACCCGTGAAGCTCGGTACAACTGGTGTCAGAATCGGGATTGAAGAGTTGATGCAGCGTGTCACAAGAAAAATGGATATGGATTTAATGAAAAGTCTTCTCGAAAAATTAGCGGAGCAGATGGCTGAGATGAAAGCTGGACAAGAAGATATGAAAACCGAGATGAAAGCTGGACAAGAAGAGATTAAAACCGAGATGATGAAAGAGATAAAATCTGGACAGGAGGTGATGAAAGCTGGACAAGAAGAGATGAAAGCTAGACAAGAAGAGATTAACGCCGAGATGATGAAAGAGATAAAATCTGGACAGGATGAGCTTAAGAAGGACATTGTAAGTGTTAAAGAAGAATTCTCCAACATCATTCAGGAGAAGATGAATGCAATGGAGGATAAGGTAACTTCAGTAGAAACTAAAGTTCTAGAGATAGAAGAAAACGTGGAAGAAGCATTAGACAATATCAATAAGGAGATTGAAAGCTTGAAGAAGCAAATGTCAAACAGACATGAGGAACCCAACGTGGCATTTGTGCCATCCCTAGCCAATATTAAACTCTCAACATTTGATGGGAAATCATCCTGGCAAGTATACAAGACCCAGTTTATGATGGTAGCGGAAGCTAATGGATGGAATCCCCGAGCCCAAGCTTTTCACCTGGCGGCTTCTTTAAGAGGAGACGCGGCTGACATCCTCGAGACGCTTCCGGAGGAACAGAGGCACGATTTCCAAGCCTTATCGAGTGCGCTTGAGCTGCGGTTTGGAGATAAGTGCACCAAAGAATATAGCAGACTACAGTTAAAGTCCCGCTATCAAAAAGCGGGTGAAAGTCTACAAGAATTGGCTGCCGATATTCAGCGACTTTCCCATCTAGCATTTTCGGACTGCCCAGCTGAGACACGTCAAGATTTGGCTCTCCATCACTTCATCGATAGTGTGCGGGATCCAGAGATACAGAAAACACTTAGACTCGCCGATGTCAAGGATATCGGATCTGCCCTAGTATACGCACATAAGATAGAGGCTGCCCAGCAGGCCGCGCGTAAAGACCGGCACTCAATCAGAGCCGTCTCTGCTACTGATACGGACTGTAATTTAAGAAAGCAAATTGAAGATCTGCGGCGAAAAGTCCGTAGCTTAGAAATGAGTAAAGGTGGCAGAAACATGAAGATTCAATGTTGGACTTGCGGTGCAGTCGGACACGTCCATAGAGACTGCCCGAAACAAAAAGAGGGTGGAAATGATCTTCCACCACAACAGGGAAACTAATATGTGGCCATCTCGCGGGGCGGAGATGTCCAGAGAGTCAGAAGCCCCATTTCAAATTGTTTCACATTTCTTCCGTAAGTAGCGGCGACAACGGACTTTTCGTTATGGGACATGTCAACGAAGTTCCCTGCAGAATGATAATCGATACTGGAGCCAACGTAACTATCATTAGGACAGATTTGGCTCGCAAACTTGGTGACAAACTCATCTGGACGCCGCCCTGCATTACCCTCCAAACTGTGACAGGTGACAAGATTAAAGTGCATGGAAAAATAAATCTAAACATTGCATTTGGTAATGCCGTGTACCATCATATGGCATATGTCGCTGATATAAATGACGAATTTATTCTCGGATTGGACTTTCTCAAAGAAAACCATTTCAAGTTAGATTTTAAAAATAATGAACTACACTCATGTTCTGAAGACATAGCGATTTTTAAGACGAAATATTCAGATATTAAAACAGTCCATCATATAACTGCGAAGAGTGAAACAACATTACCACCAAGAACTGAGACAATAGTTTGCGGAGCTCTTTCAGAAGATAATAATTTTCATTATGGATTGACTGAATACCCAGATTCCGACAATAGCGTTAAAGGAGTACTAGTGGCTTCTTCACTCGTCGACCTTTCACGAAATGTAATCCCGGTAAGAGTTGCTAATCTAAGTAATAAGGTAAAACTTATAAAAGAAGGAGAAGTGCTAGCGACTTGCACTCCAGTGACCTGTATTAACCGAAATTGTCAAGCCACACTATCTGAGCCTCCTGACACTCTAATTAATGAACTCCTTCAGAGAGCAGAGTTAGATGATAAACAGAGGAATGCTGCAAGAAATTTATTATTAGAATTCGGAGATCTCTTTTCCAAGAAATCAGATGATGTTGGGCGAACCAAATTGACGCAGCACCGAATCAATACAGGAAATCATCCACCCATTAAACAACATCCGAGAAGATTGCCATTCGCTAAGCAGGAAGAGGTGGATAATCTTCTGATGGAAATGCAGCAGAATGACATTATTGAGCCATCAGAGAGTCCTTGGGCTTCGCCTATTGTTTTAGTTCGGAAGAAAGATGGTTCTACCCGATTCTGCGTTGACTATCGTCGGTTAAACAACATCACTAAAAAAGATAGTTACCCTCTTCCTAGGATTGACGATACACTTGATGCTTTATCTGGAAAACAATGGTTTTCGACTTTGGATCTCAAGAGTGGTTATTGGCAAGTAGAGATACATCCTGAGGATCGAGAAAAGACTGCATTCACCACAGGACAAGGACTTTGGCAGTTCAAGGTTATGCCATTTGGGCTTTGCAATGCACCTGCAACGTTTGAGCGCCTGATGGAGACAGTATTACGAGGACTTTCCTACGAAGCCTGTTTGGTATATTTGGACGATATCATTATTGTAGGGCGCACATTCGAAGACCATTTAAGAAACATCCGAAAGGTGCTGGAAAAATTAAAAATGGCCAACCTGAAGCTGAATCCTTGCAAATGTAATTTATTCCGACGTGAAGTAAGCTATCTGGGACACATTATCTCTGCTGAAGGTGTAAGAACAGATCCTGAAAAGATCTCTGCAGTTAAGGACTGGAGTCGTCCAAAAGATGTCCACCAATTAAGAAGTTTTCTTGGACTATGCACATATTACAGGAAATTTGTTAAGGGTTTTTCAAGTATTGCCAGACCCCTTCACAAGTTGACAGAAGTTAAACAGAGATTTCTATGGACAGATGAATGTGAGAAAGCTTTTAAACAACTGAAGGAGGCGTTGACATCTTCGCCCGTTCTTGCATATCCCCAGCCCGAAAAATTATTCATTTTAGATACGGATGCCAGCAACGAAAATATCGGAGCTGTTTTGTCGCAAGAAATTGATGATAAAGAATATGTCATTGCTTATTGGAGTAAATGTCTATCGAAACCAGAGCGGAATTACTGTACAACCAGGAAGGAATTGCTGGCAATCGTTAAAGCCATAGAACATTTCCACCATTATCTCTATGGAAGAAAGTTCTTGCTCCGGACAGATCACGCATCCTTAACCTGGCTTTTAAATTTTAAAAATCCGGAAGGACAGGTAGCCAGATGGATTCAACGACTCCAGGAGTTTGACTTTGAAATACGTCATCGCAAAGGAACTCTTCATGGAAATGCTGATGCACTATCAAGGAAGCCATGTAATGAAAGCTGCCGATACTGTTCTAGAGTAGAGAAGAACTATCAGCTGATAAATACTTCGGTACGCCAAGTTACTGTTTCACCTCCATCAAAACCAGACCCATGGAGTGATGAAGGACTTAGGGAAGCCCAAAAAGAAGACCCAGATATAAATCCAATTCTTGAATTGAAAGAATCTTCTAGTATGAGACCAAGTTGGCAGGATATCTCCACCTACAGTCCTGCTACTAAGCAATATTGGGCTCTTTGGGACTCACTCCATATAAGAAATGGTGTCTTATACAGGAAATGGGAGTCCGATGATGGACGTAATTTCAAATGGCAGCTTGTTCTTCCAAAATCAAGAATTTCAGATGTTTTGAAAGAATTGCACAGTAGCTCAACTGGAGGCCACTTCGGAGTAATGAAAACTCTACAGAAAGTTCGAGAACGCTTCTATTGGAGCAAAACGAGACAAGATGTAGAGAAATGGTGCCAATCTTGTGATGACTGTGCGGCACGTAAAGGACCGAAGAAACGTAGCCGAGGAAGGTTGCAGCGGTACAACGTAGGAGCACCTTTTGAGAGGATAGCATTGGACATTTTGGGTCCTTTACCACGATCCTCAAATGGCAACAAATACATACTAGTTGTCATGGACTACTTTACTAAGTGGCCTGAAGCGTTTGCAATCCCCGATCAAGAGGCGACTACAGTAGCCGAGGTTCTAGTGCAACAATGGGTTTCCAGATTCGGCACACCCTTACAAATTCATTCTGATCAAGGGACAAATTTCACCTCTGTTGTGTTTAAAGGAATGTGTCAAATTCTCGGAATAGACAAGACGCAGACCACGCCACTACACCCACAATCGGATGGCATGGTAGAGAGGTTTAACAGAACCATCTTGAATAACCTCTCCCTTATGGTTTCCAGAAATCAGCAAGATTGGGATTTGAAGCTACCGCTGTTTCTTCTTGCATATCGCAGTGCTGTCCATGAGACTACCGGATATACTCCTTCACAGATGCTCTTTGGTCGCGAACTTCGTCTCCCTTGTGATCTTCAGTTTGGTCGTCCACCGGATACATCTTCATCGCCAGAGGAATACCTTCGAGACCTTCAGGCACGTCTTGAAGATGTCCATAACTTCGCTCGAGACCGAATCAACCTGACGACCGAAAGAATGAAGACAAGGTATGACACAAGAGCGACGGGACATGAATTCCAAGAAGGTGACAAAGTTTGGTTGTGGAACCCGATTCGACGTAAAGGACTTTCTCCAAAGTTGCAAGCCAACTGGGAAGGTCCCTACACAGTCCTAAAAAGACTGAACGACGTCGTGGTTCGTATAAGAAAATCATCTGCTTCAAAACCAAAGGTAGTACATTATGATAGATTAGCTCCTTATCGTAATGTAGAGTAAAAATCAGTAGACCATGGTCTGTTTGTAAATAGTATAGATAATTTTAATCTTTTCTATTTTCTTGTATTTTTAGTTGCTTGTGTATGTAATGTGCTCTGTATCCTCTTGAAATGTAAATTCTTTTATATTAAATTTGGCCTCCTATCAGGGGATTGTACTGCCCGGGACGTGCAGTCCTTGAGAGGGGGCAATGTTACAAATTTGTAAATAATGATTATATTTGTCTTAAAATATCTCAGACAGATCAGAAATTCTCACATTTTGGGCAAAAATTGCGGTATTTAGACGTGTTGTAGTTTAAAAGCGGATTTCCTAATGATTTGGCGACTTGGCGACATTTGGCGATATTCTTGGCGACTTGGCGACGGTTGGCGAGATTCTTGGCGACTTGGCGAGAAATCGATACTTCTGGAAACATCCATCACCTAAGCTCTAGGACCAATATTTTCCGAGATAGCCTAGAAGCTTCCAGAGCCTTGGCGAAATTGGTAGATTTCTCCGCCAAGTCAGGTATAAATACCGCAGCCCGACATGGAATAGTAGTAGAGTTTTTGTGAAGACAATCAGTGAGTGAAGACGATTAGTTGTGACTGCTAGTTGTTCTCTGTCTGAGGTATTTGAGACCTGTGATTAGAAGCTGTTTCTCGTTATATCTGACGAATTGTAGCTGTATAATTGTGATTGTTACAGCGGGAATTTCGTTTATCTAGTGAAGTTTTTACGAATAAAAGTCTTGTGTTCATTAAGTGGTTGCTTTATTCAACTCTCAATCAACACGAACCCGTGAAGCTCGGTACAATATACTATATATATAGAACAATTTATAGTATTTCAATCCTATAATCTATACTTTTAAATGAAAATAGCGAATTTAAAATTAAAATACATATAGCCATTTTCCCAAAATAAACGGCAGGAATATAACATGCATTATTTACAGAAACCATTTCTGCTATTCGTATACATATGCCCTAAAGTAAGAAAAGTTAATTCCTTAGTCGACAAGGAAGCTGTTTCCCGCTCTGTCATAAAACAGCGGGATTCTTAAGGGAGAAGATTTTCCAAGAATTTCCCCTATCTTAGGTTACCGTAATGTAAGATGAAAATCAGCCAAGTTTGGCTTTAAAAAATATTGGTGTTGTACAGTAATATTATAGGTGGCGTTATGCTCAGAGCTTGATTTTCAGAAATAATAGAGAATTTGAATAAAAATTAAAGATTGTTATGTAAATATTAATGAAATCAAAAGTGAGGTGTGAAAATTCTAATAAGTACGTGCTATTCACATGCTAAACATTAACAATCATAAAAAGCTGGCTTAAAAAAATAATAATCCCTTGAATACTGTAAAAAATTCTAAAGAAATTCAAAAAGGACTTTCTTTTGAAATTGTTCGACAATTGTTAAGGTTAGCTAAATTACATATAATCTTTCCAATTCGAAGAAATTTTTTTTAATGCAAAAAAGCAGTTTTTGCTAATTATATTCAATAGAAGTGTTTTTTATATTACTGTCTTTTAAGCACTGTTATATCATATTATATATAGCAGTTTTTAACGTCACACTACTATATAATATATAAACAGTAAACACCTGTATTTTCTGAAAAGTAGGTTGTTTTGCTGTCAAAAACATAGAGTTATGAGTTAAATTTGTTTGCAGCACAGTAAAATTTGTTTTTATAAAAAAGTGATTTTTGCCTATAAAATAAAAAAAAATTTCTGTGAAGTTAATAGATAATTTTTGTATTGAATTATACTTGTAATGTTTCCGATGTTTCTATGATTGATCCACATAATTTAATAAACACCATCTCAATCGACACATTTAATATTTGGCAACACGGGGCCCATTACGTCGTGGTGGCCATCTTCAGACCTTCCTTCTTACTATCGGAAAGTAGTGAGTTCGAATCCAGGTATAACCAAAGATCCATCGTATTTACCACAGGCGATTAGGGCGCTTTAAACAAGTCATGACTGCAATATCAACCGAAGCAAAGAGTTAGGATATCGCATGTATTGGAGAATAATGCTTATAAGTTACGATGATTACTACTCGGATGCTGTCTATTTGACTGGTAGTGGCCAATTATGGGCTTAGGAGTACATATCTATGAAAGCATAAGGTGCAACTCAACAAAACGCCTTTTCAGAAAATTATATAGAGCCTGAAATTCAAATAGATAATTCGAAAAAAAGAAATATATACAAAATAATTTTTAATATATACAATATATATATTAAAAATTGAATGACTGATAAATGAAGAATATATTCATTCTGAAATAAATAACAAACTAATGAACTTTATATTCCCAGATGTCTATAATAAATTTTTAAAATGCAAATTTCTGATAATAAGATATATATTATTTTATTTATTCATTATTATTATTATTTTGAATCCTTATTTTTCACAACCTTTCATTTGAAAATTTTTTGTCAAATCAAAGTTTACATTTAATACTCAAATGTAAATTTGTTAACTAACAGTCAAAAAATACTAAGAAAACATAACAAATATACAGCCTTTTTCTTGCCCTTAGCACGAGATGATCAAATGTTTGTTGCCCAAAATTTCTGGGTCCAACACGAATCCCTAATATTTTGGGTGTTTATCCACTGTCAGCGCATGATCATTCATAAGGATGTTGGGTTGGAAATTATACAGCTTTCTACTGGTGGTAAAAAAACCTACCGTTAACTTAGTTGGATTAAAACACAGTTTATGGTTCTCTGCAAAATCCCGAATGTCTTCAAGGACTTGATTAGTGTCTCTCTCCAATCTCCTCAAATCTGTATCGTACTCCCAAAGGACAATATCATCCACAAAGGCACCAATTTCACAATGTAACTTGGCGATTTTACAAGTGCAATGGTGAGCTCTAATGGTTTGCATTTGTTTTGATTGAACCATTAGCTAATCAAATGCTACATTACTCAAAATCAACTCAAATTGACTAACCTGGGTTGTGTAATAGAATTTTGAATGCTTAAGGGATCTAATTCCAAGCCATAAATTTAAAATTCGTCAATGTTTAATGGCTACCATAAAGTTTTGTAAAAAGTATTTCTTACATCGAACTGGTCACATTTAATTTTCCTCTAAATATTTGAATTTCTTTGTATAGTATGCTCACTAAATGGCATGAGTTTAAGTTAAAGTTTAAGTGTTATCATTCAATTATATTTTATTGTATCATATATTATTCAAAAAGTCATATTTTAGTGATTTAGGACAAATGTCATTTTGAACTGAGTATGTATGCATTCATACAGCAAGACTTATATATTCGTTCTGTAAATATGAACTTCTAATTTACAGAACGAATTTTAACCTTACAAATTGAAAAATCCTTAGTAATTAATATGTATCCAAATTAACCTTCAATATATAACTCAACGAAGTTATAATAGCGGATTGTAATATCACAGCCCTCCTGGTAAGGTACCCTGGGTAATGTTAAATACCCACCGTTTCGTATTTTTCTAAAGTACCTATAATAATTTTTGCAAGATTTGTACTGCTCCTTATGTGGCCAACGTCAAATATTTCATTGTCATTTCGAATCCTGCATTGAGCTCATATTATTAGACCGTAAAGAAAGGAAAAAATGGAAGTTGGTGATATTCTGTCCGTCGTCAGCAAATTTTACCTATTTAGACACCCGGAGGATAATGAAAGATAGTGTAACGTTATAAAAGACAAAAAAATGGCCATGGTGAATGATAATTTGGGATTATGAGCAAGTTATGAATATCTGGGAATTTTCTGAGTGAGGACATTTTTAAATTAAGTTTCATAAGAGGCTACAATGAAATGAGGAATCAGTTCTGTTTTTAAGAAAGAAGATTTTTTTTAATAAACCTTCTCTTATGAGAAAAAAATTAAATTTTTAGATATCGTTGTTTCTGAATTATATTTTCTCAAGTTAATTGTTAAAAACTGTTATTTACATGAAATATTTATTATACAATATTATTTATTCTATATGAATATTTTCTTTATGCCCGTCTGCACTTAGGATATACTTACTCAGGGTAACAAGGGGCGAATGTGATGGCATCTTATGCAGTGGGGCACACAGTGGTGTACCATCTTCGGCCGAGTGTGAAGGGGTAAAGATACACACAAAGAGAGAGAGAGAAAGAAATATCCATGCCAGAGCCTGGATTCGAACCCGAGATCTACTGCTTCGAAGATAGGGAAGTTAACTACTCCACCATAAGTCGGCTGTTATATGAATAGTTATTATAGAATGTTAAAATAATATTATAGAATTGTGTGTGTGCTTTATAGGAGGAGACTTCGAGAATCTTTCAAACAAGTTCGAGGAAGAATTGTCCTTTACAGGGGAATAATATTAGCCTCTAGATATTGCAAAGCATTCTTCAGAGAGATCGGTGATCGTGTTGGACTAAAGCATGCAACTGCAATGTAGATCTGAAACCGTTGAATGCAAAAAAGAATACAACCCAATAACTTTACTAAGCATATTAATTAAACCATTAATTAAGCATTCATAAGATGTTGGCTGAAATTCCTTTAAAACCATTGATTTAAAGTTATCATAACCATTAACATCTTCTTCAGCATTTATATCCCGTTCACATACCGCTTTTAAACGCGTTTAAGTTTCGGTAAAACTTTCCGTCGGTGGCAACTTGTGATTTAAATGAGTTCGAACTGACTTAAATCAGTTTGGGGAACTGATTTAAATACTTTTCAACTGATTTAACGCCATCTTGTTTTCTGCTATTTGATGTCAGTGTTTGCTGAAATATCTGAAACCTATCAAAATAAATGCAAGAGAAGCAAAATTAAAAAAAATAACACAGAAATATTTACATAAGTAACAAACGAACATAAAAAATTATATTAAGTTTTAGAAGAAATAGGTTTCTCAACGACATTCTTTGGTTTCGTATTCCTCATTTGAAATATCATAATCTTAATTAATGTCATTTTGGTCTGTAATTACTTAATAAACGTGCTCACAACTATAAAAAAATAGAAAATATCATATTATTTGTAATAACAAAGGATAAATAAGGTTTTGAACAAAAACCAATATTTCTTAAATCAGTTTCGGTAGTGTGAACGCTGGTTTCAGCATGGTGTTTAAGTTACATCAGATTTAACTTTAAATTGATTTAAAAAATGTAGTTCGAACGGGGCTTTTACTGTTAAAATATTTAGTAAGATTTTTCTATACAATTCCATTACACCCACACAATTTTAACAAATATCCTAATGCAATAGCATATTTCTTGCAGAAAAGCAAAAAAGAAAAAAGAATTGTAAATAATCGGTAAACATTGTAACTCATTATTTTGTAGAGGCGATTTTTTTCAGTTGGCTCTCGAAATTACTCGTTGTGCTTTTATCCGATCTCCCAAATAACGAAGCAGATACAGTGTATTTTCAACGATGTGAAATTATCCATTCAAAATGAAAATGCTTAAGTCTGCATTTTGATTTTAAAACTATGGAAGAAAATATAGTAAAATGTGTAAAGTCTCGTTGTCAGCACTTGAGATTTGAAGAACATTTGGTGGGAAGGTTGAGAAGGTGAGAGGGTTGATGCCAAGAGTAACCTGAAGTACGGATGGGACCATGTTACTTTTCTTGCACCTGGTTCGACTGATTACAGTTACTTGTAAAGTAACAGGTATTTCACCAGTTGTTTTGTGGTGCTATCTATCGGATTAAAAAATAATGACAAACTTTTTTAAGTTTTATAAAAAATGGAATAAAATTAATTAATAATGATTTAAAATAAATGATTAAATCTATAATATTTTATATATAATTCCATAAAATACATTAATACTAATTTAAATCATTATCATTTATAAATAAGCATGTGATAATCGATTGTAAAATAATTCTTTTTATTTATGCTACATTTAATTAATTGTAATTTTTTGTTTTCTCTTTTAATTACTTAATTTCTAATATGATGCAAAGAACTATAAGTTATTTTCTGTACAAACAGTTTTTTTACGAAACAATTTGAACTTATACCTGGTTTGATTGATTACAGTTACTTGTAAAGTAACAGGTATTTCACCAATTGTTTTGTGCTGCTATCTATCGGATTAAAAAATAATGACAAATTTTTTTAAGTTTTATAAATAAATTGAATAAAAATTAATAATGATTAAAATAAATGATTAAATCTATAATATTTTATATATGATTCCATAAAATACATTAATGTTAATATTAATTTAAACCATTATCATTTATAAATAAGCATGTGATAATCGATAATAAAATAATTCTTTTTATTTATGCTACATTTAATTAATTGTAATTTTTTGTTTTCTCTTTTAATGACTTAATTTCTAATATGATGCAAAGAACTATAAGTTATTTTCTATACAAACAGTTTTTCTTTTTTTTTTGCGAAAAAATTTAATTTTGTAAATTTTCATAAACATGTTTCATTCGATATGAAAATTCATAACGTTTTTCTATTTATATTTGTTTTAAAATTTATACTTTCATTGATTTTACTAACGAAAACAAAACGAATAAACATGCTTATTTTATACATTTCGCAGTAGAAATTTATTATGTTCCCTTCTCCAACCAAAGAAAGCTTCCAATTGCTAAAAATCCACTCTTCTATTTTTCAGTAAAATTTACTTCTTCTACCCTGCTTCCCTATCAAAGGAAGCGATTGCCTAAATCTTACGACTATCTCCCAATTCATCCATCTGCATCGGTATATCGATGACATTGTTTCTTCTGGTTGCCGTATTCTCTCTGTCAATGGCTCTTCTGTGTACTTGAAATAATTTCAGTCAAGTACATTGTTACTACACTGATTACTTTGAAACAGGCACGTACTCTCTCTGTCATTGGCTCTTCTGTACTTGAAATAGTTACATTCAATCAAGTACATTATTACTACACTGATTACTTTGAAACAGGCACGAACGCGCTTTGTCATTCTATCTTCTGTACTTGAAATAATTTCAGTCAAGTACATTGTTACTACACTGATTACTTTGAAACAGGCACGTACTCTCTCTGTCATTGGCTCTTCTGTACTTGAAATGGTTATATTCAATCAAGTACATTTTACTTCACTGATTACTTTGAAACAGGCACGTACTCTCTCTGTCATTGGCTCTCTTCTGTACTTGAAATATTTACATTTAGTCAAGTACATTGTTACTTCACTGATTACTTTGAAACAGGCACGAAATCGCTCTATCGTTCGCTCTTCTGCATTTGAAACATAGCAGTTACATCCGTTGAGAACACAGCAGTTACATTGATTATTTTGAAATAGGTTCTTCGATCAGTCGATTACATGGCACATTTACCTATTTCAAGATACTCACTCTAACTTTGGCTACTGTGTTTATGAAATAGTAATTCCCAGTCAAGTACATTGTACCTGTAAATATTTGAGGATACTCGGACTAACTTTGTTATTGGAAGTACCAAGTATTTGGAAAAAAGTACTGATTACAAGTATTGATTATAAATACCGGTCACAAGTATTTCTTTCCATTCCTTGTCTGAAGAATCTGGGCTTTATTTTACTGACTTTGTGCATTATGTATACGTGAGAAAGATGATGTTAGCGAACCCAGATATGACTCCTTTTGTAATTTTGTTTCTTTGTTAATAAAATCTGTTTGTTTTCAAAATTAGGACTCATGTATTTTGTTTTATAACAAAATTGTTTACTGTTGGCAGCGGTTTTGGATGCTTTTATAATGCTTTGCATTAGCATCCATTGATGAAGTTAATTATATGCTCTACATTGGATTACATGACGGAATGTTGGAATACAGGAAGGCAATTTTGATCAATCTTTCTCTGACTTCTTTGAATAAACAGTTTAGATATAATATATAAATAATAAAATATTTAGTTATGTTGTTGAATGTGGTCACACAGACCAAGTAAGTAAATATATAACTTTAAATTTTCGAAATTGACTCTAAAACTTTAAAAGTTTCAATTCGCTCAACTTCGTGTCAAATATTTGGGACACTTTATGGGACAAGGTCGAAGAACACCAGGTGATATTAAAGTAAAAGCCATTACCGATTTCGAACGTCCCGAAACAAAACTAATGCACACGCTTTCTTAAGTCTTGTGTGATATTACCGAAAGTATATAACAGAATTTTCAGTAGTTGTGGTGCTTTTAACCGATCTGCTGAAGGGGAAGTCCAAAAGGGGAACTGTAATATGGAATAATATCTGTGCATTCACAGAAATAAAGAACACGTTAGTCAAGAAGCCTGTACTCTACAGTCAGGTTTTCAAAAGCAATTTATTATTCAACGTTGTACCTCAAATTTAGGAATAAGTGTAGTTTTATCTCAGAGCGAAGAAAATGAACACCCTATCCTGTCTGAGAAATATTATAGCAATATAGAAAAGGATTGTACAACAATAATTTTATCTGTTACTAAATTAAAAATATTATTTGGATGGTCGGTATAAATTTATTATCGAAACTGATCACAACCCTTTAGTACGGAAAAAACATTATACTGGATCTAATCACAGAATTTTAAGGTGGGCTTTGATACTTCAAAGCCAAATTTTGATATTGTTCACGGAAAGGGCAAATCAGAATTTCGAAAGTCTCAGAAAAATGCTGAACTACTTTACATAATTCTTTTCTATTTTTTTCAGATATTAAATTAAATATTTTGTATTAGTTTAAATTTCAATTTTTGTTTTATGCGTACATAAATTCGTGAAAAAGTATATCGTTTCTTATAATAATAATAATGACGTGTCTATTGTAAAATTTGCTAATACTGCAATTTATGTTGTGTTATTTAAGTATTTTGTGCTATTTTGATAAATTTTTACGTAATTTAATAATTTTTCACCTAGTTTTTTGTATTTTAGCCAAAGTTGGATTGATAAGTGCTATCTGTAACACTAAATTTTGCTCTTTGTTGTTTGTGTGTGTGTTTTTTTTCTTTTTATTTGCAGGTTGATTTCTGTAATATGGAAAAGAGAAAAAAACTCTGATTTAGGAAGGAATAATTTAGTCTGTAATGTCTCATAGTCAGCAATTGAGATTTGAAGATCGTGTGGTGGGAAGATTAAGAATATGTAAGTTTTGGTGCCAGGAGCAGTCTGAAAAAACTAATTTTTTTACTGACTTTGTGCGCTACGCAGGCGAGAAATAGATATTGTTACGAATCCCCGATATATGACTCCTTTTGTAATTTTGTTTCTTTGTAAATTAAGTTTTTTTTTTTTCAAAATTAGGAGTTATATAGTTTGTTTCATAACAGGTAGTGATGTCACACGTGCCAGAAAGAAACCGGAATCAGGAAGGGCAACTGCTCCAAGAATTCTCGTGAACAATTATCTTTCAGAAATTGAAACCGAAGGCAATTTAGGTCAGAAATAGGGAAAGGAAAAAGGACAAGGCAAAAGCATCGAACAGACAGAAGTCTATTTACTAAGAGGAAAAATAACACTGGGCTTATTTTCTTGCCAAAATGAGATTTTGGCAGAATTTGCTGCGTCACAAAGAATGCATTCCTTGTTGGGTCTGTTTATCTCTGTCAAATTAGTTCTCTACTGGAAGAAGGACGTCAAATTGTGCTGCATTGGACACCCAGCCACTGTGGTATCGCGGGAAATGACGCAGCTGATAAATTGGCAAAGGCTGGATCAAATCTACAACAGCCTTCTCCAGCCTTGGAGTACCAAACTGTTAAAAGGCTTATTAAGTCAAATATAGCCTCCTAGTAGAAATAGTAGAAATGTTTACAAGATGTGCATAAAGGGGAAAGCATGGGCTTCTTTACTAACAAAGCCTATTCCGCGTAACCTCCACAGAGCTGTGGGAGTGGCAAATTTTCGCCTTAAAACTGGGCATGATTATCTGCAAAAACACCTTCACCGTTTGGGTTTGAAGGACTCTCCAATCTGCCCTTTTTGTGGACTAGAGGACATGACTGGTGAACCTCTTTACACTTGCCCTGGACTTTCGGACGTCACAGTTAGAAATTCTGCTGAAGATGACTTTTCATTCACCTCAAGATTGTATTGGGCTGCCTGACAGAGACTGATGGTTGAAAAACCAAGGTCGGGCGTAGGATAAAAAAAATTCCTTGTTGCCGTTCCAAATAGAAGCGTAGAATGTCTGCTCAAATGATTCGAACAAAATGTTAATGAAAGCTCCGTTATTCACTCCAATTGTTGGAGAGCTTACAAAACAGATGAACTCAAAAAAGCAGGCTTTTCGCATTTCAAAGTGTATAACTAACTTCATGGATCCAGAATACGGTGTTTATACACAAACGGTTGAGCGCCTATGAGGCTCTGCCAAAAAAAGAATAAGCAACATGGTGATACCGCCAAACATTTGCCATCATATTTCAACGCCACAGGCGGACCGGCTACTCGCGAAGCGAGTTTAAGGCGTTGAATGTTCTTCTGCGTGAAATAAACCCATGACATGAGTATCAACAGACCCTCGCCGGGCAGGGAAAACATGACCGCTCCAGCAGCCACCGATTTTCAAACCCATTCTTGCTCTGTTTGGCCGATGTTTTGGCCTCTCCTCCTGAAGACGGTGGATTCGATGGCGGAACAAACCAGACGAGCTTCTCCATTAGCCCAATGTGTGTGTATGTACACTTCCCACGTTTATTTTAAATTTTTTGCACAACACAAAGCACGAGCGCGAGGTGAGGTCCACGCAGTGGACGTCACGCTTACATGTGCGGGCTGGGTTGAATTGCCCTCTAGGGGGACTTTGTGGGAAGATGGGCTGCAGTCGCGTGAAGGTAGAGGGAGACATAGAAAACCTCTAGCACCTACCCCGAGCTGACTAGCAACTCTACTGCTGTTATTAAAGAGAGAGCAGCAGTCCGCCCATCGACGTTTGTCTTTGCTCTTGGTAGTGCTTACACCTCACCTGCTTGGTAAGTCAGGTGGTTTCGGCTAGTCTCTGTGGAGTCTTGGGCTTTGCCATCATATTTGGCAGAATTTGTATGGAGAAAAAATAGAAAGTGAACGGAAGATTCTTTTGACAAGAACGTCGAAGCGATTGCTAAGTAGTTTCCGCTAAAAATAACATTGGACTTTTAAATAAGTTTTGTCAATATAAATTATAATTACTTAGATTTTTTTAAAATGTACTATTTTTTAATAGTTTCTGAAAACCTAAAAATTTTTAAATAATACAATATCCAAATGGAATATTTGTAACAGTAATAACGATTTTTTCTTTCCCGTTACGGCTAATATCATACGGGAGTATAAAGGAACTGAGCCGTTTTTCCATCAAGATTTTTCACCGTATTCAGCAAGATTTTTCTTTTTAAATTTTTAGATATCATTTCCCCTCTAATTATCTTTTTTGAATCAAAGATTAAAGGATTCTATTTTAGTAGGTACTGAGAAACTGATAAGAAAATTTTAACATTTTTATTTTTTTGTGATAAGTATTTCGGAACTTAAATTAACGTTAGTTACATTTCTATCTGAGATAATTTTAGCCTTGTAACGATAAATCTAACTCTATTTCCTGATTTTTCACGGTAGTATCGTAATTTTTATATCAATGACGTTTGAAAAAATGCGTGAGTTCTATATCATTTTTATGGATTTTTAAACTTTTAAATAAATTTTCAAAGTAACAATTTTTGTTCAATTTGAAATAAAGAATTATGACTTCTTAATGACACATAACTCGCTTAATATTGACGTATAAAAGTTCATTTTTAAAGTTTAAAAAAGATTACCTGGAATCTGAATTTACAATTACAACAGTGAATATCCCATCAAACATTATATAATAAAGAAAGGCATCAACTCAATTATACACGATAATATTTTACAACACTATAACTTATTTCGCTAAAAAGAACCAGCATAACTGCTCAACCTTATCCGAAAACTTTGATTTTGCTTCCCCGTCACGACAAACAACTCCCTCAAATTAAAACACAGCTGCTACACAATCTTTGTACTCTCAACACATTTTTTTTAAATCAATTGAATATGAAATTTGATTTACCTTAAACACCCTGCTGAAAACAATATTTACTGTTGCTTACTTTTGAAACTGATTTAAAAAATATTATTTTTGGTTCTAAAGCTTATTCGTTGTACGTAAATATTATACGATATTTTTGAATTTTTCATAATTGAGAACGCTTTTTAAATATTTACAAACCAAAATGAAGTATCTGTTTACTTATTGACATTTTGCTTTCATTATTTATTTTTACCGATTTCAGCTCTTTCTATAAACACTGACAACAGCAGCAGAAAACAAGATGACCCTAAATCAATTGAAAAGTATTAAAATTAATTGGCCAAACTGATTTACTTTAATGAAAATTGCTACAGCAAAGCAGTTTAGCAAAGCAGTCCATTCGCATTGCACAAACGTGTTCAATGGTCCAGTGCGAATGGTTATGAAACCTCGTATCTGTTCTTCTTGCAGGAGAGCTCCCATGCGTGAATGGTATGTGGAAAATCTCCCTGGTGCTGTTCTGATTGGGGTTGGTAACAGGCGTCATCAGACAATTCTCGCGAGATTTCGAAGTGGACACACTCGTATACAAAGTCAAGTGACAGGACACAAATTTTATCCCCTGTGTCCAAAATGTAATACGACTCAAGCTGCTCCTTTCCACATTTTGGCCTGCATCAGTTTAAATAGATGCCAGCTATTTTGTAGCTCTGAGTCTATGCTCCATTGTTTGAAGGCGTTTGGGATCATGTACCTGGTTTGATGATGCTGTCAACCAGAAAGGATGCGACACAACATTAAACCTCGTATTAAGTATTTTAATCTCACTTCTGACGCCAAAAATTGTACACACTTTCTTGGTCAGTAAGAACGAAATTGATTCTACACACTACACAAAACTGCAAACGTTCTGTTTTAAAATATACTTTATTTTCAAACACAATCCAGATTTCAAATACAAAGCAGGAAATAAAATTTAAGGAGAAATAAAAGTACGCCATTACTTGGCATGCAGAAGCCCTGTGGTATTATAACGATTTATATTATCAACAGTGTTCCGTATTTCTTACGTATACCCTTGCTTATGGTGCACCCCTATTGGCGCATTCTGTAATCACGCCATTTACTGCAATCTTTTTTCTTGTAAGTCTCAATGATGTACTCTTACGCATAACCACGCTGCGAAAACACACCACAAAATAAACGCTTTATTTACAATTCCATCTGTTGTGTCGAAAATTACAATTATTATAAAACGATCACATATGATAATTTATATTAAAATAAGGCATTATTATTTTTTTTTAATATTGCGTTGTGTATTTATTCAAGTCTTTATTTCTACCCAGATTCTAACCTGAAAAAACAGAAGCAGAAACTGGCTTTGTTTTAGTAATCAAAACTTCTTTTAATTCACAAAAGAAAATAACACATCTATTTACAATAATATGAATTCAATTATTTGTATTATTTCTTTTATTACAACTTTGCTATTAAAATGATAATTCACTCACGTGGAGTGATTAAGTTACCCTAGATTGCCTGTTCTAGGGAGATTAATTATTAAATAAAGTTACGTAAATGGTGGTACCACACAAAAAAAATCTGGCTGGATAATTAAATAAATAGAAAAAACATTCACTTACATATATAAACAGTCGATGGTATAGGCCGGCCTATTTAGTTCAAAAACCTGGTTGATCACAATAGTCCAGCGTTCTTCTTTAATAGTATGGCAAACGCCTTGGATCGACGACAACTTGGATGTAAATGCTGACATTCAGGCATCTCCTAATTTCACAATTTGAGAGGGCTCTACTTCTTTCAATCAGCTTTTTCCTTTTTTATCAACTTCAACTTTACTTTTCGAAGTCTCCAATAAAGCGTCGAACTCCCCAAACCAACCGGGTCTCTTGTTCCGGCGATGTCCTGCAGCTCCTCTGTCTTTTTTTCCTCTGCCCTTCACTTCTCCTCTTCCTCCCCTCGCTTTTCCCTTGCAGGACCGGTTTTCTCCAAGTCCCACGTTAGGGCATTCCACTTCGTCAAAATGGGGGAAATGGGGTATAGAATTAAATAATAAAAAAAGGACTTCCAGCCAGAAAAAAAATGGGTAGTTTAATTTATAAAAATTATCCAGCCAGTGAATACAACATCATCATCATCATCAATGGCGCGACAGTCCTGTGTGGACCCTGGCCTTCTCAAGCAGTGCGACACCTTTCCAGTTCCTGACGTTGATTGACTCGAAGTCCTTCTGGAGGTAGTCATTCCACCTCAGTCCTGGTCTTCCTCTGACACCCGAGGGCTTTGCCAAAAAGATTTTCTTTGTAGTGCGGGTGTCGTTCATCCTCATAATATGCCCGGCCCATTTCATCCGTTGGGTTTTTTGGAATTTTAGGATGTCCGGTTCTCCAAACAGCCGGTATAAATCAGAGTTGGTTCTTCTTCTCCAGGCTCCACTGTCGTAGATGCCGCCAAAGATGGAGCGCAGAATCTTCCTTTGCGAATGTCTTTTCGTCGGCATGAGACTGGGTCCAGGTTTCAGTGGCATAAGTGAGAACTGACCTGATTAAACTTTTGTAAATCAGCAACTTGATGTTTCGTCTGATGTAGTCCGATTTCAGAAAATTTACAATTCCTTTGTACTTAATTAACGCAACCTCCGCACAAACAGAATAACGTTATACAAGGAAATTATGCCTCGCACTGACTTGACATAATAAAAATACATTCTGCAACAACAACATTTTTCAGTAATAGATGGCGCCTCTATTAGCTAATAGAACATTGGTATGATTTTAATAATATTTAATTTGATATTGTTATAGCCTGGGTGAGAAAAGCCCCTGTCAGTCTTCGTAAAAAAAGACAATACGCAATAATAGTTATAACTATTTAAGAAATTTATTAAAAATTAATAATTTATGCTTATTTTATTCTGATTCTCAGACCGTTTTAAGAAGATAAAATTGGCTTTATAAACCCATACCCCAAAATATTAATTTTCATAAAATTTGCATAAATATTATTATTTAACCTTAATGTGGAATTGCACTGCGTACTCTTCAATTGATGTGAACATCATTTTGAAGTCTATCGAAATGAATCGCCAGTGTTCTTTCAATGATTGAGTAAGGAAAAAATTAAGGCATTCTAAAAGTCTGGAAACTCAAATAAAGAAAATTACTAAAATTTTGAAAATATTACAGAATTTTCTAAATAATTTCTTACGGTTTACAAATGTTTATGGCAGTAAAAAGTAATTTAAAAGGCTGTCAAAAGTGATAGCCTAACAAAGAAGGATCATCATAAAGGAGCTGAAAGTATAAGAGATTTTGATAATAAATTAAGACACTTGAATTTCAAATTCTACACACAACTTATGCTGTAAAAAGGTTTGGAGACTTTGTTTATTCTTAAAGGACAATGACTTCGAATTTGGTTAAAAATTACAAAATTGATATTATTCAAAGGAAGTGATTTTATTGAAAGAAGGCTTTCCTCGATCCTCCGAAAAATTACTTCAAACGATAGCAGTATTATCGATTGTGATTGAGATACACAGTCCAGTTACTTTTATATGACCGCGAAACATTTTCGACGTCGACATTAAATAACCAATCATGGAAGTCCGGTGGCAGCACAGAGCAATTGAGTGTATATTAAAGGTGTGTGAAGATTTTGGAAACCATTCCAATCGTTTGCGTAGTGCAGAAAGCATTATCATTGGCTTTTGAGCCAAGGGTGCCATTGTGGTAAAAGTATGCCGTGTATGGCAAAATGGAACTATCTACAATCAGAGATGTGATAAATGCGGTGCATCACGGGCCATAGATGACATGGGTGAACGACGGCTGCTGAGATGCAGTCAGGTGAATAGACGTGCTATCGTCGAGCAACTGACCATCCAGATGAACCAAGTGGTTACAAACAGTGTCTCCCAAACTATTGTTCTGCTAAATTTGCTGTGTCTGGGCATCCGAAAAAGACGTCTGCTTCATGCACCTAAGCTGACTGCTATTCATCGGTGACGAAGATTGGAATTTGTACACGAGTACTGCAGCTGGAATTCCACAGTGTGGCGATAGCGTTTTCCGATAAATCACGTCTTATGATCCATCGAAAAGATGGACGTTTGAGGATACGAGATGAAACCTCTGAAGGCACACACCTTGCAGTCACTTCTGGAACCAATGTGGGGCCACCTCGATCCGTTTGTTCCAAGCATGGATTCCCTTTGACAAAGCCTTTTGAATTATGAATTTAAGCATTGATGATGCTGATATCCCGCGTTAAATATATTATTATATAGCCCTCCTTTTAGATCCATTCTCTACCTAAGTGGCTTCGCTCAGCATTTTTTTTAAACTCAGTATTATTTTTATTGCTGAAATTGAAACAATTAACCGATAGCTTAACTCGTTAGCAGGCATGCTTATAAAAGTGCTTTAAAAGATTCAAAATTTAGAACTCATAACTGCTGTGGAATGACTATGAATAAAAACGGCATCAGATCTTACAAATCATACAGGAACTGTCCTGAGAAGGAAATCACCCCAGAATATACTTTTAACTGGACTATCATCAAGGAAACCACCCAGGAACATATTTTTAAGTGGACGATCATCAAGGAAACATGCCGGGAACATATTTTTAAGTGGACGATCATCAAGGAAACCAGCCGGGAACATATTTTTAAGTGGACGATCATCCAGGAAACCACCCAGGAACAAGGAAACCAGCCGGGAACATATTTTTAAGCGGACGATCATCAAGCAAACCACCCAGGAACATATTTTTAAGTGGACGATCATCAAGGAAACCAGCCGGGAACATATTTTTAAGTGGACGATCATCAAGGAAACCAGCCGGGAACATATTTTTAACTGGCCGATCACCATGAGAAGTTTACAGGCTATTGACGAATTTCCCTTTCAGGGAAGTCTCTATAATTATAAAATTGTACACATTGACTTCAAATAGACACGACATTAACTAACCAACAAACCATAAGATTTTTATAGCGTTCAAAAACTTCTTAGGCAATTCCTGCGAAATTTTTCCAGCTAAACTAATGCCCATCTTACATCCAATGCAATAGAATATAATCTATAGCTTCAAGGATGAATATTGTAATGTGCTTCTCCAGTGAATGGTTACAGCTTGGGAATCTTATCTTACAAAAATGCAAAATCTTATCATACAGAAATAGCACAAACTTTATGAGTGCATTTTAAGGTAATATATTTCGAAATTGAGGAGCACTTTGTTAATAATAGGACAGTTTTATCTGATAGGAATAATCATTTTCCGTTTTCAATAAAGATTCTATTCAAAACCAGGAAATAGCTAAGCTGATATTTCATCATTTGAGTCCAAACTTATCACCAGAGTAGTTTAACCGATTATCTAAGAACAATCAGTTAAGATAAACGATTTCTCCAGAGAATCAAAGGTGAGATGCAAAATTAAGCATATCAGTTCAAATTATTTTCCACTGTTTCACTGTAACTTATTTCCGAGATTAAGATTTCTATTTATCGTAGAGTTGTGCGATACATGCAAAATTTATCAGATCCTAAACCAATACTGCACACCACACCATAAAAAAGCATTGTATTTACAGCAAAAAGTGCTGGCACTTGCTATAAGTTTTCAGCACATTCGTAAAATGGCATTTCACTTTAAAATAATCTCTACTTCCCCCAAAATGACGGAAAAATAGGAAAAAATTTTCCATTTCTTGTTTTATTCAAGTTATAGTTGCTACGGCATACTTTTATATTTCACTCACACAGAATCCAAGTTAAAATTAAGTCCAATTATTACAAAACATTTCCAGCTGTTTACTTTTGCTACCACAACCGTTATATTTTGAGCTACGCTAGGAAAAATGACGGGATCAATACCCGAAACAGCATCTTCAAGTTTAAAACTACGTGGCATTAGGAATGATTTATTACTTTTATACATGTTAATTATGTATAATAATTAATTGAGCATATATATAATTAGTTATTGACATCAAAGTAAATTCTTGATTATCCATGTGTGTGTGTGGGCGGTTTATAAATTATCCTTAAGTCAAAATTTATGATAATAATAACAATAATAATAATATAAACTTCCTGTCTAAAAAAAGTGATTTAATAGAAAGGAACAGAATTTTTTTATTAAAAAAGGTTTTGATGATGAGTGATTTTATTATTCTTCAAGTAACAAGCGTGTTCTTCCTAATTATTGAACGTTTAAATTTTTCACACACACACATGCGTATTTCTGTTTATTTGTTCCCATTTTTTCAATAATGTTGTGAATTATTAGTGAAATTCGGATTATTTACAATAGAAGAGAGGGTATAATTGGAATATATATATATATATATATATATATATATATATATATATATATATATATATATATATATATATATATAATTACATAAGTATTCATTGTGGCTAGTTGTTGCACCGGTAACCGGTATACTTCTCTGCAATTAGCCCAGACTTGGTCTCTACCAGTTAGTGGAAGACTTCGTTATTTAGAAGCGGTTATCAAGCAGAAGACCCTCTAATGCTTGACCTACTATCCCCAGAGATAGAATTTCACTTGGAGCTCATAAGGCCGCTGTATCCAAGTTAATTAGGACTCTCATTCTCATTACTGGAAGGTAGTGTGTTCAAAACCCGACCCAACCAAAGTTCCGTCGTGTTCGTTAGTAGTGGCTGGGGTGCGTTAAGTAGTTAGCAATCGCAATGTCCTCCATGTGAAATGATACCACTTAGGGTAGTAAAATAAGTATTAAGGGTCTTCTCCTTGATCCCTGATTTTAAATTACAGAGACTCCTAATTGCCTGCTTCTATCTAACTAGTGGAACCTAGCTCAAAGCTAGATACATACATAGATAGCGGTGCAGGTATAGATAGCGCTACATAGCGAGGCCCGGACTGTACCTTTAGGTTAACGGGTTTGGAATACTCGCCCATCACCGAGTGCCTCGTCATTTTGAACCATGGTCAGGTGATGAGGTTACACCTGCGCTGGCTCCCTCCTCTCCACATCCATGCCACACCAGCGGAAGGACTTTGGACGTCACATATTAACGCGGACACGTCCCAGCCCACGGATCTCCAGCAACCCAGTGAAGGAGAGTACGGCGTGGTTACCCTGCCAACCTGTCAAATTAACTATTTTCTGATAATAAGAACGACACTCTAACCAATTAGGCCACCACAACGCATTGTGGCCAAGTGTTAAAACAGCCCTCTTCAGAGTTTGAAGTCGCAGGTTCGATCCCGGCTTCTATTGACAAAGGGAGATAATTGTTTTGTTTTTGCTTTCTGCATGTACATCTGTCGTGGTGAGTGCTTCAGAGTTATCTAGATTTGCTTTCTTGCGAGACTTGAATACGGCCCAGAATCCATAAAAATTTCTTCCGAAATGCTATTTATGAGCTGGAAAATAAAATGAATTACCCCCAGCCATCGGCCATTAGGCTATCCATTCCGTATTGTCAAAATATATAGTATAATCATTGCGCCCATCATTTTTTAATACCATAAAATTTTTATGGAATTTTAATATTTAAATATCTAATATTGTACAAATTTCTATATCAGCAATCACCAATTTTTTTTTATTCAAACAATTGAAAACGCTTTACGAAATAGGGTTTTTTAATTTTTAAAGTAAGGAACTCAACATTTAAATATCATTGGATGTTACAAAATATTTAAAAGTTTCGCAACAATGTAGTTGTGTAAATGTTGAAATAAAGTTATTTTCTTCAATGTGCTTCTAAATAACGTTTTCGATCATTTTGAAGACTGCTCGCTTTATTTCATATGTACAAACACATACACACAAATTAATATATAAAGCTATATTTTCTTGTTGATTTCCAATACACCTTGAAACGTACCGTCAACAACACTAGGCTTTATTATTGTTTCCATCACCCAACACTACAAATATTTCTCGTACAATTGCTTTACTTGATTATTTTTGCTTGTATTGATTATTTTTGTAAATAAGTATATATTATCTTTGTGATTGATACGTTTAATGCTGTTAAATAATAGAATTAAGTGTCTTTATTGAAATAAATAAGCATAATTTCAAATTAGGTTTATAAAATCAATCCAAAAAAAAAAGCAAAGGAATATTTAGATCATTTATCTAACTTATTTACTGTTGGCAGGGTCCGACTTAATCTAGTTGGGGCCCGAGGGAAAAACTTCTTTTGGGACCCATCTGCTTCACAACAACAAGCTTTTCATTTCATTTTGCGAACGATTATATTTTATTGACACAACGTAAAATGAACTTTTTGTTCAATTTGGGGGCTCCTATATGATGTAGGATCCCGGGGTATTTGTCCCGCCTTCCTCTGCCTTAGTCAGGCTTTGATTTCTGGCTGTTTTTTCTGTTGGACTATGACAGTCTTACGAGAAAAAGTATTTTCCGGAAGATAGTGGGTTCGATACCAGACCCATCCGGAAAATTCTGGGCGAAGTCTAGGAAAAAATGCCGGTGCATACACATACACAGCTGGAAACCATCGCTTATATTTCATTTATTTAAAGTTCGTATTATTTAAAGAAAAATTATTAGTATATTATGTAATATTTATTAAGAATTATACTTTAAGCTGCAGAAAAAGATATAATTTTGATTTAAAGTAAAGTAATAATAATCGAATATTGAAAGTGTCTAACATGACTATAGCCATGAAAATAAATTTAAACACTGCAATTATAATTAAATCTATATCAGAAATATGGACTAACGTAATTATCATTAGGATAATTAATTTTGAAAATAGAATACTCAAGAGAAAACTTCGAACTGAATACCCGAGACTTACTTTAGGAAAAAGAAATTTGCAAATGGTGTACAAATGTAAACTATAATTTCATTAGAAATCTTTTTTTATTACGTCTTAATATTTGTTTAGTCTCAATGTGTTCGTTTTATATTCTTTCTGTAAAAAGCATGCAAAGTATATAGAACCTTGAAACGTAAAAGAGAGGTCAGTATACTTTAATCATTTTATTTTCACTTTCACATGTGGCTCATTATCAAACTCGTGAAAAACTTTTACCAAATGCGCATGCGCAGATTTGGAAGCCGGCTGTTCGAAAAGAGGTGTTTCGACTTGAACTCGTCATCAACATCTGACTGTTTATATGTTTTAATAGACTCGTAGCAGACGATAAGGGTCCTATAAAATCGGTTACCTGTTTGCCCATAGCATTTTTTTAAGTTCTGAAATAAGGGTGTTACTTTGCTAACTGAAATATCCATATATTTTTGTTAAAAAAAATGGAAAATATTTTCAAGTTTGTTTATAAATTGAATTTTCTTTTAACATATATTTTAATCTTTTGAATTATTTATAAATGATATCACGTATTTTAAATTAAATATGAATGAAAATTAATTTATGATTTCATTTGACAAGCATGTTACTATCAATAAAATAACTGATCTTTTGAGTTTATTTATTTCAAATCAGTTTTTTTTAAAATTAATTTTGTTTATTGATATGTTATTAATATTGTACTATATTTTACAAATTTATTATTTCCTTAAATGATTAAGAAAATATTATTTTAATCTTAGTTAAATGATTGAATTTTCCGATAATTTATTTAATCTAGAAAAAATGCAACTTTGTATGATAAAAATTAACTTTAATAAAAAAATATCTAATTGAGGAAAATAAGCTAATTACTGTATTTGTATTGATCTTGAAGATTCATGGGCTTGTGGATTTCGTCTAACTTGCGCCTGGATCATGAGCAATAAAGCAACTTATTAGTAAATTATAGATAAATTTACATATTGTATTATTTCTGTTAAAAATGTTCATTGTGATCTTAAATCAAATATATTTTTCTATGCATATTCCTAAGTTTTGTATAAGTTGAATCATAAACTTTCTGAGAACATGTGATATTTTAAGGGTGTTATTTTCAAAATATTTTTATGCTTTTAAGATTTTTAATAAAACAACTTAAAATGATTTAGGTGCCAATTCTTGGTAACTTTATAGGGAACAAACTTGATTAATTGTATAATTTTTTCATTAAAGAGTGAAAAAGAAATATATTATTTTTTATGACCATTTTTCTTATCAGAACATAACTAATTTGAGAATTATTAATGAAATATTTAATACAATGGTAAAAGTTTCAATTTCTTTCCATAAGCAATTTATTAACTAAAAATACATTTAAAGAACATTAAAATACTTTTAAAATATAGTTAAGGTTGTTTTATGTGCTGTGAAGTACTACTAATTAACTAAAAATAGAAATGAATTTCAAAATTTGGTAGAAATTTTGTATGCATATGTTAAATAGGCTTATTTTCATAATGCATTTATTACTAATAATAAATGCATTATGAATATAATTTTAAATATCTTAAATTAGCCTTTTTAATTTTATTAAAATCACTATATAAATTTTAAAATTACTGAATATATTTATGCCATATATTTTACCTATCTTGTAAGTAAATCTGTATGTTATCATACTATTCTTTTGTTATCTAAATTATATTTTCATTCTGTTTTATTATTCATTCATTATTTGAACTAGCAGCTGAATGTTTAGCTTTCTAGTTTTCAGCTTAACAAATCTTAGGTTTGATTCCTACCTCAGGAATGTTCCTACAAGAATGTTTATTGTGGTTTAAAATCTGCATTAAACTGCATGTATTATTCAATTTAGCCTTTATGCATGAAAAAGGGACCATAGTGCAACAAATCAAACTCCTTCTATATTATAATTATTTGCTGTTTTATAATTTCATAAATATTATTAGGAACTGCTGTCAATATAAAATAATTCTTCTTACTAGTTCATGTAAATATTAAGTTGAAAATGGAAAATTTATTTAATATTTTCCCATTCAATTTCATTATTTTCAATTTGTTAAAAGCTGTTCCAGTTTATCAATTTTAAATAATTTTCTTCAAATATTTATTTAAAATTATTTTCATTTCAACTTGTGATTTTAAATATTAATTTTATTTTAATTGCTTCTTCATGCTTTCGTTCCTCTAAGTTTTTATGCTTGATATTTTAGAAAGTGATTTTTATTTATTTTCTTGGATGGAATTTAATCATTAATTTTCTTGAAATTAATTTCATTTGTAATTTTTGGACCTATTTCTATGTGCCAGTGTTGCTATGAATTGTGCCAAACTGGTTTACTACAGTAAATGTTTTTTCGTTTGTATATGCAACTTTCATTTAATGGTATAACGTGATTGTGTACATGTGCAACATTTATTTTGTTTGCTAATAACCCTTAATTTGATCATTAATTTGCTTCTCTTTGATTACAATTTAAGCTGGATATTGTGTGAAGTGACATGATTTAGATTGGTTAGATAATTGCAGAGCTTGACACGAAAATTAGAAACTTTGGCAAATTCACACAGGGTCCTAGGATTTTATCAATTTTAGAATGATGATATTTTTGGTATTTCCTTATAAAAAATGTCTTTCCTAGTAAAAAACAACAAGTATGTGAAATCATAATATTGATTTCCATTTATTGTACATTTCAATTTCTTAATCTTATTAAAATGTTCATAGAAAATATGTTCTAAATATAATATACTATACCTGTGTAATAATGCTTCTTGGTGGTTTAATTTTTTGAAAATTTGAGTTTCATTTTGTCTTAGTGGTAAGATTTTACTTTTTAGAGAATTGCCAAGTTCCTTATCTGCCATTATTGATCTACATGTGATCAGTTTTTCTTTAGTACTTATTATATGCACGTTTATCACTGTCAGTCTTTTGAAATTTTCTAGTTTCCTCTTTTATGACCAATGAATATAGTTTATTTTTCTGAAAAGACCTTCATGAAAATAATATGTTGTAGATATTAAAAAGATTTATAAATGTCTTATTATTAGGTTATCAATTGACTTGTCTGAAATTTCTTAACTGTCAACAGTTGTGAAAAGATTAATTCTGTTTATTAGAAGCTTTTGTCTGTTTCTTTTACATGATAATTATTTGGTTCTTTGTAAAGTTACTTAATTTATATCGTTTTGCTACTGGTAATACTACTACCTGCTTACTTACCTGCATTTTATGTATTGAACTTTATGTTATCAGCAATAGCGTAAAAAATTATACAAATTGTGTCACAATTCATTATTTATATTCATTATGTCATTTTATAATTTCAATACTTTAATTTTGTACTTTAATAACTAATTGTTTTTCTTCATTTTAGATACATTGATGAACATCAACAAGATTACATTAATGGGCTGAGAGAGGCTGTTGCAATTAAAAGTGTTTCAGCATGGCCTGATCACAGGGAAGAAATTGTGAAAATGGTTAAGTGGGTTGCTACGGTAAGTCTGTGTTAAAAAATGTGACTGAAGCTTGGAAGTAATTTTTTTATTCTCATTCAAATATCATTTTTATAAATATATCAGTTTTTCAATTATATAATCTATTAAATTTAAAATTATTTATGAAATGATTATTTTTCTTTGTTCTCTGATAAAAATATTAAAAAAGTTATTTGCTTTCTGATTTAAATAAAAAGAAGCTTAATATTATTAATAACTTTAAAATAATCTATTATTTGATGAAGTTTATAAAAAATTATGGTTATTGTACATTTTATTACCACTTGATTTTATAAGGTAATTTTTACCATTGATGCTAAGGAATCATCAGTATATGCAAATTTTTATTTCATTCCAAAAAAATTTAAAAACAAAGTTTATTATGCTTACTCAATTTCAATATTACAGTTCTAATATTGTGCATACTTTATGTTAAATTTTCTTAAAATATGCTTGTTTGTTGTGAACATTTTATATAAATTTTCTCTAGTGGTCAGTTTTGTACTGATTTCTTGTGATTGTCAATATAAAAATTATATTTGTTAATAAAATTAACAAAACCAAAATTTAGTTATTAATAAAACAAATATAATAATAAAGTTATAAATGTTAACATATTTATAAACTAGATGTAACAATTAAAAAGTATGATGAATGTTAGTAATAAATACATTAATTATAATATTAATTATTAATAAAATTAAGTTTCCAAAATATTTATATCAAATTATGTTATTTCCATAAAAATTAATCATTCATAAAAATAACGTAACATTCAGTAAACAACATAAAAATAAAAAACTTTCATCGAAATAAAGTAACATTAATGTGGAAGTAATCTTTATGGAAATAAAAACAGACAATGTTTTATATTGTAACACATTTTGTGTTCATTAACAGCATGGCATGCATTACTAGTCCAAACTAGTTTTAATGCATTACTAGTTTAATTTGTGTAAATTAAACTAAAAATAAAATAAAAAAAGTATGATAAGTTATTAAACTAAATTCTGAAATTTTATAATTTAGCCCCCTCCCCCAATTATCTGTTTGTTTGTGGCATGTTTGATTACTTCTCATTTAACAGATATTTTGGCATATAATTTAGAGATATATCACCATCAACTATTATGGTCATTAAAATATACAAATATTTTTCTAAACTATAGTCTATTATGTCCACTATTTGTATTGAAAATTAAATATAATATTTTGTAAATTATTTTATCTTTGTTTAAAAAGGGTTTTTCTTTCACGCTTTGTGTTAACTTGAAAACTGGAATTTTCTAGAGATTAGAAAAAGAAGGTGCATCTATTACACTTGTTGATGTTGGCAAACAAACTTTACCTGATGGCAAAGTAATACCTTTGCCCCCAGTATTGTTGGGTACATTAGGAAATGATCCTGCAAAGAAAACAGTTTGTGTGTATGGCCATTTAGATGTGCAACCAGCATATAAGGTGAAATATTTATTTCTGTATTGAATATATATATGTGTGTGTGTGTAAAAGTTTGCGATGTTTGATATTTTTGGAGTAAAAAAATAAAACAATGTAAAACTTTACTTGTTTTATTAGTGATTAACAATATCAGTAATAAAACAAGTAAATAATTCACATAAAAACTAGTAAATATAACATTAATAAAACAAATGAATGCTCATCAAGAAATTAAATAAATAAAATTAATGGTTTATATTTTATATAGTATTCAAACATTTTTATCAGCTGTGTTTTAGAATGCAGAAATATTAGAAAAACATTTAAATGTCATTTGTCTTTTAACTGCTCATTTGTGCATTAAATAATGAATCACAAAATAAATTTGTAATGAAGCTTGTTTTAGAAATTTCATTTACTATTGACTTAATTATTTTGTTTGTTATTAAATTTATTTGCATAAAAGTAATTATTGGATGCTTCAATTTCTGTTTCAAAATACGTTTCAAATTTATAATCTTTATTAAATAGTTAGTAAAATCATTTAGTTTGATCTCTAATTGCAATATTTGTGCAAAAAACCTCTAAAACAAATTTTATTTCTTAATTTTCAATAGGAGGATGGATGGAATACTGAACCGTTTGTTTTAACAGAAAAAGATGGAAAGCTCTATGGTCGTGGTTCATCAGATGATAAGGGCCCAGTTTTGGGTTGGCTGTATGCCATAAAGGCTTTTAAAGAAACTGGAAACAAGTTACCAATTAATCTAAAAGTATGTTAATAGTTAACCTAAAGATTAAAATTTAATGATTCCATTCACAAAAGTTTTTAAGTGTATGTATGCTCACAAATTTTGCAAATTAAATATTTTAAATTATCTTTATGTTGTAAAAAATTTCAAACAAGTTTCATTTTATATTTTTGGAACACTTTTTTTTATCTATGCAGTAATTTACATATGTAATTGTTCTCATTTATTTTAATTTTTGCAATTTTCTCTGCTCAGAGTATATTTATAGTATTCAGAAATAGCATTACTATATATTGAGTGCATGGCCCAAATAAGTGGAAAAATGTACGATGACAATGTATATATGATACATTGAAATGTATATTCAAGTAAAAGAAATTGTAATAAGATTGGGCATTATTGAGGTTGTAGGTCATAAATCAGATTAAATAAAGCTGTCTAATTTCTCCTACATTCATTCACTATAACAGACAAAGTATAGTTGATTTTTCTGGTTTTAAATTCGTCAACTTGCAGCCTTGATTTCATCTTTGATGTGATTTGTAGCAATTATGAAACACTTTAGTTGTAGCAATTCTGAATTGTAGCTGTTGTTTGTAGCAGTTCTGAAGGCACTTTAAGTAGGTTTCAGTTAGATTAATTGTATTTGTAAAAATTGAAACAAAGCAATTTTTTATGAACAAATGTATCACTGGAACTGCAAAAAATATTGAAATTTACAAGATTTTCTGTGACAGTTTTTTCATATTCTTGTATTAATTGTAATATGTCTTGTTCATAATACTTGGCTTATATGGCACAAATATAAATCTTCCATTATGAATGTTTTATATTACATTATTTTAATGCTTTAGTATGCATTTGAAAATGGTGCATGTTCATAATACTGTTTTAAGAAGAAATAAGTTTCATATAAAAGTTGGTAGTTGAATAGTTAACCTTTAGAGTTTTCAGGATTTTCCATCAAGTGACAAATCATTTGTCAAAGCTGAATGTCTCTCTAGAGCACAAAGTTTTGTGAAGAATTGAAGTTTCAACAGTTTGAATATCAGTAGAGAGTAAAATTGCTGATGAAGTAGGAACTGTATGTATCTCAAGAGCACAAAGTTTAATTAAAGTTTCGGAAATTGAAACAATAGGGACTAAAATTGCTGATGAAGTTGAGACAGAAATGAAGATTCCTCAAAAGTCTATTTGACGTTCAGCACAGAGTGTTGAATTTGTATCCATACAAGATGTTACCTCTAGATTACAGTGAAAGACAAGCCTTTACAGCATGGGAGGTTGCATAATCATTTGCATCCAATGTGGATCACATTTAATTGAATGTGACCCTCAATGGATGCAAAATGTTTTTGTGAATGGATGAGTCTCATTATTTACCGCAATGTGATGTCAATATGGAAAGTAGTCCTATTTGGCTGATGTCAAACCTTTGAGTCTGACCAAACCACTAAATTCTCCTTGTGTAATTGTGTCGGATTTTGAATCCTTTCATTTATCTTGCATTGGTTGAAAATCTGCTCTATATCTCACTGTAGTCATGTAGAATATTGAAAACCTGTGATGTCACTACCACACTGTAGCTTATTCTTCTTGAGACCACATTCTGTCTATTTTCCTATGAAAGCTTGCACTGCTGTCACTTTCAAGCAAAATGGTCACATTGCATGCCCTTTCAAGACACTCTGAAGACTGAATGATAGGCTGAAGTTGTAGGATTAAGCAGCTCTCACAATTAACAGACCTGACTCCTATCAGACTTTTGATTGTGGGAAAAATTAAAGAATTTTGTGTACCGTTGCTCTCCAGTCATTTTGATGCAATTAAAAGATGTCACTAGCAAGGCCATTGACGTCATTGATGCTGATATGGTACACTCAGTTGTAATAGTCATTGTTAGGCTCCTCACTTACCTAATACTTTGTGCTGGTAGTTCTGCTGAATATCTTTCATTTCAAAATATTATTATTCACTGTTTCATTGTTTGTCTACAAATGATTCAATTTGATGAGAGAGCATCATTTATTGATCATTTTGTAATATTTTAAATTTTGGATGTAAAAACCTAAAAGTATTTTGATGATATTCTGGCAAACTGCAATATGTTTTATAGTAATTTATTTTGTAATCAATTTTTGATGTTTGCCGAAATGTATTTTTTCTGAATTGTAATTTTGAATTCGTTATAATTCCTTTTTTAAAGTAGATAAATTAAATCTCAGTGTTTTATTAAAATGTTCTATAAAAAATTTCCACCATTTATATGTTTTTAACTACATAAGTTTATGTGAAATTCTGGAGTTTTTCTTTTAGATTGAACTGTCCAAGTTTAGTTATTATTTTTGTTATAGTATTCATTTTTGAATTATTGAGAAAGTTTCAAAATGGAAGCTTTTTTTAACTTTTGATTTTAAATTAATATTTAAAATTTTGTTTTCAGTTCTGTTTTGAAGGGATGGAAGAATCTGGTTCGGAAGGTTTAGATGAACTTGTGTATAAAGAAAAAGACAAATTTTTTAAAGATGTAGATTTTGTATGCATATCTGACAATTACTGGTTGGGCAAAACAAAGCCTTGTATAACATATGGATTAAGGTTAGTTAAGGATAAATATAAAATTAAAATTTCAAAACATTTATAATTTTTTTTACTTTTATTCCATTTTGAGTAAAACAAAAGAATTCTACTGAATGTAAAATGTCTGTATTTTTCAATTTTATGTATACTTCTTCTTAATTTTGTATAATTCTATAACATTTATTTTTCATACATTTTTTGAAAATACTTTTATCTTCTAGAACTAAAAGTGTTTTTAATATAATGAGTTAAATCTATTGAATGTAAGGAAAAGAGAAGCAATCTATTGCAATATAATAATCTACTTCTGCCGAGCTGGCAGCCGAATGGTTATTGCTCTTGCCTTCAGTTCAACAGTTCATGGGTTCCAATCCCACCTTGGGCATGGATATTTGTAGTGGTTCGGAATCCACTTTAAACTGTAGGTCCCGGTCTAATTAGCCCTTGTGTGCAAAAAATGACCGTTGAACGACAAACAAACCAATAATCTACTGCTACACCATAGCTAATATCCAAAGTGTTTTATAATATATTTTTTCCCCTTTTTATTTGTTATATTAGTTGAGTGAGAATGTTTATAAAATTGATTTTCCAGAAATCTTGGAAAATTCAGGTGAATTAAAATATTTTTACATTTTATTATAATCCTTAATTGATTTAATAATATGTTTGTAATCAATGAAACAATCAATTTGTTTTTTTTCAAAATCAAATTGTCATCAAATTGTTCAAATTGTTTTTTTGCAATTTTCATTACCTTTTGTTAAAAAATTAATGTTTTATTTATTTCAATCCAAATTAAATTGATTACTTAACAACCTTATCCAATAAATAATTTAGTAAAAAGTGCATGCATTTTGTGTAATTTTGGTATTTGTTTATGAACATTAAAAGCACAAAATAATCAAAATAAATAATGAAATTAGTCTACTTCAATAATCCTGGATTTGCTGAAACAAACTGTGTTAGAATATTAAACATATTTTTTCTTTCTGTTAAAATATCACATTTTTTCATATGCAGTTTAATTTTCATATGCTCTTTTAAATTGTATCTCATTGTTAAACACTGATCTAGCACTAAAAAACTCCAACAAACATCTTAATGTTTATTGTATTATTTTGATATTGTAAATAGGGGTATATCTAAGAATATATATATATATTTATATATATGTATGTGTATATATATATATATATATATATATATATATATATATATATATATATATATATATATATATATATATATATATATATAGGGCACTGTTAATGAATTTTTGAAATTATTTTAGTCTTATTATTAATGTTATATTTTTTCAGAGGTGTTTGCTATTTTTCCGTTGAAGTGACATGTGCTTGTAAAGATTTACATTCTGGTGTGTTTGGAGGAGCAGTGTAAGTTTATGACTCAGTGTATATATATTCATATATATTGTATATTTCAATTAACATACTAATTTTCTAGCGAATCTTGTTTAAAATATATCTTTTAATGTGGTAACATATTTTTCCTGTTGCTTTTTCAAAATAGTTATTGATTTTAAATAATAGTGAAAAATAACAATGCATATAGTTTTAAAATATAATCCTATATGTGAAATAGAAGGTTTCATTTATTGAGAGGAAGACACTTATGTTTGTGAAAAATGCAATGTTATTTAAATGGATTAAAATTTAATTATATAAAAATTAAAGAAAATAGTTTTTTTAACTTGCAAAATTTTTTTACCTGTTAAAAAAGTCTTTTTTTATTTAATCTATATTTAATTTTTTTATTTAGTTGTGTACTGCTCAAATCTGCAAAATAGCTCTAAGATATTCAAAAAAATCAAGAAATACACTTAATTAGTTAAGGAAAATATAAATATTATTATATATATTAAATTTTAAGTGATTATTTCCGATATTATGCACTAATAATAAATTTTCGATCTATTAATAAAACTATTAATAAAAATTCTGTGAGCCTGTTTATTATGTGCGCAGTATTAATTATAAAATGTGGCTGTGATGTATTTATGAACTTGCATATTTTGTCTTAAATTACATAATCATACAATACTAGTAAAATTACACTACTCATTTAATTCATATGCAGTTGCTAGAACTATTTGGGAAATGAAATTAAGTTTTACTAAAAATGAATAATGGCTAAACTAAGTAGATATTTATTTTCAAAAACTTTCCTGATTATAAATTATAAACATCATATACTATTCTTATTTAAAATAGATTATTTTGTGACATTACAGTAATTGTAGATTAAAGAATGTATCTCTAAGAAAAATATCTCACCTGCATATTATTTAAAGAATATATCACTATAGAAAAGTATTATATGCTATATTTTTTAGCATCTTACTCATTCTTGAATCATTTAGACCATGATACTGTTTGAGTTTGCTATGCTTGCTGTATATATTTGTTGATAGGTTTAGAAAAGTATTAAAATAATTGTATATTAATGTGTGTTAGAAGTATAATGGAAAGGTAGTCATTATTTCCATTTACTGCAAATTTCTTTGTTTTATCTTGTTGTAGTTAGGTCTAGGGCCATGGTAGCCTAGTGATTAGGGCATTGGACTTCTGTCCAGAAGGGTTAGCTTCGATTCCCAATGCTGCCAAACATCCACTGATACATGCAATATACATGCTCATTAAATCTGTACAATCGAAAATCCCGTGGTCAGTCGTTGGGCAGTTACCATGGGTGTAATAGTCTGGACAGAATTTCCTCCCCTTCCAAATCAAAGACAAAATTGAGGAGTGAATCCTCCGGTGGGACCATCTATTGGAAAAGTCTTACATCAAAGATGTACTTTTACCTTCATGGTTCTTTGATTAAGTGAAAGACTCACCTTTCTGACTTAAATTTACATAGCCGTCGACTAGCAATCTTGGCTTGTCTAAATGTCATAAGTAACAACATAACAGTTCTAATGTAGATATAAACTGCTAATGCTATTAATTTACTGTTCTATTGAACTTCGTTAAAAATAGTGATTCAAATATACCTGAAAATAACACAATTTATTGTTTATTTTCTATTAATGAGTGAAAACATATCAAGGCTTATTTCATTTGCATGTATGAAAAATAAATCATTTATATAAATATGAGATGTTTCTGCTGGTAAATTGATTTGAATTAGATTTTCTTTTCCAAATGCACACAGCAAATGATCTTCTAAACTTCATTTTATGGACTCTATTGTTTTTCACTATTAGGCATGAGGCCATGGCTGATTTAATAGCATTAATGAATTCATTGACTGATGCAAGAGGTAATATCCTTGTTCCTGGAATAATGGATGATGTTGTTTCTGTCACTCCAGAAGAAGAAAAGTTGTATGAAAATATAGATTTTGATTTGGTATGTTGTAGTTGAAAATTATTTTTATGCAATCTATATCACTGTTTTAAAAAAGATTTATTGGAATTATGAGGAAAAAAGAACCATTTAAATTTCATGATGTTACAATTGTTCATTAAATAAAAATTTGGTGACAAAAATACTTTCGTTTATTTAATGATTTGAAATATTAAAAATAATTTTTAGAAAATTTATCAATTTTAATAATTTAGTAGGAAAAATTTTCAATCTTATATTTTCCTTTGAGATAATATACTTCAAATTTAAGGTATATCATATATATATATATATATATATATATATATATATATATATATATATATATATATATATATATATATATATAGTTATGAAACAATCTAAATGACCTCAAAATTTTGTAAACAAAAATTTAATAAAGCAATAAAATTACAAAAAAGGAGTCATTTCTGAGCTTGCAAACATCCATCTCTTGCTTCATAGCTTACAAAGTAATAATAATAAAACATCTTCTTTAGTCTGCTCCTGCTACCAACTTTCTCACCAGATGCTCTCAAAATCACAAGTGCTGATTCAGACTGACGTTACTATAAATACTCACTTATCAATTAATCAATGAATATATTATGAATTAGTGATACAGATATTGCTTAGAATCATTGTATTAATTTTATATAATGGCAATTTTTTTAAGAAATTTTGTGAGTTTTAGTAAATTGTTAAATATTTCTTTTATACCTGAAATATTTTTATACATATGTAAATTTTTAAAAATGTAGCATAATAGCTGTTATGAAGGTAATGAAATGCATACATAGTAGGTAATATATGTATATATATATATATATATATATATAATTAGAGAGAGTATGTAGTTTTCATAGTTATTTTCAAGATAGCTTTTTACATCTATACCAACTTTTAAAAAGCATGTAAAACAGTATGTCTATTCAGTTTGTTATATCTATTAATGATTTTTATATTGATTGGAATGATCTTAAGTCATTAATAATGATAATATTTCATTATTATGCCATTATTATTTGTCAGAAAAAAGATAATTTTGAAATTTTTGAATTAAAATTTATAGACTATGTTAAACAAAAAACAAATAATATGACTTATTTTCAATCAGCCATCATTAGCTACACCATGTTTGCAATGAAAATGTAAAATTATCAGGGATATTTTTCAAATTTCTTTTTGAAGTGATTTCAGATTTTTCATACAACTCTGAGTAAAAAAAATTTATGCTTTTATAATGACTTATTTTAAAGGTTAGTTACATTTATTCAAGTCAATTTGTTGTTTAAAATTGCCTCTATAGTTGAAAAGCTTTCATAACTATCTAAAAATTGGTTTTCAACTCAAATGTAGATTGCTTCCAACATTCTATTAGATGTTGCGCAGAAATTTATTGAGACTAAAATTTACAAAAATGTCGATGTTCTTTAGAAATATATTTCTAATTATAATATTTTTGTAAAAAAAAAAGTTACTTGATGCTCATAATATCATGAAATAGTAGATTAATATTACAAGCATAAAACCCTATTTTATCATCATTAGTGTTGGGTAATATTTTTTTGCATGCAAAATGTAATGGGTCAAAATTTTTTGGTTTGATATCTTGTTTTTGTGTAAATTTTATCCAAAAGCGAATCCTTAATTGTCTTTAGGTTATCCTGCTTATAGTGGTACAGAATCCATTTCCAATTAATTGTTTGTCCTAGTTTAATCAGCCCTTGTGTGCAAAACATGGCCATCGAGTGACAAGCAAACCAACAAATTAGGCTTCTCTAGCCTGAAGGGTATAGCTAAGATGCTGTCTGAAGTTTTAGCTCTTTTATTTTAAATTAAATTTTTCTTGATTGTAAATCCTACTTCAATCATGTAGTATGTGTTGTGGTTTTTCACTTCAAACAATGGGTATTGATTGAATTAGCCTTTGCTTGCATAAAATAGTTCAGAGTAGTGGCTGGTAATTGTGTTTTGGCTTAATTGTTGCATTGTAGAAAAGTGTGATTACAGAGAATCTCTTTTTTAAAATAATGGTATTTATCTGACAGTTTTGCAACTCAGAAAAACTATAATTATGACATTAAAAATCAATAAATTTAAATAAAATAAAATAGTGGTAGTTTATTTCACTTTATTTAATATGCTAAGTCCATTTCATCTACAGTGCAAGCATATTTAATTTCAGAATCATTTTAATGAGACAAATGTACTCTATCATATTTTTCAACAGTTTTTTTTTTCTTGTAAATCAAAGATTTTAATTTCCTTTTGAGTACACAAATATAATCTTATATTTCCTTGGTTTGAATTATTTGGTTTGCAGGTTAAAAGGGCTGGCAAATTGCTATCTGTATATTACATACAGCTTGCAAGTTTGTTTTGTGGCTCACCCTGATAATCAGGAAAATTCACCTTAAACGGGGATCAGCAAGTGTAAGCACTGATGCAAGTTAGATGACATTAACTTGCAGACTGAAAACAACTATTGAAACAAACTTGCACGCTACAAGTGTTAATCAAACAACAAATTGTTAGTCCTGTGTTGACTTATAAACCAAATAATTCAAACCAAGGAAATACAAGATTATATTTGTGTACTAAAAAAAAATAAAATCTTTCACATTTTCAAGAATTTTATAAATAATTTTCATTTCTATTTTAAATTAAACATGTTATTATTTTTTAATATTTGCTTTATTTTTTATAAAAGGAAGATTTCAAGAAAGATGTTGGATGTAAAAAAGTCACACGTGAAGACAAGAAAAAAACTCTAATGAGACGATGGCGATATCCTTCCTTATCATTGCATGGTAAGGCAATCTGACATGAGTGTTTTCCAGATTTAAGACTAATTGATAAACTTTAATTTTACATTTTGAATAATAAAATATAAATGAAATTCAATTTTTTTATTATTTCCCAATTTTGAAAATAGATTTCATATTTTATATAATTATTTATTAGATGTGCTCAAATGAACAGAAATATAGATTTATCAATTAAAATCTGATTTTATTCAGGATTTGTGAAAGTGAAATTCAGATATCTATATAATGTATTTTATATAATTATATATTAAGAGCTATTTTTCTTTTCTTGAAAAGCACAATCAAATTAGGAACTTTATAAATAAAGGTACAAAATTTTGAGAAATAATTGTGTACACACACATTCATCCATACATCTTAAAAAAAGGATATATATGTCAACCAATTCATAGATTTGATTCCTATTTCATATATTTATGTTAATCATTTCTGAAATAAGAGTCAAATGCACTTTAAACTGTATATCTTAATTGAATTAGCTATCATTTACAAAAAATGACCTTAGCTCAAAAAATCAAATCAAATAACCATATTCTAGAGGATATCATTCATGTTATTAATACAAGTTTAATTCATGCAGAAAAACTTTTAAGTGATTTATCTTTACAACTCTTGTTTCCTTATATATAAGTATGTTTTCTGTAAAATTGATATTCATTAATTTTTTATTGTCATTATATGAAACATAATATTGATAGGAATTGAGGGGGCCTTTAGTGAACCTGGAGCTAAGACAGTTATACCTGGCAAAGTAATAGGAAAGTTTTCTATTAGAATTGTTCCTAATCAAGATCCTGTTAAAATTGAAAAACTTGTTGTAGAACATTTAGAAAAAGTGCATGCATCAAGAGGTACACCCAATTCATTAAAGTAAGTTCTTAAGCATATTTTGTTTAATGTTTCACTACTTGTGTATTTCCTTCTAAAATATTTTTATTACTTTTATAAATAATCTCAATTTAGGTCCTATAATTTTAAGTGAAATAGGATTTTATGCAAATATTTTAGATATATGATTAGTTAAGAAATTGTTTTCTATGATTATTAAATTTAAAAATTTATTAATGAAATCTCAATTTTTATACTTTTATCTAAGGTTTACATACAGTTTTATATTTTTAATCATTATTGCAGTTGCTATAATGTTATTCTTATTATAATATTCTGTTCGAATTCTGTATTTCTTTTAAATCACATTTTTTAACAAGTTCCTTTTTGTAAATGTATGTGTTTCTGTTCCAGAAACTACTTCTAATTGAAATTCTAGTGTTATTGTCTCGTTAATTAATTTTAGAATTTTTTAAAATTTAATCAGTTTTAGAATTTTTTAAATTAAAAATATTTTTTTCACTGAAAAATTTCCATTACAATCATAAATAGTAAATTTTGTTGCTGTTATAAAATAAATTACTGCAAGAAATTAAAATTAAGAAAGATATATAAGGTAAATACATAATAATTTTTTAAAATATTATTTAAAGAAACTGTTGACTACTAAATAAGTGATAATATTAATTAAATTCTGGCAAAATAATTTTTGAAAGTTGAATATTTTTTTCTTTTTCTGTCTATTTTTCATTTTATGTGATGATTAATTTATAACATTTATCAATAGAAAAGCAAAATTATTTTCTAGTTTAGTTGCAACGTTTGTTTTAAAATTACTACTACCACATATTTCCTTCTAGAAATGCTTTCATATCAAATTTGTTTTCTTTAAGCTTTTTATAATATGGCAACAATGTTATTTAGTTTTAATTTAAAAATGTTAAAATTATTCCTATTACAAAAATATTTCTCATTTTGCTAAAATAAAAAGAATAGTTTTAATTGTGTTTTTTCATAAACTTCAATTATTTATGTTTTATTAAATTATAGATCTGATTTTTTGTGTAATTTATCATTTTTCATTAATGAAATTTTAAATTTTAATATTTTGAAGATTTTTAGTTCTATGTTAATAATTTTAGACTTTTTAAAGTAAATATTTTTATTCTATTATTAATTGCTGATTAATATTTTTGTAATTTTACAAAATCATTGAAATTAAAATAAGTTATGTATAAAATTAATAACAAAGTATTACTTGTGCATCAAATATTAATTATTTAAAATACATTAAGTTTTTATACTATTTGCTCACTTGTGATAATGAATCATTTATGTAGGATTGATTTTTTAAAACATAATGCATATTATACATAGAGTAATAAAGACTCTACTAAATTATATTTATATTTCAATTTTATATCTCCAAATTTGAGGCATTAGTTTATATTAAATTTGAAAAAATTTATGACCGTGTGCTGAGATTTTAAAATTTTATTAAATTATTCCTTCAACAATGTGTGTTAAAGTAAATTCAGTAAAAATAAAGTGAAGTAAAAGTCCTAAATGTTATATCACATAAGGATTCATATATTGAACAAACTGTTTTTAGTTAAATAATGGATTATATATTTGTCACAATTAAATTAACATCGAATATGAGAAATTATCTTTCTGAACATTTACTTATCAGTATTGACATGAATGAGTATTTAATTTATTACTTCATTTTTGGCTTAGTTCAACTGTTCTTAACCTCATCAGTAATATGAATTTTAATATTTTTAAGCTATTTTCTTGTCTATAATATATTTTGTAAAATTTATTTAAAAGTGTATTATTTTGTCTTATTTCCTTTTTTATTTTAAATTCATATTTTGCTGTATAAATTGAACTGTTATATGAATGAAGGTAATAATTATTTTAATTTTCTTATAGAGTTTACATGCAGCATGGCGGTAGAGCTTGGATGAGTGATCCTAACCATCCTCATTACTTAGCTGGTCGTCAAGCAGCTAAAAGAGGTAGGATATTTGGCAGCTTTTTTTTCTGATAATTCATTTCATTTAGTTTTAGTAATTTTTAATTTTAATATTTTTGCTAAGGCATTAATAGAAATTTTACATAAACTATAGAATGAAATAAAAATAATTTTTTTTTACCTCAAATTAATGCATAATTTTAAATTAGTGAATAATTTTCAAGATATTTTTTACTTTGTATTCTTCAATTTTATTGATATCTTATGATATTTTATCACATATTCGTAATTATAATAATATAATATGCAGTTGTGACAGATTCATTTAGGTAACTTTAATTAAAGAATTTGATCAAATAATTTTGTTAAAATATTTTCTTGCAGCTTAAATAACTTAACATGTAATTTTTAAGAAATTTTTCCTTGCATTTCATATTTTTAAGATTTTTTTATGTTTAATTATATATTATCAATTAATACCACAATAGAGGCTGTATTAAAGTGTATTTGTGACTTAAAGCTTGCAGGTTCAAACTTGAGCGTGCCAAAGACTGGAAATGGTAGCTGGGGAACGTAAAATAGAATGTGGTAACAATATATTCAAAAGGATCGTATTTAATTATTGCAAGAATGGAAACATGGGAACATAACTTCTATATTCTAGAACTCATCATTAGCCAGTATTCTCATTGTCGGAAGGTAGTGAGTTCAAATACCCACTTAAATAAAGATACACTGGGTTCACTAAAAGCTGCTGCAACATGTTAAATAAGTTCTAGATGTAGTGTCCTCTAAGGGAAACAATACTTCAAGTATTGGAATGTCTTCTATTTGGACACTACTTTTAAATTATGAAAACTCCCACTTGACAGCTTTCATCTAACTAGTAGAGGCCAACTTAGGGAAGTATGCTCATGCACAAGAATATCAATAATCATAATTTGAGAGTTATTTAAGTTTCTTCCTTTGAAAAATATAAATTTGATGTAATATTTATGTGAAAAGTAATGGAAACCAAAAATATCCACTCAATGTTAGGAAAGTGTGGTGCTAACTTCGCCCATTACATTGCCAACTATGCATTGCTAAAAAAAATTAATTTCCTACGATTTTAAAAATGGTTAGGATCAAACCTAGGATATTTCATCCTTGAGAACATGTTGCTACAACTGATATTTGAAATTTCTAAAAGATGATTGTGTAGTGTTTTAGGAAATTTATCTAGATATTTTTTCATTTTTCTTATCAGTAGTCAATTTTTTTCTCTTTTGTAAGTTTTGCTTTTAATGCTTTTTATTGTTATTTTCAATGAGTTTAGGAATTAAATGTTTTATAAAATTGTTTTATATCCAATTTCTGTCATTCAGAAATGAACGTTTATTTTGAAGAAAATATAAACATTATCAGTGGTACCTCGTTCATTATATCATGTAAACATGGGCAATGAAAAAAAGAAAGTAAAAATTTAAAATTAATAATCAGTTTTAGTAGCCAATCATGGTTTTTAAATCAGCTGCTGTGTTTTCTTCATAAATTAATGTTTTTACTGATTTTTATAGTAGTTTTCTGTTAAAAAATATCTATTTGTGCTCTATAAAAGTATGCGAAAAACTAAACCACATGTTTCCAGCATAAAATGGAATATAAAATGCCAAGCAAATATGATTGTCTATATTGAATTAATTGGTTAAGGTACTTCTACTAAAAGTACTTTACAGCAAGCTCCAGATCCAAAATAACTTTGCTACATCTAATGGGATCTCCCACTTTGCTTATGAATTTAGTCTAGGCCTTTACAGAGTTCAAGGTAATTTTTTATTATCAAGAGTATCTAAAGTAGTCTGTTGACTAAGGGCATTGCATTTATATACAATATGATGCACCATTTCTTTACTCTTGTGGCATTTTCTACATACAGAGTCTTGTTGAAAAATTTCCATATCCTGTCTGGAGAGGAGGTCATGCTACTAATAGCTTCTTGTTCTACTCCAGCCTTGAATAGACTAGAGGTCATTTCAACTTTTGGTACCTAAGAACTCATTTCTACTCCTTCAGTGGATTTACTCGAGACTTCCTTAACTTGTAAAGACAAGTCTGCCTCAGAGGCTTATACGTGCTTGAGCAGTAGTTTTAAATCTCGGGAAATAAAATGGTCCATCCACTATTGGCTGACTTACTTGGTAAGGCAAGATACTCTAGCAGTTTACCAGACATACTTGGGGGCTCTGTTACGATGCCATAATGTCAGTGCCATTCACTTAGATACAAGTCTCATAACATCAAGGTTATGGGAGGGACTTCTTACAAAACTGTTCTTCAAAATAAGAGAGAGGACATTCAGTTCTCCACCCGAATACTCGCCTAGTAACCGCTCAAGCCCCAGGAATGATATAATAACATTAATTTAAAATTGAATCGCTAGAATAAGTTATGCAGTAAAAAAATTGAATTGGTGTTAAAAAGGTTGATTAACCTTAGCCATCTTTCAAGAAAAAAATAAGCATGCAAATAGGATTGTGGCAACAAAAGAAATATGTGATGTTATCATCAGCTAAGTAAAACAGATTTCCTTGTATTGATTGTGTCAGTCTATACTACTTTTTAAATATCTGTGGGCAGATGTCTTTTTACCAATACCCACCATTAGGCTAATTGCCAAAATAATTACCACGATAAGCAGAGCTGCAAATATTAAATTTTAATGCAGTTAATGGGATGCTAGCTATTAGTTTAAATACCTACAGTATTTCGTTCTATTAATAAATAAGAAACTAATAACATGCCAATAATTAGACTTGCTTAAAAGTAACAAGTTTAATTTATTTATACTAAACAAGAAAATAATTACATAACATAAATTAAGTTTAAAATTTGAGAATAGATAAAGATATTCCAATTAAATAATTCATTACTAACAAAATAAGTAAAATTATAATACCGATGAACATAAAAGTTTCCAACCAAAACCATCAGACACCAGAGTTTGATTTTCTGAAATCAGTGTTTTTAAAACACCTGGGATACGCCCCCTTTGACGAACTGGCATGCGTTTACAGTAAGTAAATTTAATCATGAAATTCGAAATGCCAGTTCGGCAAAGTAAAATTTTAAGTGTTTGTAATAAATGGTACAGGAGTATGCCGGTCAGGCATAGCAGAAAATAAAGTTGAAAATAATGCACAAGTATTTTAAATGCATGATAAATATGGTGATAAGAAAATTAAATATAGAACTGTACTAGACTAAAACTTAAAAGCACTGAATATATGAATTTAAGTTTGTACTAGGGTAACAGATTGCTTATTGTTCCCCTTTACTATTGTTTTCTTTAAATCCTAAAAATCTCATGAATATGAAAAAAAAATTTTTCAATTTCTTGCGCAAGTATAAAATAACCTTATTTTACTAAAAGATATTTTGAAAGTTAAAAAAACTATTTTACAACAAACTCATTTAACAAGATTTTAAAAACAAAAAGTATTGTTAATTTTCTATAGCAATGCAATTTGTCCTACAATAAATTAATAATTTTGAATACTCTAAGATACACTAATTATTGTTGAACTCTCTATTTGGTACACTGACCTGTAATAAATGCAAGTTTTTGTGAAAGCCTCGGTTTTGATATTTGACCTTTTTTTATTTGCGTATTTATTTTTTGCAATGAACTTTACCTGTATTTTCTAGTGTTTGGCGTTGAACCTGATTTAATAAGGGAAGGGGGGAGCATTCCAGTGACGCTAACCTTTCAAGAAGCTACTGGGAAGAATGTAATGCTTCTCAGCCTTGGGGCCTGCGACGACGGAGCGCACTCGCAGAACGAAAAAATGGATATTTATAATTACATAAATGGAGTAAGTACACTTTTAATAAAAATTATTTTATTGTTACTATTATATCCATCTATCCTATTTAATGACTTACCTATGTTATTGTTAAACAAAAAAAAATTGTATTTTATTTTTTAATGTATGTATTATCATATTTTAAGAGTTTTTAAATTTATATCCATTAATTTATTTGAGTGAAGATCTTCAGGATAGAGTATTGTCTCTTATCCACTTAACTATACAATACCATTTGAAAGTGGATTTGTGCTACCAGCAGACATCCAGTGCAGCTAGTGGTATACTTGTTTTTTGTGCATATCTATGCTCATGTTATCCTTTTATACCAATATGTCATAACTCTACTACTTTGCAGTCAACTCATTTTATTTTCCATATATTATTAGCATTTGAGGTAGGACTTAATTAAAATTATTTGATGGATAGTTGGCTAAAATCGACAAGTTCACTCTCGAAGTCGGGATTTCTCTGTATCTATCAAATTAAAATTTTGCAAAATGAATTTCATTGGATATTTCATCAATGACATGAAAAATTTGAGATTTTCCTACACTGACTGTGCTAAAATTGTTTTGATAGAGCCTCTGCAAGAACAGGAAATTATTCACTTAGAAAAATACTACAAAATGAAACTTTACTGCAATTTAAAGGAAACGCCGAAATTTAATTACAATTGCCAAGCGATTTATATGACGTTGCCACTTTTTTTTAGAATAAAGCAATTTGTAAAGTCAATTTCACTGGAATTTTTATCTTGGATATAAAAATATTGAGACCTAATGATGAAATATATTCGATAGAGTTTCTGCATAAATGAGGAATAATTCCTTGAAAAAGAAAGCGAGGAAAAAGACTCGAAATAAAGTTCTACTTTAATTCCAATGAAGTTCTAAAATGGAAATGTAAAGATATGACATGCTGAAGAAAATCTGTGTTTTGAAAATTGATTTGAAGTATCAAAAACAGTTTTTTAATGTTTTAAATTTCCTGTCAAATACTAATAATTTGGCAATATTTTATCTGATCCTGATAAAAGAGATAGAGAGAAATATATTATTTCTGCATTTTTGAAATGACTGGAGGATGATTTAAGTAAATAAATCAATGATTATTTTCAAAAATATAAGCCTTAAAATCTATGATTAAATTATTTTTAAATATTTAAAGTGCTTTTTAAATGTGTTGGCAGTTGTGGAGTTAAAAAATATTTAGAATAATGACATGTTATTAATTTAAAATTGAGTATTTAATTATTTACAGGAGTTTGAGATTTTGTTAAAATTAATTTTAAAAATATGTAACAATTATATATTATTTACTAATTAAATACATATTGAAGTCAGTAAATTAATGTGCTTACATAAATGAGAAACAATTTTGAAAATACTGGCATACCCATCAAATTTCTGAGTTGAGATAAAATAATTTAAAGTTTAAAAAATTGAAGTTAAATTTGTTAATACATTATATTTTATCTGATTTTAACTTCAAATTTTTATGAAAAGCATCCCTTTATTGATCTTTAAACATACTAATTTCACATAAAATTATTTTAAGTAAAATATTAAATGTTTATCTTTATTTTTCAATTAGTATATATTTATCTATATAAAAATATTTCTTATTGCAGATCAAAGTCCTTGCAGCATATATGCATGAAGTTTCACAAATTTAAATATGAACTTCTATAATGAAGAACACATAATTTTATGAAATGTACTTTTTAAATTGTATGACAATTTATAATAAAACTTTATTTTCTTGATTTAATTCTAAAAAATCAACACTGCATTATAATAAAAATATCCTGAAATTACTCAAGTAAACTTGTTAATGTAATAGTTTTAGTATATCTAATAAAGCTGGCAAAAAAGTTAATTTAGTACCTTGATGCTAAATTACTTAATTTGACAAAGAAATATCCTTAAAAAATTAATTTTATGAATAAATTATTGATGTTTAAAATACCAAGTTTTAAATTGATTTTTTGAAAATTATAAACAGCACGTTAAACTTCATAAAATTTTTATCTTGTTTAATCTAACCAAATCATTTGTATAAGTTGTATCTTACAGCACTATAAATAACTCAAGTTCATTAAATGGTAATTTCACTGAGCAAAAAAGTTAAAAAAAAATTTCTTAGCTGTTCATACAGCTTTCAGGAATTCCTTTTTTCAGTATATATTGAGGCTACAAATGTAAAAATTATGTAACTCATGACACTTAAAATATTTTGAATTAATGAAATTACTTCAAGCCGATTAGTCCTGTATTCGGTCTTTGAGCAGTTACCATGTAATGATCAGGAGAAAATTTCCTTCCCTCCGGATCAAAGTTAAAATTGAGAGAGTAGATCCTCTGGTGGTGGCATCTATCAGAGGAGTCTTAGAGCAAAGACATACTGGCACTTTTATGGTGCTCTGGTTAAACGATCACTCTTCTGACATAATTTCGCATAGCTGTTGGCTAGCGAGCTTTTCTTGTCCAAGTGTCATAAGTAACAACTTCAAGCCATTCCAAAACTTAAGCACTAGAAAGTTATACAAAGAATTCCTATTTCAGACTGATCTTTTAAAAGCAGGATAGTAAAATCGATAGGTTTAATAAGGATTAACTGCAAATGAAATGAAAAACATTAAGTTCAATGTATATATTTTTCGTATCACCTATAAGCCTAATTTTCTAATGGGCTTAGACCAATAATTAAAATTTTCTATCTGATGAAGCCACAGTGCTTGTAAAATGTTTAAAAATTAAGTGGGGTTCTTTATATTTTAAATTTACTTAAAAAGAGAAAAAGAATCCTAAATATTTATATCACATAACAATGGGTAGTTAATTTTTTAAAAAAGAAAACATATTTTAATAATTAGACAATATGGATATGAATAGTGAAGATAAGACATTTTTTAACAATTCACCATAGTAAAAAATCTTTCCATCTTTTTGATATTATCAAAACCTGTAATTTTAATCTCATAATGCACTTCTACTGCATTCTACTTGTTATATGAACATAGTTTAAAATTATGTTCATATAACAAGTTTTAGGAAGAAGAAATACCTTATTTTTGCATGAACTTCAAGACTTTATTATATTTTGCTACCAAGCCATACTATAATTGCTAACATGCTTGATCATTTCTGTAATTTTATCGACATTTTCGACGACGGGGTAAGGTGCATTTTTAACATCAAAACAACCTGAGCAAATTCAGTAAAACTACACGTAATTTGCTATTACTGTATCGGGACAACAAACATCATTCAGTATCACTCATTTATTTTGCATTTTCGCAATTTATTAAAAATCATACATTTGATATAACTTTAATAAAAATAAAATATACCGAGTCTTCTTTGTTTTGAATTTTAACACCCTGTAACTCAACTGATTGGACCAAAGGGATTTTTTAATACGAAATGTTACCTAACATACAAAAATCTGAAATTGCTTGATACTTTATATGAATTTTAGTTTTGAGAGAAAACCTATGTGTCAATCAAATTTTTCATAAAAAAATTAGTGACATTTAAAAAACATTTCTTAATATTTAAAAAATTATTTTTAAATAGTACCAAGAAAGCAATTTGTCTGGTTTTATTTTAAAATGAATGATTATTAAAAAATTTACATTCAATTCTATATGTGCTACCACATTTTTTAAATATAATTTCATTTTGAAACAGTATTTTTAAAACGATTTCTATTAAAATACATTTTATTTTCAAAATTCATATATACATCTAAATCTGAATATGTATGCATATATACATAATTTTTAAATACAATATAAAAAAAATCAGTTTAATAATTGGAAATGTTTATAGATCTAAAAATGTCTTAAAAAAGGAATATTCATTGCAATGTGTAATAAGTTATAATTTGACATAAAGAAAAGTCACTACCATAATTATTATAAACATCAAAAAATTAATATACACATAGTTTTACCTCTATGATTAAAGTATAAATTATGGGAAGGGAAAAATTGTTCCTTAAATTTAAATACTAAAAACATATCTAGAAAAATGTTATTGAAGGAATACATAATGAAATGAACATAGTATAGTCTCATATTAGCTTATCAATGTCCATTTTCTCATGGAAATGATCAGCTTTCATTGAGTTGAAGCATTTTTTCAACAGGATTAGTTTCTATAACTTACATTATAATTTCAATAATTGTTAGACTAAAAATGAGGTTTTTATCATTTCTTTTTTTGCCACACATAAATACAATCTCTAAAATGTTCCAGAATTCTAAAACCATATTCTAAATACATTTCACCGGTACACACATATTTTTATTGATTTATTTCTAACCACTGGAAGAAGTTTACTGACATTCAAGAAGTATGTCAAATAAAGCAAATATTTATATATAATATACAGCAATATTTATAGAAATATTGGTAAATAAGCATTTGATTTCACAAGGAAAGAATGACTAGTTTGTACTAAGACTGATTATGTAATTTCATTTTGATGGATGAGATGTCATATCTATACAATTAACAATATTACACACTATTTAGTTTTTCGGTGGGACAACCAATTTTATGTTATACAAATATTTATATAGGATTTAATGCATGAGGTAAAATGGCATATAAAATGTATAGATATTGACAATTTCAAAAATTAAAATATTGGTTGTCGAATAATTATAATATACATTACACACAATAATAAGCTTAAGTATTTTCATACAATTTAAGTATATTAATTCAAAATTTCTTATTTTATAAATGTAAATTATGTATGATAAAATAACATCAGACTAATTTTTTATGGAAAAGAATTAGAAATTTCTGCATTAAGAAACTGAAGTTATTGTACATTTTTTAGTATCAAAAATTATTTCGTTTTATACTTAAAATTTTCAAACACAACTCACTCCCAAAGACTAAATGCATTTATCTCAAATATTTTTTTATAAAAATAAATAATTCAAAAACATTTACCAATCTTAGAATAATTAAAATTCATGAAATCTTGTTCTCCTTTCTAAATAACTAATTCTATACATTAGTTATTTAGAAAGGGGGAATAACTAGATTAAATTACTATATAAAATTTAAGTCATTTTTAATATTTTTGAAATTATTAAGTTTACAAAAAATGTGTTATTGATTTCAAAACTACTTGTACAAATTTAACAAATTATTTATATTATTAAAGAAAAATTATAAAATGGAATATTTTAGTATTTCATTTAGTTATTCAATTTAATGTATATGGCATAAATGTATTTTAAGAAAGTCTGAAGAATATTATTTCAGACATTATTATAATCAGAAGACATCAATAAATTAAATTGACTAGAAGTATGTTTCATTATATATTACATATGAATGTCTAACTAAAATATATGTAAAATGTTTAACCCTCACTTAACAAAACAAATATACAAGTATGAATTCAAGCTCAAAATAAAAAGTGAAGTAATTCCGGTTATTTTTGGTGAATATTCAGCAATGCTAGTGAACAGGAAAATCTTGTTTATCATATACATATGTTAGTAAAAATAACAAATAATTTTTGCTCACTTTTTAAATTTCTTATCAGAATATAAGAAAACCCCACAACAAATATGAAATAAAGATTTTTGCAAAACTAAAAAGTGCAAAATAATATAAGGTAATATATCATTACATTTTACCTCACAAACATTGCACTTGATTTTTAAACAAAGATACCCAATAAAAAGTGCTAATATGCAGCACCATTATAGCACTTATTAACAACTTAGCATTATTAATAACATTTAATGCCTCATTAAGTTCTCTAAAACATTTCTAGGCATGAATATTTGATTTTCAATACATCTTCTCCAACTGTATAAAAAAGAATGTACATTCCTCTACTTTTACAATGCGTGCAACCAAATAAATAATATCAATGTCTCTCTATCTTGAACACATCTTGGCGAAGATCCAAAAGCTCAACGATAACAGAAAATCTATTGAGATTACTTTTAGTAGTACTACTAAATAACAATTGACTACAAAATCCTTGGTGAGCTTGCCAGGACTTCTGAGTTGTTTAGTCCATTGATATAAAATCCTTGATTTCCCTTGCGAGACTTGGGATGACCTGGTTCGTATTTGATACTGAAAATCCATGCATCCAAAGCTTCACGCAAATCCCAACTGACGTAAGTGAAATATCGGGCAACATCCATTAAATTATAGACCTAGAATGTGAAAAATGTTTTAAAATTTCATCTACTTTAACTTTACAGAAAAAATGAATGACTTGATGAATAATTAGATTATTATAGTAAAAAATTTTTATTTAACAACAGCAAGCGAATAATATACAAAAATGTTTTTAAAACAGATTCATTATAATACATTTTGAAATTAAATAATGTAATTGTTTAAAACATCTTATTTTGGCATTTATAGATAGAATTAATCAAATGTATTTTAAATTACACTTCAATCTTGGAAAAATTTGAATTTCATTTATAAATATTGATACTAAAATAACACCATTCAAATCATATGATGCAAAAAATTGGTCATTAAAATGTAAGTACTTACTTACCAATTCAAGAATTTTCAATGTAAATTCCAAATAGTCGAACAGTAGAAAACTATAGCAAGACTTTTTATAACATTCAGTTTTCTATTTTGGTAGAAGTTTTTTTTTACAGATCATTTATGCCTTACTTAGAAGAAACTGGGAAAGCTCTTAAATATCCCCTTCTGTGACAAACATATGTGAATGCAAAAATACAGCATGTCTTTCATTGTTTAAGTGGTTAGGATCAAAACATGGAGCATTCTATTCCTACCATTTAGAGAAAAGGGTAGTCAATATTTTTAGACTTATCACCAACTTTTGTATCTTTTAGTTAGTCTGATTGTAGTTTTCCAACCACCCATGAATTCCACAGTAATGCTGATGATTACTCTACTACCACACATGAGTAGGCGATTGGGACCAAGATGACAAAGATTCAATAAATAAATTATCTCAAAACCTTATATAAGAGTTTAAGAACATTTTTGCCAAAATGTATGGACAAGAAATTTATAAAATTAAGCAAATAAAATAATTTTGCCAATGTAACACTTTGAAAAGAGAAATACAAAATTCTACTAAGTGCAATTAATACTAAATAGAAGCTCATTCATATCAAAAAATAACAATTCATGAATTAGATCACAAGAACATATTCCTCCAGATATTTATTGCATTTTGATTCATTGCTTCATGAATTTCCCAAACTAAATTGCCAATTAACAGTTCAAAATAAAAATACTATAAATTAGAATTTTGGAAAATATTCATAAATGATATTGAAAATTTCATGAAATTACAAAGCATAGTCACTCTTACAAATTTAAATTTCAGATAATTAGGAAATAGGTACTGAAGCAGTTTTAAGATATTAATTGGAAAATTTATTTATAAAAATGAAGGAAAATTTCCATTGATTGGTATTCTAATTGATATAAATTCACATTTAATTAAATCTCTCATTTCAAAAGTATGTATGAGGGATATATGTCTAGTAGATCTTGAGCATACAAATCTCCATTTGCACAGATTGCTAGATTTAATTGAATACATTTTGGACTAATTTTATTCAACCAATCATAATCTTAAATGAAATTTTGTTTTCTCATCTAAGTAATACATAAAAACCAATAAAAATCTTGCTTTGTGATTAAATTGTTTAAGAATATGTATGCAAATCAATGTATCAAGTTTAAAAACCTATGGGTAGAGAATAAGAATACCAATCATATCGTAACAAAGACAAATGGAAGTGTCCAAAAAGTTCCGTTTGTGTTGTTTTACGACTTCAAAATATTCTTATCCAGTCACCAAAAATATAAAGCATACAAAAATATTGCTGGGAATAAATGTACTGCAAGGGACTGTTCATAAACCTTCAGGTTGGGAGATTCAAGGAATACTTACACCAAACACTTTCAAACTTCTTTGCAAAAATACCTCTAAGTTTTACAGCAAGGGTATGCAGATAGATACATTAACAGAAGGCACTGGATACTGATGGACATTTCTTCGAAAACTACAAATAGGATATTTTCTGTAATTTATTTTCTTTTTGAACTTTTAAATGTTAAGAATTTTATTGGTTATCTTATATTTAATTTATTTGTAGATACTACATAAGTTATTTAAAGCTTAATTTCAATAAGTTGGTTATTTTTAAGTTTCTTTGCCTCATTTATTCAAACATGTATTCACTTGGAGCGAGGATATTCCAAAGATTTTCATTTTAGAAGTTATTTTAAACTTATTTTAATTTGTAACAATATGCACATTTTTGTGTGCATGTGCATATTTTTTTACACATGTAGTGAAATTAACAAAGGGTCTCATAATTTAAAATTAATTCTGTAAAGTATTGAACAAAATGGCAAAACAAGAATATTCAGCTACCAGACTGGTAACTTGTTTTCAGATGATTATCCAAGGATTTCACATAACAGCAATTTAATTATTCTGTCTGTCATTTTGTGAAAACATTTTTTTACATTTAACATATAATTTTGATAAAATTATATTTAATTTTGTTTTTTAAGCAAATTATATTTAAGTTTACTTTATTTTTGGAAATCCATGTATTTGAAAAATATTTAATATGATATAAGCACAATAAAATATCAAATACTTACCAAACCACAAAGAAGAGCAGTATATGGAGGAAGTACATATGTAGATGGCAAATATGTATTCAAACATAACAAGAATGGAGCAACTAAGCTGGTATCCCAGAAATCCATATCAGCATATGTAACATTTGTTATCTAAAAGGAATAAAATTAAGCAATTATAAAAAGCTAATACATTTTTTAAAATATATATTGACTCATAAATAAGTTATAATCCCAAATAACTGAAGCAACAATTACTAATCAATATTAATTCCTGTGTTTTCAATTGAATAAATTTTAATTAAAAATACAGGACAGCTAGCAAAAATGTCTTAATTCCTAACCTCCCTATTATTAATTTACTTTTTGTTTTGTTAAAAAGAAAATTTATCCAAATAATGATGAAATGGCAGATTTAACTCCTTAAAAAAGTATCTTAAATCTTAAAGTGCTATAATAAGTATGAAATTTTAGAAAAAATGGAACCAATTTTAAAACAACTTTTAAAAAAGGCCTACAAAATTATGAACCTTAATAAATTAAAGCTGAGACAGGAACTGTTGAGAATTTACACAAATAACATTCAACCAAAAGCATTTATAAAGCCTAAAAAGAGATAAGAAAATTCTATTCCAATCAAATAAAATATCTACATGAAAATTAGCTTAAGAATTTTTGAACTGGTTTGTAGTTTCTCTCTTTGCTCACTGAAGGTTCATGTAACTAGAATCTACAGATTGAAATGGATGCCAAAAACATGAACTGCTAGCCACAGAGCTAACCATTCAGCTATGAACTTGGCTATCAACTTGAGAAAAGAATTCGAAATTGAACATTTCTTAACATTGAAACAATCTAAGCATTTGGACACTTGTAATTACAAGGCAAACATTTATTTAACTTAAAATAATATTAATTTAGAAAATAAGAAACCGTGAGTCAATGACTGAATGTACTTTTTTGAATAATGTGTAGTTTACAATCCTTAAAAATATCAATGTAATGATATATAATTATACTTCAAAAATCCAACAATTCCCAGTTATTGCAATTAATATTTAAAGATTAATGAAAATACAATACGAAAATCATTTCATTGTAAGAATTAACTCTTAATAAGTCTCATGGCTTTAAAATATCTATTACAGATTGAATGTACACAGACTCCATTACTTTAAAAAGAAATCACTTTTTCTATCATGCAATAATTTTTCCACAAAATTCTAAATTAAAAAAATATACTATGTGAATTTCACAGTACAGATGATTTTCAGAAAAATTAATATCTGTGCATGTAAAAACAACAATGCGCAACTTATTTAAAAATGTAGTAACCATTAAATACCTTAATGGTAAAAGCATTTTGTTGCAAAAATAAATTTGAAAAATTTGACATTCAAAAGACCCTAATCAAAGATTTGCACAAATTATTTTCAAATATAAACAACTTTCTAACAGCAGAAATAATCTACATTCAAAGGTCAATAGTTTGTAATATTTACAAATGAGAAGAATATCGGAAATATCAATCCATTACTTATCATCAAAGAGTGACATTGTGAATTTGTATACTTAAAAATTTAAGTCCCAGACCTTTGGGTCAATTGCTGCTGCTCATTTCTTTAAAAGGACAAGGTCTCACAGGACCCTAATCACTTTTTAGACATTTTGGAGATTTTCGGATTCAATGGGATTGGCTAGCTCTGCTAGATAGTTCCGAGATTAGCAACAATACAACAAGAAGAAATTTAAAATATGAATATCTGATGCTAGTTCAGATTTATTTGAAAATTTTTTCTATTATGAGTAAATGTCATGTAATGATATATAAAGTATCACACAAAAAGGACTACATGACACACACAAATTTTAGGAACTTTCTCTTACCCTTTATTTTTCAGGAATTATTATTATACTATGTTATACTGTAATACAGTGTTGTGTGTGAAATGAACTTCAAATCAAATTATATCCTTAAAGAACTTTTTGCAATAAATGTATTGACATTTGAAGTGCCTAAAATCTGTTCCTTTGTAATTTAAAATTCCTTATTCAAATGAACTTAAAATTGCTTGAACTATATTAGAATATTGAAACACCAACAAAAATCAAACAAAACTTTATAAAAAGTAAAAGTCTCATACAAAAATAAAATATAAAATAACAATCTTACCACAAGTTTCATAGTTAGCTTTGCATAAGCAAGACCAAAGGCAACAACAAACACACATGGACTAGCATAAAATAAGCCACTTGAGTAAGCTTTAGCAACACAAAGAGTTAATGCAGTGACTGGTACTACAGGATTCCAAATCTGAAAGCTCTGAAATAATATAAATCAAAGTTAATAATGCTAAATCTTAACATTCAGCAATTTTTTGGTTTGGTTAAATGGTATATATAAGAAACAAACTATACAATAACAACAAAATATATAAAGAGTAAATGCTTTAATATATAAAACAAAATAACATTTCTAATAAAAATCGTTATAAAATCAAGATCAAAATTTTTCATAAAAAATGTAAAATAGAATCCAAATTTTGTATTTAAGGCTGAAATTAATTGCATGGAAATATTTAATGGCAAACATTGTTTTACATTTTTAAAATGTTTATTCTTAAAATAGATAATTCAGGTAGTTTTCAAAATGTAGACAAATAATTAAGATATTACTACATGAAAATCAAACAGTTCGTGTCATACCAAGAAGTTACTTTAGTTAAAAATGTTGGAAAGTGTACCTGAATCCAATTGTCTACATCTTTTTGCACAGATAAAATTGAAAATGACTTAATAAAAGGTGAAATAGTAGACAATCTATGACAAGCAGTTTCCACTAACCTTGCCATAAAGGATGGACAAAACATTTAATTGAATTTTGGTCTATATATATATATATATATATATATATATATATATATATATATATATATATATATATATATATATACACACACACATATATATACACACACATATATATATAAATCAAAATATAAAAATAAAAGCAAAATCAAAATATAAAGAACTTATAAAAAGTTATTATTTTAATTATAACTTTTAAGCTCTTTATATTTTGATTTTGCAATTAAGCCTAAGAGCAAGTACTTTTGCACCCATGTGGAACTGGATGCACAAAACTGTAAATATAAATAGCATTTCCACATACAGTAGTACAGCTGAATGTAATCATTATACAAAGAACTAATGGTGTGGCATACAATCATAGTATACAATTCTTTCCACATGATGGCAGTGACCACATGATGAATGAAAAGCACTTACAAAAGATAAAGGATTTCTCAAATTTCAGTAAATTATTGATACATAAAAAAAAAGAAAATTTAAATCAAAAATTATCACAAGGAATTGTATTAGGGATAGCTATAATAATTACACTTACAGCAGAGTCAGAGTGAGGGAGAATTAAATCCTCTCTTTTTACAAAAATAATGCAAAGGTAAATATTGCTACAGTACAAAAGCTACTCACTTCAAATGGTGGTTAAGAGTGTTATGAATTGGCAGTATTAACATATGCTAGTACCCCTTGTTATTCTTAAGGCATTCTGTAAGCCAAAGTTTGTGCTTTTCTTCTGTCTAAAATGGAACTTGTCTTGCTTCCATGGTAGATCCTGCCAATTTATTTGTCTATCTGCAGCCATGGAAAGAAGACAAGTTCTATTTTCAATTGAAAAAGTAAATGCCATCTTTGGCTTACCTCACCTTAAAAGTAACATGATGTATCAACACATATTTTTACTGCCAATTCATGATACCTTTAACTGCCATTTGAAATAGACATCTTTTGTTACTATAGCAACCACCATTAACCAGACAACTTGGCAACAGTTATTTTTGTGGTAAGCAAACTAAATCAATTTAAAACAATACCAGCAAATACAAAATTGAATTTTCACACAGAACTTAAGCTAAAATCACTTAAAATTATTTAAAAATAACTAAATAAAAGTCTTTACCGTTTTTCTTGGAATCTTTACATAATTGTCAAGAGGTGTTTTTTTCCCCAAAACATATTCCACATTGGCAAAAATAGTAGCACATAAAGTCAATATAATCATAGAACCAACAAACATTCGTAATTCTATGTTAAAAATCTGAAAAATGCAGTCAGAAATAGTATAAAGATATGCATTTATATCTTACAAAGACAATAATAAAATGCATGAGCCAATCAGAAAAGAATCCCAATAAATTAATACCTCAGTTTTCCATATTTGAGTTCCATAACTTGCTGTTAATATATGTATGAACACAACAAAAAATTGAGCTTCAGAAACATCAATCCTAAGAAAAATAAAATGTTACACAGAAATTAAGAATAACATAAACTAATAACTAAAAATAATTTTATTTCATTTACTATAAACTTCATTAAAAAAAATAAAGCACATTAATTTTAAAATAAAATATTTGCATTTATTCTCCTTTTCTATAATTGAAATTACTTGAAAAATATATTGATCTAACACAACTTATCTATAAATGCTAACTTTTTTTTAAATAACTTGACTATAAATATTTGTTAATGTTATTAAGGAAAAGAAACTAATTTTTAAAAAATAGAGCTCTGTTCATCACTAGCTGCTTTTTGACAAGGGCTGTAATTCCATCACATACAATTTAAAATGGATTTTTATTTTGGGTTGCTATACACTCTAGTCATATTTGGCACATGAAGGTTAAATTAAATGGGATTTATAATTTTAAATGGATTTTCGAATCCCAACAAATATCCCCAACGCAATTTGAATTGAACCCACTGTGTGTTGCTGACTGAAGTCCAAAGCATGTTAATTATTCAGTGCCAACTCAGCTTAGCTTAAAGTGGATTCCAAACAACTATAGCAAAGATGAGACTTGATTCCATGAACTATTTAAATGAAGGTCATGATGCTAATGATTCAGTTATAAGCTTCATATTATATATACTAATATATTTCAAAAACTGCTACCAATATTTTTATTTATAATACTTAATAATCAAGTTCTATATTAAAATACTCACAGTATATACTACTGAGATAAATGATTTTGCATGAAAAAAATTTATGAATAGAATGCTAACACTGATGCAGAATTTATGAATATCTGATGGTTTGGTTTGTTGGTTGAATTATCACTCAATGGTCATTTTTTGTACATGATGGATAATTGGATAGGGAGCTATAGTTTAGAGAACTGTTGAACCAAGAATTTTTTAACAGAAGACAAGAGGATAAACCATTTGGAAACCAGATCGGTATATTTGGTTTCATGTAATGAACTACAAGTTGTTGTTATTTGTTACTTTAAAATAGATTTTTTATAAAATAACATGTTTTTAATTGCATTAAATAATATACTTCATTTTGCATTTATTAACACACACACATATTTTGGAATAAAAACTTTTATCTTACTTTATACACTGAATTTTGCAACGCTTACTATTTGTCAAGCATATATGTTTAAAATGTGTTTTTATACATAAAAATAAAATGTTCAAGTACAACTTGAGTAATATAACTATTACACATACTAATATAGAAAAAATACTTACTAATGTAGTAAAAAAAATTATAAAAATAAATATTTCTTAATGTATTAGCATTTTATGATAGTTAAGAAAAATTAAAATATATTATATATTTTCTGCATTTAGATATGCAGTATGAAGACTGATGATTAGGAAAAGATTACTAATTAAAAAAGAAAAGTTGTAATAATAATTATTATTGTTGTTGTTAATTTTTCTAAGTTCAAGCTTATTTTTGTAAATTAAATAGCAAATGTAAAATGTCCTTACTTTCCAAACACCATTTGATGTGTTACATGATCTTGCCAATGTGTAGTATAAAATGCTAACATTGAAGCAGTAAAAAAGATAAACATAAGCAAAGGGGTATTTCCAAATTGGCAAGCAGCTGCAGTCGTTAAGAGAACAAATACTAAATAAAAAAATACCAGTTAATTTAAGCATAGTCATTAGTGTTTATTGAAAAAACTTGAAATTAATATAATAATTTATATATATATTGCATAAAAAAATAAAATACAAAAAATACTTAAATCTTTACAAATAAAAAAATTACTTAAATAAATAATTTACAAAATAGAAAAATGAGCATTTTAATGAAGAAGTAAACTTATCAAATGGACTAGTTTAACAATATATATTGGTTGAGAAATAGTAAAAAAGAACATTACCTTTTTCAATAATTTCTAAATCGATATTTTGCATGGAAGATTTATCTTCAAAAATGCACATAATAGATTTTATTAAAAAAAGAATAACATTAATCATACAATTTCTTTGACGGTTAATAAATAATATTAACATACAGCTTCATAAATATATTAGATGCTCGTTTTTAAGAGCTTCTCATTGAAGAGTACTTGTATTTTTATGAATTAATTAGTTGGCTAGTCCAGTGATTCTCACTTTTTTTGTGGCACACTTTTAATGATTTCAAAATTTGGTGGCCTACAATAAAAAGATAAGTTTAAAAGTTGTTTACTTACCAATAATATGCTGTGTAAGGTAGTTTATGATAAAAATTTTGAATAAAAAATAAAATATAACACCTAATTCAAAAAACTACATCTATTAATTTACTTATAATACAATAAACATTATAATTTTTACTATATATATATATATATATATATAAAATTTGGTTGCACTTAAAAGTGCTGTGTTCAAGTGGTTAAGAATTACTGGGCTAGTCCCTACCCAAACATCATAGATACAATGATTATTTTCAAATTTTAATCCCATTAATGAACTAAAATTTTGAAAAATATCTTTTTTGCAAATTCACGTTTCAGGCAAATAGTTTTTCTTTTGGTTTTATTTATTATTTATTTATCTTTTTTTTTAAGATCTGATATTTTTTTTATTTTTTTGTTTGCTTTCCTTTTTATATAACGCCTAAAAACTTGATCATTCTTCAACAACAAAATGTCACATGCAAGCATTCCAGAGATGGTAGGAACATTAGATGAGGATATATAGATTTCAAAACATTTGATGCAAGAGAACTGTTGTCCAGATTCAATGTCTATGGTTCCCATACATAAGGACACAGAAAGGAATTTTCTCCATATTTTAAAACTTAAAAAGAGGAAACAAAACTCTTTAAAAATTTTTGTTCTTTTGTTATGTAGTTTGTTTTGTTTCATTTGAACATCTCAATTTATAAAGTTTCATTTGTTGAAAGACAGCGATTTGGTTGCGGATTTGTCACAGTTGAAGAAACAAACTTGTTTTATCAGTTGAAGTAAAAATTCTGCAAAACTGAACGCAAAAGATTTAGACGGTTAGTTTCAAAAATTTAAAACTAGAAATGGTTTGAGCTTTAAAAAATTGTGTGAAGTAGAATCAATAAAATAAAAGTAAGTGTTCTTTAAAAGTATGAATCTTATTTTGCATGTGTTTTTTTATAGTGCATTTTAAATAATTGTTTCTAATAGTATCCTATTAATAAAGAAAATGTAGTTGGTAAAAAAATTTTTTCAATAATTTAATACATTATTTTCCTATTTTAGCAACTTTCCTTTTTACAAACCATTTTACTGGCCCCTACAGGTAAGTAAAAATGAGCGCCTACGGTAATATGACTATTTTTCTATCTTACTAAGCATAAACCTCACAAAAATTACTTGAATAAACTTTAAATTTCATAATTTACTATTAATAAAAAATATAAAACTTTTATAAATGTCTTACAATATTTACAGAACAGCCGAGCTGGTAGAAGTAATTATAGTTTTCTTAACATTGACTATAAATTACTGCTCTTACGAAAGACTTTAAACCACATTTATACAAAATAAAGAAACTTGGAATACTTTCAAGTACCTACAATAATGGATGCGCAAATAGAAAACAGAAATGCAATATTTATCTTTTGTTGTTCAATAGTAGCTGGAATTGAAGATAGGACCTTCCTATTCGAAAGCATGTATTCCTATCACTAAGCATAAGTAACCTTATAAATATGATTGGAAATTAATTTAACTGTATATACATAATTAATTTTTAATCAAACTTCATGCTTGTGAATTTTTCATTTTAAGCGTAGATGTAACTGGTGTTACAAGCTGATAAAAGTGTGCCATCCATCTCAATTGAATTGAATTTTTAAAATTTAAATTAATGAATATAAATCTCACCTGTAGATATTGCATCACATCCATGATCATACAATTCTTCAATAGGAGAATCTTGTACTTTTGCTGCTTGTTTCCCATCAAGAGCATCAAGTGTTTGATACAGAAATACTCCAACTGCACAAAGCAGATAGACCCACGATGGTGCCTATAAAATTTCATAGTAAATTAATTATCTTTTTTTATTTATTAAGAACAGCTTATAACAATAAATTCTCATTCCAAAATTACTAAAAAATGAAGCATTAATTTTTAAAAATCTAATACAGATATATATGAGTAGAGTTAAGGAATGAGAGAAAGAAAAATGTTGTTGAATTTTTCTATGAAATTATAGAATAAAGCACTGAATTAGAGACTTATAAAATGTATAATTATAATAATGTGAATAAGAAATTTTTTAAAACTAATATTACATGTTCAATTCAGAGTAAACTGTCTGAATCTTATAATAATGATTAATATTTTTTTTATCCTATGCCCAACCTTGGTTTTTCAACCACCAGTCTCTGTCGGGCAGCCCAATAAAATTTTGAGGTGAATGCAAAGTCATCTTCCGCAGAATTTCTAACTGCAAAGTCCGAAAGTCCAGGGCAAGTGTCAAGGTAATCACCAGTCATGTCCTCTAGTCCACAAAAAGGGCAGATCGGATAGTCCTTCAAACCCAAACAGTGAAGGTGTTTTTGCAGATAATCATGCCCAGTTTTAAGGCGAAAATTAGCCCCTCCTACAGCTCTGTGGAGGTTGCACGGAATAGGCTTTGTTAGTAAGGAAGCCCATGCTTTCCCTTTGGTGCACATCTTGTAAACAATTTCTATGATAGGAAACTATGTTTGACTTAATAAGCCTTTTAACAGTATGGTACTCCAAAGTTGGAGAAGGCTGTTGAAGATCTGAGTCAGCCTTTGCCAATTTGTCAGCTGCATCATTTCCCGCGATACCACAGTGGCTGGGTGCCCATTGCAGCACAATTTGACGTCCCTCTTCTAGTAGAGAACCAATTGCCATCTGACAGAGATAAACAGACCCAATACTGCTAAGAACAATTGAAGAGAGAGACCTGATGGTGGCCTGAGAGTCTATAAAAATACTATGTTGTTCTCATTAACCTTTCTGATTTCTTCAAGTGCTAATTGCACAGTGACCACTTCACCATTGTAGCTGTTCTAGTATTTCCCAACAGCCTGGCAAAGCCTGAAACTCTTAGAGTATATTCCTGCACCAGCATTTGTAATGGCATCCACAGCTCATTACCTTATAATGATTAATATACAATAAGAATAAAATTTTATCATAGAATAAAAGTTAAAAAATAAAAATTTTTTATTTAAATAGTTAAAAATTTTATTTTTATGGGATTTTTAACTGTTTAAATAAAATTGTACTAAAAATTTTGTTTAAAAAATTTTATTATGCAAGAAACAGCTAAATTTTTTAGTTTTTTTTGGGGGGAGGGGGTGCAAAGGGGAATAATAAATTTATTATTTCAGTATTTTCAAATTTAACTATACAAATAGGAGATGACATTAAATGGATTTAATTTATTTCTTTTACACACTAGACTTGTTTGTATTAATTTGATAAATACTGCATTACATTAATTATGCTAAATACTTGTAATATTTTCAATAAAAATTTTAAAAATGTATATTTTCAATAAAAATTAAAAATAAGCTAAATTTTTATATTCTCCAAATATATAGATTTAAAACTGCTCCTCTCCCCATCCTAATTCTAAAAAATAAGAAAGTTGTATTTCCTATGTACAATCATAAAAACTACAATATCTGATAGAAAATTTTAATCAACATCGAAGCAATTATCTTTCACAAACTTAATTTTAATCAAAATTAAATTATTATTTCAATAGTAAATGCCTTAAATAGTCATTTTATAAGAAATAAACTACAAGTACATTTCATTTATTGAGTAAGAATCATAAGCACATCATACATTATATATTTATCTTTTCTCATCATAAAATTTAACGAGAGAAGATTTTAAAATGGATTTATTTTTTAATTAACAACTTCATAAAAAATTTTTAATCAATGATCTTGCTAGTTTGGAATGCTCTTGTTGTAACACATGATGCTTTTATGACATGTGAATAAATAATCTTATTCAAATGTAATAAGAACATCGCATACATTCAAAAAGTGCCAACAAGAATATTTTGTATATTTATACTGTACTAAACCTGTACAATGGTCTACTGGTGAAGATGCAAGAGGAAATCCTAAACATATAAACAGAGATGTAATTTTATACACCACCAGATGGAGCTTTAATGCCATTCAACATCCAAGCCCTTCTCCAAAGGTTTGAATCTAGACTGACCGAATAAGAAAGTAAAATACTGAACATTATATCAGCTTAAAAATTAATCTTAATTAATAAATAATAATAAATTTAAAATTTTGAAAAAATTATTTAAAGTTTAAATATTTATTGCATAATTTATTCAGTGAAAATAACTAAAAAGTTTTATAGTTTCCAAACTTAATTTTAAAAAAACTTTATTAAAGCTATTTTATAAATTAAAATTTAGCTTATTCAAAAACTAACCCTTTTTGCAGTAATTTCTTATCATTTGGGAAAAATAATGAAAATTTCCTATTATGCATAAATATATATAATATAGTTATAGACTTCACTTTTATTGCAATTAAATTTAAAACATTATTAAAATAATTTATTTTATTTCACTTAAGTTTTGCATAGTAAAATATAGAAATTGATTCATGAGAGAACATGGGTTTAAGTTAAAGCAATCAAGACAATTATTAAGTAACTAAATTAAATATGATGCTGATATAAGATGTATATAAAATATATAAAAAGGTTCACTTTTTTTATAGATTTAGTAATGTTTGTTAGTTGTTTTCAAGTTGTATACTACATACAAATCAAATTAAGCTGAGACTTGACTTACAGAAGATAGATTTGTACAGGTAACCCTCCTATAACACGGTAGTTAGGTTCCTAGAAAATGCCGTGTTGTGTGAAATCGTGTTGTATGAGACCCAGAACTAGTACAAAAAAGGGGGTTACGTTCCGAAAACTTATTAAAAACAAATTTATTTTTAATTTGACATAAACAACTTAATTTTTATTAAATAATAAATGTATATCCAACACAAAGTAAGAAAAAAATATTGTAATCTAACGCAACCCTAATTTAATGAATTTATTCGTCGTCACTGCTCAGTACAATCAACCGAGAACGTTTTTTGGATGGAACGATATTGCCTTCACTTTCAGAACTTTTTTCTCTATTTAAAGTTTTTGTATGTTTTCCCCTCTTAAAAAAATCTGTAGTCGAACTTTGCTGACTAGTTCTTACTAGGTCATTGTAAATTTCGCGGTATGGAGTTAAACAGTTTTACAGCTCCCTTTTGAATTTTCAACTTCTTTCCGTGAAAGGGTCAGTTTTCAAGAAAAATGACTCGAGATTTTCCGCTAAGCATAGGCCTTCTTGTAATTCTTTTAATGTTAAATTTTTAACTGCACAATCTTCATCCTCAAAATCTATTTCTTTTGCATCCAGGGATGCCATTTCCATCAAATCCGCTTCCTCAACTTAACACACTGTGGCTAAACGTAGACTACCAACTAGCAGTGTGAGACACTTGTTTTCAGGTCACAGGGATGAAAGTTAAATAACGTAGGTAAAACCACACGGAAAATTGACTGAGTGACTGCTCGCGGAAAACACACACGCATTAAGGCTCCTGTAAAGGGGAGCTGACGCATGGACTTCCCGACCTGTCACAAACACTATGGTTGCCATAAAACTTCTTGGTTTCGTATGACGCAACATTTTTACATACGTTAGTTTACATTTGATACGTTTGTTTTATTTGTTTAATACATTTCAAAGTAATATTTTTTTCTGTAATAAATTTTAAAAAGGATTTTAATGTGGAAAAACTGTTTCCACAGTATTAATTTTTTTTAAGAATTTAAATTGTATTTCAATAATAAACAAAAAAAAAAAAAACAATACCAAAAATAAAAACTTTTTTTTGCACATATAGTAAGTAATTTATTGTTATAAGATTAATATAATATTACTGACAAGCAATAATACATACTTACAATATAGAAAAGAAGTAAGGAGTGAACATGTTTCCGCCGACCGATAACAAGCTCTAACATTGGAACAAAACCGTGTTATAGGATGACGTGTTGTAGGAATTTTCCCGCAATTTACGAATCGTGTTATAGCAAAACCGTGTTATAGGAGGGTTACCTGTATTTCAGTCTATAACCACTTTATGAACAGGAGGTGAAACTGGACAAGGGCCTATGAGTTAAGAATATTTCAGAATACAACAGTCATTCCTGAGATGGAAGTTAAACCCAGAATTGTTGGCAGAGTCCTAATTATTGAGCAACCAACTCAGCCCCATATGACGGAAATCAAACTCACAACCTCTTGAACTGCAATTCATTATGCCAATATTTAAATTACAGCATCAATAGTTACCACTGTAGTAAAAAGCAATAAGCTTAAATTATCATTTTCCAAATTGATATGCATGAAATGTTAATTTAATGACGGGTTTTTAAAATTTTGTCAATCAGTTCAGGAAATATATTTGCTATAGTTAATGTGATATATAAATACAAAAAATGAGAAAATGTTATCCTAAATGGAACAAAGAAAAGTAAAATTGTTAAAATTAAACTACTCAACCCATCTGAAAAATTCTGAGAAGTTCAAATAATATTTCTCTTTATCCATCTGAAAAAAAATTAAACAAGATAAATTCTGAAATTTTCTCAGAATAACTATAATTTAAAATAAAATGTATTTGCTGTACCGTGGAAACATTTTCACAAAAAGCAATTACTAAGACCTTATTTTGTGTCAAAGTAATCAAAAATGAGAAAATACAATGGATTGATATTATAAATGAGTTGTTAAGAGTTAATAATTCTTTACAATTCTTGTCCAATCTGGACACAGAGGTACATGGTTAGTCTTGTTTATTGCTCTAACGTTACTTTTGCATAAGAGAGATAATTTAATTATTAAGTTAAAGGGATATTCAATCACTTTCAATACCTATACCTAAAGCAAAAATCGCATGAAATATTTTACTGAAGGGCAATGCAAAAACCATTCATCAACCAGCTCAACCTCAGAAATACAAGCAAATAGTACCAAATCATATCTATGCAAATAGTATATCTATTAATTACACAATTATATCAGTAAATGTAGAAATTTATTTCATCTTAAAGTATTCTATTTTATTAATATAAAATAAAGACATTAATTAAATGGTGAAAAATATCACATCTTCTCATTAGTTATATATAAATATTGTATTTCATAAATTGAAAATTTGATTCTTAAATTTTAATATGAAACATTTTTATTTAAGTTATATGAATAATATTTATTTAAGCAAAGTACTTGTTATGCATAGAACGATAAAAATATTAAAAACTTGAATAATTTACTATAGGTGATAAAGGTATTACATAAAAATTGTTGATAAGTCAATTTATATCCATTTATTTACAATTTATGTCAATTTACTTAGAACAGATGAACAGATCAAATTTAAAAAATGTAATGCTTAATTTTTTAAGGCACATACACTTTTATAAATTTTATATTTAAAATCATAAATAAAAAATCAGCTAAGAAAGTATAAATAAATTACTTTCATTCAATACTGCAGAAAATTGAATGAGCCAATGAAATAGACAAAATTTAAATGGATATGTAGAGGAGTTCAAGTATTCGTTATTAACTTTCTTATTCACTATCATTGATTATCTTATTAGGTACAAGTATACACACACGCCCACACATATACACACACACATAAATGTATAGTATTGTCTATCTATGACAACAATTAAGGGAAATAAATGAAACTATCCCAAATCAAAACTTTGAAAATGCAATTTGGATTTGGTTAGAAAATAATAAATCAGTTGTAAAATTTTTATTTCATATTTAATATGCAAAAACAGTATTAATGCTTTTTAATTTACAATGTTACATTGGTGCTTGTTCTTATTAAAGCAATTATCATTTGTCTGCTTTTAAATTAACATTTTACAAATTGTTTAAAAAAATCAGCTAAGCTTACTTCTGTTCTGGCATCAGGACTGAAATACAAAAGAGTTAAACAACTAGCAAGATTAATACCAAGGCCAATGCATGTAAGGACACATGGAGCCACATGAGTAGGAACGAATTTGGAAAGCCATATCCAGAATCTAAAAGAAAAATTAGGTTATATATTAAAATACAAACAAAGATAAGTTTATTCAATTTATCTATAAACTCTGAAAAGAAATAATTAAGGAATAAGAACAATAAACAATTTTGAATAAATAATAGAATGAAACAGTCAAAAATATTATAATATTTTTATTTAATAAATGTATAAATTTAGATATCTATTATTCTTTATATTTTCTTACTATAGTCAAATTTTGAAAATATGGTTTTTCTTACTATGAGAATAGCTCCTGTCAATTTGTCTGTTATTATGCAAACAAGATATAATTTAGTTTTTGTTAGAAGAACAAGAAAAGCATCAACTTTTTGATTGAATAGTTTAAGAAAAACTTAATACTACTTTAACTCTTTATAAGGCTACAAGAAAGATATTTCAGCTAGCACAACAACAGATTTCTGGATTTTCAAGTCATAAATGCAGAGTAGGTTTCCTGAGCATAATTCCAGAAAATTATTCCAGATGACCTACAATTGACTAAAGTTGGGAATCATATGGTAACTTTACAAAAAACATATAGACAGTGCCATTTGTGATCTACAAAAGCATGTGAAAAGAAAACAAGATAGGTTTGTACATCTTGCAATGTCCCACTATGTGTTGGTCCTTGTTTTTTGAAATTTCATGGATAGTAAAAAGAATAAATTCGTAAATTTTTGAATACAAATTGTATTCAATTCACAATTCCTTTAGTAGAGTTACGTATTTGCAAATTATATTTTATAAATGTAATATAATACAAAATAAAAAAATGTAAAACCAAAGAGACACTCTATCTATATATATCTCCCAGTGAGCAATGGGAAGCAAACATTAAATCCAAGAAAAATGGTATTAAAAAATCAATAAAAAATTAGGTAATAAGCTAAATTAATTTCTTTTTACAACTCAATCTCAATTCCAAAAACACTTTAACGTAACATAATAGAAAAAAATTGTCCTACAAAGGGTAAAGTATCGTTAAACACTAACACCTTTAATCCCCATCTGAAATGAGCAGATCTAGTCACCATAGCAACTGCTATTAACCAGACTACTTGGTATGAGCTATTCTTATTATAGAAGGATAATACAAACTGAAAATGTTTCTTGTTCCACCATCAAATATGTAATAATTTGAAAGAAAGAATTTATTATAATTTATAAAAATTAACATACAGTTAAGTTTAATCTTATAATCTAAAGAAATTAATATAATTCATTTATAACTCTGTTTGGAATAAATATTAAAAAAATAGTTTCCTCGGTATTTTAAATGTAAATTAATTTTCATCATGAATTATATTAACAATAATAGTGGAAAATAGATTCATTCATAATTCCTAATCAACTAATGTTATTAATCCAGATAGCTGAAAATTGTTCATAACATTAAATATAATTTTTTTGAACACCAAAAACTTGCAAATGTAATAATGGAGTATAAAACTTAAATAAGATGAAAGAACCCTAATTGTGTTTAGTGCAAAAACCATTTATTTTAAATAAAATTAAAATGAGTACTTCTATAGAAAATTCTTGGCAATATCATTTATGAAACTACAAAAACTTACTCATGGAAAAATAAATATTTATTTTAGTTAAAAATAAGTAACATAACTGAAGGAAGGAGAATTTCATTCATTCACTATTTGCATTTAAAAAGAAATAGAAGAATGGCTATCAATAAGCCTTATTTTAATAACTTGAAATAGAAATTTATTGTAATTTACAGGAAGGTTCATTAGGTTAAATATATGTTCTGACAAACATTTGGCTAAATTCATATAGAGAATAATATAAAATGAGAGAAAAGTACTTAGTTAACTAAACTAATAACTAATTAATTTCTCATAAGAAAGAAAATTACAGTATGCTCTTATATTAGAATAGAAAATCATAATCAATAGATATTTTTACTAAACATACTTCTGCAGAAAAAGCAGCTCTAAAAATGAACCTGCTGATGCATTATATACATATGGCTTTTTCATTAAAGCTTCCATTTGTTCTGGCAGTAAAATCCATCCAGTTTTACTTTCTGCACTTTTTTTACTTTTGGAATACATCTTTTTTTAAGAAGCTGAAAGTTAAAAATATATTCAGTTAAAACAATCAAATTAATGTATAACATACATTATGTAAGAAACAAATTTCAATCTACATTTTATCAGCATGACTAAATATTCATATTTAATCTTTTCTAACCTAACTCTTAAAGATAAAGTCTCAAGCTAAATTCATATATTTATTAACTATTTATATTTGAAAGATTTCTAAAGGGAAAATGTTAACAAAGGAGTCATTTATTTTTAAATAAGAAAAAGAGTAATTTACAATGAAAATATTAAAATATGTTAACAATAAATCATGAATCACAAAGAAGCATTCTACGATGTATTTATTTATATTTCCTAAAAAGATTTTTTCTTCAAATAACTTTGCTAGCCTGATGAATAAGCTTATTATGATCCAGTGGTAAGACCACTCTTTGGAGATAGAAGTAGCAGGTTCACTCCTAACAGCAATTGCATATAATGCAGGATTTTTTATTTTTATTTCAGAGACCTTGTTGGTTTGATTTGATCATCACGAGATGATCACCTTACATCACTTTTTGAACCCTAGTTTTGCACACAAGATCTAGTTCAACAAAGATTTACAATTTAAAATGGATTCCAAATTGCTACATTCACGAGAGTCGAACCCAAAAACTGTTAAAGTGAATAACAAAGTGTAAACCTACAGTACTCATTTTGACACACAGAAACACAAGTCTATGTAATGTAGAAGCCAAGACCAAGCAGATCTCCCCTATGAGAGAAGATTCTCAAGCAGACACATTGCCAAACTCTAACTACTAGTTTGGCCGTGCAGACTAGAAAGCATGTCACTAAGAAATACAGTGATATTACAAGAGCCAATAATCACAAATCAGTTACATTTATCTCAGAAAAATTTCATTTGTCTAACTTGTCAAAGTCAATAATCAACATACATAGAATGAAAATGAATTACTGGAAAAATATCTAAAAATAGTGTATACTTGTATCAAAAATTTATTTAACGAGTCAACTTTTAACTGTACAATAGTTTAACAGGAAATGATAGAGTTAATTAATTATAAATTTATAAATGGTTAATCATGATTAGTCTCAAATTCATATTAAATAAATAGCTAATTAATATACCAAATATAATTTAGAAATTTCACTTGGTTGAATTTACAGTTTATTTGATTAATAAAGATAAAAGAAAAGTAGCACACACACACAACTTTCATGTAAAAATATATAATAAAATATTGAAATATCATTAAGAATTATTTTGACTAAGTTAACAAAAAATATCAAGCATTTGATGCTTTTATTTACTACATCTGCAAGATTAATACCTTTATTGATAAAATTAATTGTTAATATTTTATATAAAATTCAAAGAGGATATTTAATTTAAAAGAGATATGAAAGACATTGAGCTTTTTTAGTCAAAATGGTGCTTTTGATATTAATCATAAAAACTGATAAAATTCATTAAGTTATAAGGGAAATAACTTTCAAAATAAAAAATCACATTTATTACACCTAAAGAAGCAAATTTAATTTTATATCTGACATTTTATTTAACAAAAGAAAAAATAATTTATTTGATATTAAACATTAATGTAACAAGTTAGTAATGTGTGCATTTCTAAATTCAATTTTAAGAATTAAAGAATAATGAAACACTTATGTATTTTTATAAACTATGAAATAAGTATTTCTTTTTCCTTGTAAAATGATAATGAAGGAATACCTCTTTTAAGACAAAATATTGAATCATAAATAATATTTCATAAATCTCTGACATTTTAAAAAAATTAGGAAAAAAAAATGCTCAGAAAATTACAAAGTAGATGACTTTGAAGGGAAAACTGCACTGGCTGGCTTTTAAATAATGAAATTTTATTTTGCCTTCTATTGTACTTAATTATGATCTTAAATATAAAAAAATTTGTATTGCATTATAATTACCTTTAATTTGAATATTTATGTAGTATCTCACTGTATATTTAAATACTTTTAGGTCTCTTTTTAAAATGATTGAGCATTATGAAAAAAAGCTTACGGTAAAATTAATAAAACGTAATTTTAAAAATAAGACATCTTTAATTGTTATTATGTAAAAATCAGGGCAAAAGATTATGATTTACAGAAAGTAATAAAAAGCTTTTATATCATATTACATTTTGAAAACATCCTTTCATTATTTAAAATAATAAAACGGTCAAATAAATGAAAACTATTAAACTGAACTTTGAGAAATATTCAACAATAATGGGTTATTAACAATTATTTTTTCGAAAGTAAATATAACAGTGTTAAAGAGGAGCTAATAAAAAATTTCAAATTGTTTTAATTATACATACATGAATTAAATGGATATATATAATCAAGTTATTCAATTATATTGAAATAAAATAATATGTATATTGTTATATACATTACACACGGAACACAATAAATATAAGTTTATATAAAATATTTTTAAAAATAAATAACAAAACATTATTTTTCTTTACTCATCACGTTATTCCAATACTTTTATTTCTATTTCAAAGTAAAGACAACAAATAGATAATACATTAGTTTTTGAGAAATATTTTTTGTAATAAACATTAAAGGAGTACGCTTAAATAATGCACCAGAATATATTTGTCTTTTAATTTACCCAACTTTTATACATAGTTTTACTGTTCAAAATAATAAAATTCAACGGCACAAAACGTACTGCATGTGCAAGTGCTTTAGCATACAACTGAAGAAATGAAACTCTAAATTTTCTTAAGATATAATCCATGGAATATAACAAAACAATGGGAAGAAAAAAAAGCCGGTTTCTTTTGTGTAGGTAGTTCTTGAATAATTCCATTGAAACAAAGGATAATCAAGGTAATGCGCGCACATACGTAGTGAAATTATTAATCAGAAAAAATTCCTAATTTTCAAAAAGCGTGCAATAAAACTAAGAAAAATTTATATAAATACCAATTATCAGTCGGGAAAAGTTTGAACTGGGTTAAGAACAGCGAAATCTGTTCAGTTTCGATTTCGGAAGCAGACGACTTTGCTTTAAAAAATATGAATAAAAAACTCCGTATAATTCAGAGACTTTTATTATTATTGTTTTTTTTTAAATTAAAAAACACTTATTAAATTAACACACACAAATGTTATCCGTTTGCCGAAGAGAAATTTCCTTCACAAACACAGACGAGTCAGTTTCACGCAAGTAACTGAGCATGAATGAATCGATGCAGAAATTATATTTTCGACACTGATTACGGGGTTAAATTACGTCACGGAAGGTTTAATACCATTGGTTTCAAATTGTGACGTTTATTAAGGACTTTGTTAAATACAGCTTTCAATAGTTTCAAAGGTTTCTTTTCTTGAAAAAAAAAAGTTTTTCAAGAGAGCAGAAGGTCAGTTTTCGATTATAACATTTCAGGGTTTCTAAAGTGAAAGTATATGTAGTATTGGTGTATCGTTTCCAATAATAAAATCACTATGGAAAAATGTTTCTTTTACGAAATTAATTTATTATTCATTAAAAGGAAAAAATAAAAATTACATTTTGTTTCCTTTTCAATTAATTTTTTTTACTCTTTTTACTTTTTATATAAAAAGAGTAAAAAATTCTCTGAAAAGAAAATGGGTCAAATTTCTCTAAGTCAGGGAAGGCGAACCAATGGCACGAGTGCCACAAATGGCACATTGTTTCGAAGAAACTCACAAAAACAAAATTATTTTTATTATAAATTATCTTTTTTGACAGAAATTAATTTAAAATTATTAATCTACGCTTAATTTAGAATTTATGATACAAATTTGCAGTACTGAAAACCTATCTTAGTATAATAATTAGAACCGTCAATTTACGCATTTTATTATTAAAATATGGCATGGATTCTCTCGAATTTTGGCATTATTTGCATTAATTGAATTTTTTGAGCTTGTCTCTTCTCTCTTAGCTGTCGTAAATGCTCTTGTCTGTCATATGATGCCACCAGGATTTCATCAGTATGCACGAAACAAAAGCTCAATTCAAGTAAAACCGAATGCATCTCTGGAAAGTTTGTGTAGAATTTCTGAGACCAAAAGTCACTACCGGAAATTCGAACAGCCCAAAAGGGCTGCCAATAGTAGTTTTCTCAATACCTGATGGTTTCAAAGGTATTTGATGACATGCACGTTTAAAAACTAATGTGATGAATACATGTTGCAACCTTGTAATTGTTGGCTGAAATCATAGATATGAGTTATTGGGTAACGATCTGCCTATGCAATGCATTGAGTCTACATTTATCACCGACATGGTCTCCGGTTTCCATTCTTCTTCTTTACAAGATGTGAAGGGATGGAATAGCTAAAGAGGTAAAATTCCCGGGAATTTTGAACCGCGGGAATTTATTCTGGAATTTTGGGAGTAAACCCGGAATGTTTGGAAATATTGATAATTTTAGGGAATAAACTCAAGCAATCAACTTTCGTTTCATGAAAGATTAATTGTTTTGCTTTATATAAATGAAGAAAAGTAAAATAAGCAAATGTCCGTTCTGCGTTTTAGTAAAGAAGTTAATTAGTTTCATACTGAGAAAAATAAAAATATTTGTTAAAATAAAAAAATAATGAATTAATATTTAATTGCCGGTGGCTTAGTGACAGTGTGCACACGTCTGAGGTTCGATCCTCGTGCTGGGCAAATTCGACTTGGCCTTTTATCTCTTCAGTGATAAATTGAGTATTAAGCATGCTCGGGTACTAAACACTGTAGGTCTCACGTTAGGCTGACTACCTTACAGGGACATATGCGTCGCACCCTAGGGCCCCCGGTCATGAAAACAGTTGTGGGCACTGTAGGCCTTGGCCCACATGGTCATGTCGTGCCATGGGTTTAGTTTAGTTAATCAAAATAAATATTGACATTTCCATGTTTCTATAGTTATAAATTCCTAAATTAATACACAGAAAAGTAAGATAAAAATATTTTTTCTCGGTATTAATTATTGAAATTATTCTAAGCTCTTGTCATTAATGCAACATTACTTTCTTTCCCTGGAAAACTTTCTACTATTGTAATTAGTAGTAGAAATCATAAAATAAGTGGAATTTTATTTATTTAAAGAAATATCAGATAAAAAAATTTCAAAAATTTCTATATCTGCTGAAAAATTTCTAAACTCTCGATGTCTCATAATTGCTGGGAATTTTTAAAATTTCCTAGAAAATAAACCGAATTTATTCCCGGAAATAAGCCCGGTTCTTTCCGTTCTTTACAATACTAGGAGCAACTCCTACTCTAAGGTCAACAAATGCCTAGTTGGAGAAAGTGTTCAAATTTGGCCTTTCTAACTTAAATTCTTCCGATGCCAACCTGCGTAATTTTGAAGCGATTGGAAGGCTTTTATAATTATACAGTGAGTGGCATCAATCTTGGCTTGTTCTGTTTCACTTCTTAGCTTCCTTAATGGAAAATATTTAAATTCCCTTACAAGGATTGGATACTCAAGTTGACTGCAGGCCAAATTCGAGGCCGCGGCGGCCTGGTTGGTTAGGGCGTCGTTCACCTTATCGAAAGGTACCTTTCGTTCGAATCCGGCTTAACCGAAGATCCGTTATGTTTGTTAATGACGGCTGGGGTACGATAAAACAGAGTGTGGTCGCAATGTCCTCTAGATGAAATGATATCTTTGGGGGTCGCAGGTCAAGTATTGTGGTCTGCTTGGTCCCTGTTTCAGAATTACGAAGACTCCACCCGGCTGCTTCTGTCTAACTGGTGGAGCCAAGCTCAGGGCTAGTTATAGGCAGGCATGCTGGTGCAACAACAACTATAGCCCAAAAATGTTAAAAACGATGAAGGATATTTTATCACTTGAGTTGGACTTGCCAATGACGTTGATAGAACGATCAAAGGCTTACGTTTATTTTCAAGTAATCAAAACTTTAAAAATAAAAGTAAGCTTCAATTATTGATTTCGAAACATCTGTGATATTAAATTTCCATTCGAATTTTCTTCTCACCCAAGGATCCAGTTTAAGAAGTAAAATTTCATAAGATTTTATCGAGGTTGAATTAGCAGCATAAAGTTTAAATTCTGTTAATAAAAGTTTATTTGATTTCGAAGGAGTAATGGCAGAAATGCCTGCTCCAAAATCCATCATTTAATGGTGATGGCTTGTTCTATCAACGAGGAAGAGGCGACAATTTAATTTACCATTTTCGTTGGGGCAGCAATTCACTGGCCTGTTAGTTTCACAAAGAAATGGTAAAGTTGTTAAATTAACGTGACTCGACACATTTATTTGCAACGTTTTTAAATTTAAAGTGACAGCATAAAAGTTTGTGACGTCCTGACTTATATCCTTGATTTTAAAAATATTTTGGTCTATTTCGTGATTTACTACGAAATGAAAAACTGAATTTCTTAGTTAATGAAGTTATAATTGCTCCCAAAACATCAGTTGCTTTCATATACCAATTTATAGGCTCAAAGTTTTGTTTTGTTAATAAATCATAATTTTGTTGTATTATAGATTGAAAGAATTTTATCTGCCATTTCGACAATGTTATCCAGTGGCCCTTACTAATTAACAAAATTTCTTGATATTGAGGAGGTTGTTGTCGTTGCACCAGCATGCTTGCTTCCCTGTTGTTGAGTTTGCTCTACCTGTTAGATAGATGCAGAGGGTGGAGTCATCGTGATTTTGAAGCAGGGACCAAGCTAGAAGATCCGAATACTTGTCCTGCCAGACCCAGAGGTATCATTGCACTTGAAGGACATTGCGAACACGACTTATTTAATGTACCCCAACCGCCTTTAATGAACTCGATAGATCTTTGGTTAAGCCGGGTTTCGAAATCACTACTTTCTAATTATGAGAACCACACCTTAACTAACCAAGCCACCACGGTCTCAGAGTTTGAGTAGGTAGCCCTTGGATCCATAGCGATTTAATTACATTTTAGGAAATGGAATTACAAGTAAAATTTTTCATTTGCCGCAACTAATCAGACGGGCGTTTATCACCAAAGTCAAGATCAGTTTGTAACTTTTTAGGTGTGATTCCTCAGTATCTGTCTATCTATAATGAATAATACATTTTTTGGTAAAAATATATTTGAGGGTGCCCCTTGGCGCACCAAGCGCTCTGCAGCTCTGTCGCCAACCTAAATTACGTCACTACGCCGTCAACCAATAACGATCGCGTTCGAACTTCAGCTTCGAAATCGCGCGTTTTTCCGAATTCAAAATATTAAAAATATGAATATTTCATTATAATTAAGTACTATCGAAGTTTTAAATGTCTAATAACTAAAAAGGAAATTTTTAAAACTCGATTTTTAATATATCGTGCAATTGCGCTCACTTAAAAAAAGAATGTACCGCTACGTACTACAGTGACAATCGATAATAAAGCTAAATTTCTAACGTTAACAAACTTCATTATTTTATTTATATTCTATTTTTAATGTACCGAGCAATGGCGCCCATCTTAAAAAAACATCAATGTAGCGCTACCTATTACAGTGCCAACCGGGCAATAAAGCTTTAACTTCTAACGTTAACAATTTTCATTTTTTTATTTAAATTCGACTTTTAATATACCAAGCAATGGCGCCGACGTTAAAAAAACATCAGTGTAGCGATACCTACTACAGTGGTAACCGGGCCATAAAAATAAATTTCAAACGTTAACAAATTTCATTTTGTATTTAAATTCGATTTTTTAATATACCGAGCAATGGCGCCCACATTACAGAAATTTCAGTACGCGGCACATTCTAACACTAACATGCACAATACACACAACTTAAACATTCATTAACTTATGGAAACATTCATTTTTATAAAAACTTTAGTTTCTAAATATGAATAAATTTTAATGAAAAACAAAATAACTCACCTGATCTTCATCGCTCTCCGAATCGTTACTTTTCGGAGAATATACCATTTTTATCGCATCTAAAAAACTTTTTATTATATTTTCCCAATAATTCTTTCTATATACGTACTCCGCTAAAAAATAAAATCAATATATCCTCATCCATACTTATTAATTTTCGCAAGCAACACACAAACTCCAAAAATCGAATATCGAAACTCAATGCTTCAAGATTATTCTGTAATATTTTCAAGGGTTACATACAAAACGCGCATGTCACGCGATCACGTTACCTCAATTCAAAAATATTCTGATTATAATCTGATTTAATGACAAAAATAATCTGAGTGGTTAAATATAAACCAATCAGAATCATGAATGGATTTCAGTTTAGGGTTATTATAAATAGAACAACATCGCCCAGCTTGGCGATAATTCAAGGGGCACCCTCAAGTATAGTCTAACCCATTTTTTAAATCATGAGATTTTCCATCTTGAATATCGATGATATCGATTTGATATCAGTAAAAAAATATTAATATCAAATTCCAAAATATTCTCATCTAATCTTTAGCAAAAGTATTTTATTTAGTTAAATCCTGGTTTATATCACTGTGTTTGTGAACTGCGCTCTTAACTGGAAAACCACAACTTAGGTTTTTGCCACCAAAACACTGAAGGCTTGATAGCTATTCGATGTAACTCAATATGGTTATTTTCAGATTGAATATCATCTGCATTATTTTCATTCACATTGAAAAATAAAATATAATTACTCAAATAAATTTTGGCTTAATCCTAGTATCCGTAACGCGATGGATTTGGCGACATTAAGATTCGGATTGTATGTTCATGTAATGCCATTTTGAGATTCACAATTGTTTGAATTATGAAACGCTCACATATGCTGATGGTTATGAATCGCATGAATTTCGCTGTTGGTGACATTCTTGAAAACCGATCTAAACGCGTTATATATCCTAGGATTTTACCTAAATTTTAAATTAACACCACATACCTTTTATTAATGGAGATGAGAAATAATAATCTTTGAAAAAATAAATTTGATCCCGTACGGATCATCAATGTTACTGGTTCATTTCTGTATCTTGATGACATTAAGAAAACATAAATTTTTCAAAACAAGTTATTTATTTTCGATGACATAATTCAAAATTAGATAAGAAACATATATATAATTTTATAGATATTGATATGAATCATTTAGTTTAGCAAGAAGCATAAAAATTTAAAACCAAGAATATAAATTTAAAGCATAAAAGCTGGTAAGCATAAAAATTTAAAACCAAGAATAGAATTACATAACAGATCTGATAACCGAAATTGAAAATTTTATGAAAGAAAAATATTAAGTTCAAAGTAAAGTGAGGCTATGCACTAGCTCCGATAAATAAGGCTTTGCATTATCTCATTTGTTTTAATTAATTGAAATTTCTGTATAAATACCATTGCAGCTGTCAACATTGAGATCATGGTAGATTGGTAGGAAAAACATCGTTTGTATGTTCGGAAAAATGAATGAGTTTGATACTGGTGCTGAGAGGGCTTATTCATGTTAAAAATTTCGCAGGATAAAAGAGACTACCACTTTTCACCTAGTGGTAGTTGAAAACAACAATGCGGTTTGCTGTTGGACCAAAGTTCACAATATTTATATATAGTTAGTTATGTTTACTATTTCGATCAGTACAAATAGAAACCCAGAAATGTACTGCAATGAACTGTATAACTCATGCCGTTATGAGTTTTTTGTCAGCTTTATTTGACGTGATATCTCACTGGTTTGTTGTAACAGCCATGGCAACAATCTGTTTCAAATTTTCAGATACTTCATCAACTCTGACTAAAACAATCAAACTTGAGATTAACCCATATTAATGATGAAATCCTGTTCTTTAAGTCATCACCATTCGGAGCTTTCTTCCGATAAAAGATGCCCTTTACGAATCTTCAAACGAAAGTGTCCAATGGCTTTATATGTATCTGGGTAGTCAGACTACCTTGTCAGTGGGAAATTAGAGCTCAAATTTTGAATAATGTTACATTAATGAAATGGTGCGTCCATCTTCTATGAAAAAGAATGTGATGAAAGGCCATCGAGTTGTAAAAATATTAAATTTTAATGCATGTTTAAGTAAATAATAGGTGCAAGTGTTTTTTCAAAGAAATAATGAATAATTATGCGGTTGTACATAAGCTCACCACACATATTAAACTTAGCAAAATCCCTTTGTATCACATGATATTTATGGGAATTTCCCCTATGATGGTGATTCACTATACCAGAAAAAGAGCTTGCCAAAGTCGTAGACCATTTTGCCTGTTTAGAACGATGTTAAATATATAAATACTTCTTGTCTTGTCGGATTCCCAAGAAGCTATTGAAGCTATAGCATCGACGAAGAGCTGTGAGTAGTATGAAGCTTTTGAATCCCGCAGTTTAATAAATGATTTGCTATTGCAGAACACAAAAACGGTACTGCAGTGATCCTAAGTGATACCAGCATATTGGGGCATTAGGGGAAGTGACCGCGCAGATAATCTGGCAAAGATAAAATCAGTAATTTACGAAATATCAGACAAATCTGTTTTGTTTAATGCAATACCGCTTATTTAATACTAATAAAAAGAAATCAAGGTATAATTTTGGAGATTGAAATCAGGAAATAATGATAAATTGTGGTTTGTAAACTAAACTACACTCTGTGGCACGACAGTCCATGTGAGTCAAGGCCTACAGTGCCCATTTCTGCTTTTTGACCGAAAGGCCCTGGGGTGCAAAGCATATGGCATACGTCCCGATTAGGAGGTTAGCCTAACAAGAAACCCTCAGCATTTAGTTTCTAAGCATGATTGGTATTCAGTTTATCGATCCATTGAAGGGATAAAAAATTATGGTTTCTGGACCACAATTTTATACCAGTATCACTTACGGCCGAGTCACTGGCTATGCTGAGATTCTTAACTGGCTATGGCTGACTTTTCATACATCTGTACCAACTGAAAATTCTTCAGAGTCCTAATTGTCCCCAGCTCACACCGATAAATGGACAATCGAGACATTTGCTAACATGCCTTGCTTACACCACTTGATGCTTCTGCGACTGATATTGGGAAGCAAGAGAGTGTTTGCGTAACTGATTAACTACTTTATTCTCTGTATTTTTGTTTGTGTTCTCAATTTTATTCTGTATTTTTGATCTTTTTTCTTGCTGTCAGCCATTGGAAAAAAAAATAAAACTATGCCGGAAATAGAGAAGCAAGCTTCTTCGGAGAATATTGTGATATTAAGAACTTCTGTATCTTCCTCTATGTTTCTCATGTCTGTTGCAAAATTTATCCTCCTAGCCCTATCATCCAATTACAAGGCTTGAACGATTTGAACTTATAAGCATGCAATCTTTTCCTAAGAACAATGTCCTCAAAGTCCAAACTGGCATATTCTATTCTCTTGTTCCTGTTATCACGGATTTCTTAGGATTACACGAGAATGTCTGTTAAACACGCTCAATATCTTGTGTGCAGGGACATCCGGAATTCGTCTTATTTAAGATGTCTTCAGTTTCTAGTAATTTGTCGAACTGGCGTGAGCGAAAATGGCATATTCTATTCTTTTGTCCCTGATCTCACGGATCTCTTAAGATTTTGCAAGAATATTTCTCTAATACACTCAATATCTTGTATCCAGGAACATCCGGAATTCGTCTTATTTAAGATGTCTTCAGTTTCTAGAAATTTGTCGAACGAAAATGGCATATTCTATTCTTTTGTCCCTGATCTCACGGATCTCTTAGAATTGTGGAAGAATGCCTCAAAGACGCTCAATATCTTGTGTGCAGGGACATCCAGAATTAGTCTCACTTAAAATGTCTGAAGTTTCTAGAAATTTCATTTTCTATGGCAAGATATTGTTTCTCAACGAACATGAATTTCCGATTTACTCTTCTGTAAATTCTCTGCGTTTGTGTCATTGATTTCGTTTCGATGAACTTCCATTAGGTCCGGACTTTCTCTTGGGGTGTGGTCATTTTCCTCTGTCTCCCATCGAATAAAATATTATAAAACAGAAAAATGTTGAACAAACACACAGAAATAAACACAACACTTTTGCCAAAAACTGAAGAGAAAAACATTCAACTATAATGACGGGAGCAGGCGATATTTAGTAAAGAAACGAGAAAAATGTTACTAGCTATTTATAAAATATTATTTAATTATTAGAATTAAAATAACTGGTAGACGATATTTAGAAAATAAATCATATTCGAATGGAATAAGATTGTTTTCTATGGCAAAGTTCATTATAAAGGAAAATGTATGTGTTATCCTTTGTATGAATTCTATAATTTTATTTATAACTTAATTTTCTTATGAATTATTAAACATCAAAATATATCTACTATTTTAAAAATAACTTGTATGCAACCTTAAAATTTTATTTGCATAAAAAATAATTCAATAAATTCCTATTGCATCAATATAATATATGGTTGTCTCAAAAAACCGATTCATCCGAGAATTTCGGTACATTTTTTATTGTATCATTTTGATTATATCTCTTAAATTTTCACACAAACAGTGTATTATATTTTTTAAACTTGTCATTATCTATAAGAGAGAAAACTTACGCAAAATAGAATCTTAGATCACGTGTAAGTACAAGTGTGCGACGATGGCAACAATCGGTGCAAGATTGTGACATCATCACTTACAAACTCTTTGAGAAAGAGAGATGTGACGCACATTTATTATGATGAAATAAGCGCATTATACAATAAACAATTTATATACAAATATTTTTTTTCACTACAACGTTTAAATTAAAATTTCGTCCATTTTTGAAAATGAAAACATTGTGAAACTGAATATAATTTCAAAGGATATTTTTTGATGTGTGATATACTTTCTTTCTCTCTCTCTCTGTGTGTGTGTGGATATTTTATACATTCAAAAATTCCCAGAATTGAGTGACGCCGCTACCACGGAAAAGCAGATTTTGCAATTAATCAGCAAAATTTTGAAAAAGGAAACGAATCAGTACAAACGTTCATTTGAAAAATTGACATATGCACAAGATAACATAAACATACTTATTATTTAAAACAAATTCTCAACTTTTACTGTAGTGGAACATTTTTAACGATTTCAAAATATAGCGGCATATAAAGAAAAAGAGAAGTTTAAAAGTTGCTTACTCTCTCCTATATGACTCTGTGTAAAATAGCTTATGATAGTAATTTTAAATGTAAAATAAAATAATATAATAGGTACTACAAAAACAACAGTATGTTTATTACTTTGCACGTAATAAAAAAAACATTATAATTTTTTACATATACGGTTATAAAATTTGGCGACTCACAGAATTGGCACGACACAGTGGTTGAAAATCACTGATTTAAGGAATAAAAAAATCATTCACCTCTAAAAACTTATAGATTTGCTTCATTTAGAAAATCATGGGCCGTGGTAACCTAGCGGTTAGGGCATCGGCTTTCCGTCCGGAAGGGTTGGGTTCGATTCCCAACGCCACCAAAGACCTACCGAGTGCATTCGGTATACGTGCTCGTTAAGTCTGTGGAATCGAAATTTCTATGGTTGGTCGATGAGCAGTTACCATGGGTGTAATGGTCTGGAGAAAATTTCCTTCCCCTCCAGATCAAAATTGAGGAAGTGAATTCTCTAGTGGTGCCATCTATCGGAGGAGTTTAGAGAAAAGTCTTACTTTCACCTTCGTGGTGCTCTGGTTAAACGAAAGACGCACTCTTCGACTTAATTTCGTAGCCGTCCTCTTACGAATTTGTCTTGTCCAAGTGTAATAAGTAACAACAGAAAATTTCAAAATTTTCTGTTTCCTCACTTTAAACCAACAAATTGTGATGCCATTTTGATATACACAGATGCCAGTAAAGACGAATTCAATAACGCAGAGAGGGGTGTCTTTCTGTCTGGCTTACAGCTCCAGGCCAAATTAGAGAAACACACCCACACCATCAGATACTTTTGATCAGATCGTATTATGCAGTCCTTGTCTCAGCCATATTCTCTTCATGAATAGTTGCTCAAATTTTTAAGCCCAATTGGGTGTCGCTTATTTTTAAAATTTCTTTTATATTTTTTTATAATATCCCGTGTTTAATAATAAGTTTGAAAAATGAGTCAAATTCTTAATTTGAATCCAAAATGTAATTAAATAGACTGCCATAGCCTAGTAAGCAAACGGATCGCTTTGGTACGCTGTAGGTTATGAGTTGGACACTTGGCTGTGCCAAAAGTTGTTGTGATGAGAACGTGCTAAGTATGGCCTGTAGGAAAAACAAACACAAGATTCCAAAAATCGTTATGACAATCCCGACTTAATCGAAGATCCTTCGTGTTCACTAAAAGCGGGTGGGGCAAGTAAAAGAGATCGTGGTAGCAATGTCTTCCAAGTGAAAAGATACCTCTGAGGGTGCCAGGTCAAGTATAAGGCCTCTTTCACACTAGACGACATTTATAAAAAAAATCGTCCGAAATTTTTATGTGAGAAGTTATTAAAAAACCACACAATAGACTGCTCTCTTTCACTCTGAATGGGAAACGATATTGTGTGATCAGTCTATTGCGTGGTTTTTTTAATAACTTCTCACATAAAATTTCAGACGATTTTTTATCGTACGATAAAAGTCGTCTAGTGTGAAAGAGGCCTTAGGGGCTCTTTTTTTTCTTCTTCTTCTTCTTAGAATTGGGTTTGTATGTCATTGGGCACCTCTGCTTTTATCAGCATTTTGTACCATTAACTCCAAACCCAATGTTTCCTAGTTCCAGTTGCTCGGGTCACCCACTTTATTAATAAAGTCCGATAACCCTTTAATGGAGTCTAGGTGTCACTCTCTAGTATGGATGATGCCTAAAGAGGTTAATCTAGGGAGGGCAAGAGCCTCGCATTCATAAATGATTTGCTCTGCCGTTTCCTCTTGCGTATGACATTTCCAAGCAGATAGGGTCTTGCTGAAATAGTCCCATCTGGTCAGAGAGTCAGTCATACTAGGGATAGCTTCCTGACTTTCACCAGAAGATGGTTTGGAGGTCATTTCTACCTCAAGTGAAGGATTCATTACTGCCCCTTTACAAGACAGCCTCTGAGTTCACTTGTCTTTTTCAGCAAGGTCTACTTCAGAGGCTTCACCTGCAAATGCAGAAAGGTTTGTTATTTCTTGTGTCTTTTCAGCCACAAGATAACAATTAATAAGCTCAGGTAATATAAGTCCACCCATTGCCTGAGATACTGGGCAAGGCAAATTACTTTAGAAGTTTGCCAGGCAACTAGAGGCTCCGTTAAGACACCAATACCGCGGTGCCAATTAGCCCTAGGCACGGATCGCATAACACCAGGGTTTACGGGAGCTGGTTCGCGGCCTCTGATTCTATATTCAAGGCTATCCTGTCATTCCTACAGGACGTTCGGTGATCCACCGCCTACCGACGCGCCTGGTAGCTGCTCAGGCCCCAGGTAGGGGCTCTTTTTAATCCCTTCTTCTAAATTATGTAGACTCCCACCCGACTGCTTCCCTCTAACTGGTAGAGCCCCACTCTGGGCAAGGTACTGGAAGTGTTACAGTGCAACAACAGATCGGTTTCATAACAGGGTTCGTAAAAACAGTGCAATCGACATGGAGATCTTTTCTGACTCAAGTTCAACAACAAAATAACTGTTTTACTCTCTTCCGAAACGGTTCTCTTTACGAGCTGGATAGTGTTGCCATCCGTTCATCATAAATTCCTATGGAGAATACTTATTTACAGTATATACTTTTTGAATATGCTTCATGAAGATCCAACATGCTTTCGTTAGTGTGGGTCAATGTGGGGGATGGGTGCGCATTTAGACATCAATCCAATCACCCCTCAAAATGAAGAAATAGTTTTTATTTGGTAGCTTCAATATCGATAGAAATAGGTAATAAGAAATGTAACATGAATCTAAATTTTCTGAGGTACATTCAAAACGTTCGGTGGCAGTAGCAGGGTAAAGAAAAACATATCTCTCTTGATTAAGAGGTAAGAGGTTCGATACTCGATGCAGTCAAAGACCATTAATAGGATCGATGCTGGTGGAGCGTAGAGAGGAGAGTGCCAGTTCTAGAGTCGATCTCGTCACTTGATAGTGGTTCCAGGTTGGAGACAGTTAATTGTGTTTCAAATCATTTCCATGAATCAACAAGCAAATGGAATTATATCACGATAATACAACCTAACCTCAAAATGAGTACTCAATTCTATATTTTTCATGGAACTGAAAAATTAATCAATTACTTCCCAAAAATTTATCTCAATCCTGAAGGATTTGGCGATCTTAAATCTCACTTATTTCGCATATCTTGATAAAAATTATTTGTGCGTATTGAATAATAATTTTCTGCTTGGGGTGTTTTCGAATCGGAAAGAACGTTTTCTCACAATTATTACGCTGAATCATTGATCTCGATAAAATAGCTTTCTGCTGAATCTTTAGTTTTAATAAAATTTGTATTTTGATAAATCATCATTTTTCACTTTATTGAAAAATAACAATTCGTCAATTAAAATTGTTTCCTGTTTTTGTACATTACACAATTTTTTTGTAATCAACCTTTTCGCTTTTTCTTTACATACTTAAGATAATGAACACTTGCCTTTAATGCATACATAGATAATGGTGCAGGCGAGGCCCGGACTGTGCCTTAAGTTTAAGGGTTTGGAATACTCGATTCCATCTCCAAGCACCTCGTCATTTTGAACTAGGTCAGGTGACGAGATCCCATCTGAGCTGGCACCTTCCTCACCCCATCCACAAAAAAGCGGAAGGATTTTGGACATCACAGATGAACGTGAATATGTTCCTAACATACGGAGATGCAGCAACCCAGTGAGGGAGAATGTGGTCACCCTCCCAATCACAGCACGCGGTAACTGATATCCCACTTGGCAGATCTAAACAGGAACGGCGTGAAGCTACTGAGACACTGTGCAGGTCCGTTTCTTTAAATATGTTGGGTTGTGTCCCAATTTTTTAGTTTTGACAAATTTTACTGTGAATAAGAATGTTTTTAAAGAAGAATGAGGATTTATTTTCCAATTTTTTTAATTCTCTAATATTAACGTTTATTGGTAAAAATTCTTGGTACTTAGTTGAGTGCTCTCGAGTTGCGTCGTTCTCTTGTCAGAAATGTGGAGGGTTCGATACTAGACCCAACCGAAAACCGTCGTGCAGAAAATATCTATGATTCTTGATCTTTGATTGGGTCTACTGTGCCTCTGCTGGTGTAGTGTAAAATTTCAGTGAAGAGAGCGTTGACCTTGTCACTCGATTTTAGTTCAAAATTAGGAAGTCATTAGCTGTGTTCAGCGAATTCAGTAGGAGGAAATAAGCAGCCGGAAACGTTTGATAATAAATCACTGCTGCTCTACAACTTTGAAATTGATTTTTCTCCAAATCTTATTTAGTTTCGAAATAAGAAGGGTTTCCGACTGACTTTACAGCCAGTAGTGCTGCAACATGTCTCATCTTGTAGCGTATAGCCTCTTTCTTTTTCCTCGACACCCTTTTATTAAGAGAGCGATCCTTCCAAAGTTAAAGAGTCAAAAACATGAACTGACTAAACTCAGTGGCTCGATAACCTCTTGGGGTCAATGCCTACAGTGCCCATATCTGTTTTCCTGACTTTGGCGTGAAGCATATGCCACTGTTAGGTCATCTACCTACTGAAGGGATGAAAGGTCAACCTTGCTGAACCCGAGGACAGAACCTCGGGTCTGTGCTTTGGGAGTGGGAAGTGCTGCCACTACTCCACCGAACTTTACTCATAAACATAACTTCCTTTTAATTTTAGTTTAGCTAATGCAAAATTATTCTTTGACAACTGATTTTCCTCTTTTTATGTTTAAAAATAAATGCAATTGATTACTGTGAGAATAAAATACCAGGAATTGTGACTTATAAAGAAAAGGTTCAATATATTAGTCAAAAATTTTTTATCTACTTGAAAATACTCTAATTCGATTTCATTGCATTTCGGCCAACGTTTCCTATAAACAGAACATCCCTTAGAATCACTTTTGTAAATGTCTTTAAGAATTCGTAAGAAATTGTCCTTAGTTGAATAAATGGACTCAAAACTTTTCTCAAGAAGAGATCATTTCAGTCAAAAGAATAAGAACACAGTTCTTCCGGAGCCATTTTTGTTGAGTGTTTTGCCAAAATTTTTTATGAAAAATAACTGCAGTGTGAAAATATTTATAATGATTGTCTAAATTCATACATTTTCTCACCATATTTTAAGCCATTTTCGGCAAAATGCTTTTCCAAATAAAGCAGAAACACATAAAATAATCTTGATTGCAGTCTGGGCCGTTTGGTAGGAATTTATAATAACGGGACATTCAATGAAAACAATCTACACAATTTCAAATTTTCATCAACTTTTATGCTTTTTTCTGTTTATCTTTTCCGAGTGTTATTCAGTTGAATATTAAGAGTTGTTTTTGAAAACCTTTTATCCAAGTTTCAAAGCAGATATAATAATACGTTTTAAAAAAGAATTTCCCCATAAAATCATTTCTCGGGTCCCTTGAAAACATAATTTTTTTGGAACAAATTTAAATTTCTTAAAACAATTAGAGATGATAAGCATCAGAAACTTAAATGTTTTAAAACCTACTGTCAAGAATCAAATAATATAGAGGAACTTGTTCAATTATGGCTTTCATTGTCAAATGACTATTGCGGTGTATCAGCTTTTTACTTCATCGATGTATTGATATATAGTCAAAGTGATTGTTCCACTAAATCATCTTCTTGGATTCACTACCACCTTTTTTCATCGACCAAATGCTGTTGTTTCTAATAAATTGTCGTCTATAATATTTTATTGCAACATTTCAAATGTTTTTGTTGTAGAAATTTTGCTGAGAAAATAAAATACAATGTCTACTCTTTGCTAGGTAACATTCGCTATTTTGAAAAATCGACGGAACAGAAATTCTTTTTTCATTACAAACTCATTTATTTTCAGACTATAAAATTAATTATTTTCCTGACTGTTGCCAAATTTTTATAGAAATCATAAAAATGCTTGATAAAAGTTTGCAGACGATATTTATTATAAATAAATATTAACTAAAGCATTCCGGATGTTTTCTGATCAAGTAAAGTACGCGAAACGATTTAGTTTTTACTATATTATAACAAGTCTACATGATTCGTGGATTAAGCTAATTCTTGGAATTTATTCGAATTCCGAGGAATAATTAATAGATTCATTCAAAATATAATTTTACGCCATTTTTCTCGTGCCACTTGATAAATATGGGTTTCATTTCTGTTGAAGATATTCTTCAAGGAAGCGACGGTTTACAGAAGCTGTTATGTCTGGAAAATTCTTGAAATTTATAGTAGATGCTCATATTTCCAGAATATCTAATTTACGAACACTCATGTTTTTATGAACTAGTGACTAGTCTCTACCCTGACACACGATAACTTTAATTCTTATTTACGAATTTAAATTTTAAAAAAATCTTTTTTTTTTAAACTTTTGTTTTGGACAATCATTTTTTTTTTTCCATTTTTTTACTTTCTATATTTTTGATCTGTGATATATTGTCAATTTTTTTATTTAATTTTTTTTAATATATAACGACTGAGAAGTTGATTCATTTTTGAACAACGAACAGACACGTGCGGGCATTTCAGACATTGTGGGGATAAGAGTCGCAGACTCCTTGATATCAAACATTTGATGGGTAAAAAGTGTGATGCTGCATTTGACTCCTGTCCTCCCGCGTACATAAGAACATAGAAAGGGGAAAAAACTCTTCTCCCCTCCCCGTACATTAGAACAAAGAAAGGGTTCAACTCCGACAAAGAACCCCTCTGCTTCGTAAAATTTCTTCCAGTGAATTTTCGAATATCGATTCATGTGTGATATGTATGGTAGAAATACAGGATGATGAAAGTATTGAAATAAGGAATAAAATCAAAAAGCACTTTCAGATATCGAATAAGAAAATGATGTAGTGGAAAGACCACCTGCGAAACAAGCGACTGAATGGGTAACAGAATTAAAGTACTTTTTTCGAGGGAAGAACAGCGAAATACTTTTACACATTGAAAAAAAAGAAAGAAAGAAAAGAAAGAAATATATTTTAATATAAATTTAGCCTTTAAATAAAAAAAGACAAATAATTACTTTGCCTGATTTTCTTCAATAAAATGAGTACTGTTTTTTTTAGTATGTCTCTTAATTTGCAGGTGTTTCTTATAAGGCATTCTAAATAATTTTTTTTAATATATTATTTTACTTATAAAGAAAAAGTAGTTTGGTAAAAAAAATCAGATCTTAATAAGGTAGTACATTAGTCTTCTCTTTTACGAACTTTCTATTTTAGGACGTCTTATTTTGCACGTGTTTCTTATAAGGCATTCTAAATAATTTTTTTTAATCTATTATTTTACTTATAAAGAAAAAGTAGTTTGGTAAAAAAAATCAGATCTTAATAAGGTAGTACATTAGTCTTCTCTTTTACGAACTTTCTACTTTAGGACGTCTTATTTTGCACGTGTTTCTTATAAGGCATTCTAAATAATTTTTTTAAATATATTATTTTACTTATAAAGAAAAAGTAGTTTGGTAAAAAAAAATCAGATCTTAATAAGGTAGTACATTATTCTTCTCTTTTACGAACTTTCTACTTTAGGACGTCTTATTTTGCACGTGTTTCTTATAAGGCATTTTAAATAATTTTTTTTAATATATTATTTTACTTATAAAGAAAAAGTAGTTTGATAAAAAAAATCAGATCTTAATAAGGTAGTACATTATTCTTCTCTTTTACGAACTTTCTACTTTAGGACGTCTTATTTTGCACGTGTTTCTTATAAGGCATTTTAAAGAATTTTTTTAAATATATTATTTTACTTATAAAGAAAAAGTAGTTTGGTAAAAAAAAATCAGATCTTAATAAGGTAGTACATTATTCTTCTCTTTTACGAACTTTCTACTTTAGGACGTCTTATTTTGCACGTGTTTCTTATAAGGCATTCTAAATAATTTTTTTTAATATATTATTTTACTTATAAAGAAAAAGTAGTTTGGCAAAAAAAATCAGACCTTAATAAGGTAGTACATTATTCTTCTCTTTTACGAACTTTCTACTTTAGGACGTCTTATTTTGCACGTGTTTCTTATAAGGCATTCTAAATAATTTTTTTAAATATATTATTTTACTTATAAAGGAAAAGTAGTTTGGCAAAAAAAAATCAGACCTTAATAAGGTAGTACATTATTCTTCTCTTTTACGAACTTTCTACTTTAGGAGCTGTTATAGAGTCTAATGATAATCTAAGGCAGAAGTAGTTAAAAGAAAGAATGTGTGCTCCTTAACATAACTCATTTTACTGTAAACCGACCGAAATGCCCGTCTTCTAGCGTGGAGAGAAATACGAGTGAAATTCCACTCTGTTTACGAAAACAAAGAAACCGTCATTCAAAGCAAGAAAACTAGTGTCTCTTCTTGTGACTGATTTACGAACGTCTGTGGCGAAGGTGAGCCATATAAGATAACATTTTGATGTCCTCCATGAAGAAATATGCTGAAAATCGCATTAGAAACCTTGTCTCGTAATAATCGAACTTTAGAATTCACATTTATGAAAAAATTAATATCATTGTTATTGAATAATCTATACAAAATGTGCACTTATCAGAAAAGTGCTCAATTTTTTGTCACTTAATAATATGATTAATTAAAAATAAGCTTAAGATATAAGTCAATTCGTTTCTTAAGACAAAGTGTAAATATTAAACATTTTAAGCAAAATAAAAAAAAATGAATTTGATTTGATAAAAAAAAAAATAGAAGGTTCACACATATTATAAATCCGATAAATAAAAAGCAAAATGGAGCAATTGAAGAAATGTTCGATATTTGAACAAGAATAATAAAAAATATTTGTTTGTGTTATTGAAATAATAAATATCTAATCATACACAGTTTTGCGGTTTTAATTATGTAAAAAATAATAATTATAATAATTTGATGTATCACACAGAATATTTGGACATTCCTCCCACATATTTTTAAAGGAGCTAAGATTTTCTACTTTTTGTGAAACATGTACCTTTGTGAGAGAAAAAAATGTAATGTGCTATATACAGAGCCTCAACAGTTAGAGGCTCTGGTAATTTGCCTCAGTATTCAATCAGCTTAATCAAGCTATGGCTACAAGTTTATGGTTTCATGATATATTTATTGATAATTATTCATCTTTTAGGAGATTCATTTGTTGAAGAAACAAATAAACAATGATTTGAAATAGTTTCTGAAATCCATCCATATGGTAGTCAGTCCTATTCGGAAAATTAAGTATGACAAAGCTTGTTTGTGGTAATGTTTTAAAAGTATGATTAAAATTGGTGTTGCGACAGATTCTGCTATCCCTTCCACATCGCTTTTAAGTTGTTTTACTGAGCTAATAAATCGCACATTGTTTACATGTAATCGGGTCCACAGATTACATTAAAGCAGTCGGCTCGTCGTGATTAGACAAATAAGTTTTATTCGCCAATAAATCAGAAATACATGAAAAAACTCCAAAATACTTTTGAACATGTCATAAAAGTAGAATAAATGTTCTGAAATAAACAGTTTTCAAGCAGCAGAGTGAAGACAGCTTTACAGAGTACAGTTATAGAGCTCAGGCTAATAAAATTTATCCAGAAACTCTGGATTTATTAATCTTGCCTATCTTTTAATGATATGAGAAAAATCACAAAGTACGTGCCAAAGAAGCTTTCCGAAATGTATTAATGTTACACTAAATACTGCCAAATGTATACTTTCGCACCAAATCTGGCAAGTTTGTAAATTTTTCTTTTTCTATGGTTACCAGCAAGTTCAATTCTTCTCATTTCATTGAGTTTTGCTAGAAAGCAAACCTTATAGGAGGGCTACTTTGGACATCTCGCAAAAATGCGAAAAAGGATAAACTCTTACATTTGAATTGAAATTTCAAAAGACAATAATTTGAACTGCTGCTTACGTGGTAATTAGAGTTCCAAGTAGATCCATAAAGATAATTGATGAACTAAATGATTTTATGAACTAAAAAAAAATCTTGATTTTTCCATATTTTAATCATAGCCAGGACATTTCGTATGGTTTTATTATGAATGACATTTTTTTTTTAGTATTTAAAACACATTGCTTAAGCTTTTTATTAAATTTTCATTGTTTTTTTTATCTCCTCCAAGAAATAATAGGGCACATTAAACTAACGTAATAATGTTTTAAGACGGTCATAGTTGTGAAAATTAAGTATTGTCCAAACTGCTTCAATATTGATGATGTATATCTAATCAATGCATATTGTTGAAATTCACTCCTATTATTTTAAGAAACAGTGCGTTTTAGAATAGTTTCTAGAGAAAATTTAGCATTTTTATAGCAATATTCTGTGTAAACTCTCTGCTTTCCCCCCCCCTAAGTGAACATTTAAATGAGCAACTGATAGATAGCACCCATTGATGGAGAAATAAAATGTTCTCCAAGCTGCTTCGTAATTGGTGGCATTTCTACTCATTTCATACTGTTGATTTTCCCATCTACCGTCTTCTGAAGAGCTACAGTGGCATCACTTCGCTTCCCGTTAAGATCAGAAAAGTGAAGTATCGTTTGCCGCGGCAACGATGAGGCAGGTGAACACTTTATCCTCGCTAGGTTGCTGGAGCTCATTGGGTTGTGGATGTGTCCACGTTTGTCTTCCGAAGTCATTCCGCTGGTGTTGTTGCACCAGCATGCTTCCCTGTAGCTAGCCCTGATTTGGGCACTACCAGTTAGATAGAAGCAGCAGGTTAGATAGTCTTCGTGATTTTTAAGCAGGGACCAAGCAGTGGACCCCCAATCCCAGGAGCATCATTTCACTTAGAGGACATTGCGACCAAGCCCAGTTTTAAAGTGACCTAGCCGACATTAGTGAACACGATAGATCTTCAGTTAAGACGGGATTCAAACTCACTACCTTCCGATAATGAGAGCGACGCCCTAACCAACCAGGCTATCGTGGCCTCTTCCGCTGTTGTGGCGTGGATGTTGAGAGGAGGGTGCCAGCTCAGATGTTAACAAGTCACCCTAACAGTGGTTCGAAATGACGAGGTGCATGGTGGTGGGCGAGCATTATTTTTTATTTATTTATTTATTACATTACATATATTCAGACTTGTATGCTTGATTCTTGAGATCCGCTTGTAAGTCTTCGTCGATATTAGGACAAATAGCACAATGACAGATGTACAACCACAGAAGAATAACGAAGAAAACACCCAGGGCCACGGTGGGAATCGAACCCACACTCCTACGCTCTCAAGCGATTAGCAGTGATGCCTTTGACCACTCAGCCACGGAGCGCCCTCGAGCATTCCAAACCCGTTTGTTTAAAGGTACAGTCCGAACTCGCTTGAGCTCCTATATATGTATGTTTCATCTTCTAAAATGGCCAAGCCAATAGCAGCCATATCAGAAACAGCCATGATGATTTGCACGCAGGATTAAAATCTTCAGTAATATGAAATGAACTCAAAAGATTTGATTTTCAAACTATTATAAGAGTTCTTTCGACAGGTAATGCTGATTCACAAATTTTCTCATAACTGATGATGGTTTATAGCCACAGAAAATACTGGAAAATAATATTAAAAATCATCAAATTTGTTATAAGATATCTTTTCCAACTCTTTTATTATTTTAAAGGTTGGTTATTTGAAAAAGCTATATCTTGTTAACAAGAAACATCAATATTGGATTCATTTATGTGCAGAGCTTTTATGATTAATACCTACAGAATAGCACATAGATGATATTAACAAAAGTGAATAAGATTCAAACAAACATATATTTGTTCTTAGGGGACTCCGATAACTCCAGCAGAGTTAACCTTTCGATTTCCTGTTCAGTTGAAATTCACTAGGAAAATCAATAAAAACTCAAGGAAAATTTTTAAAAGTTATCAATCTCAGCTTTTTTATATAATACCCTCTCCGCATGGTCAGCTGTATATTAGTTGTTCGGGATTAGGAATCAAATAAGTTGAACTGTCAACAAAACGCCTAATTCTCTGGTCTTCAGTTCAACAGTTTGAGGGTTCGAATCTAACCTCGGGCTTGGAGCTTTGTAGTGGTTTGAAATCCACTTTAAATGTAGATTCTGCTTTAATGAGCTCTCATCTGCAAAAAAATAACGCGACAAAAAAATTAGATGTTTGATAATGTCTTAGCATTTATCCTCCAAATGGTAGGATATTTAATAACTTAATTTCTCCAGAAATGTTAAGGTAATAAAAATATTTATTTCGCTTGAATACAATTTGGTTTTTGAAAAACAATTATTGCATTGTGCATTCTTAATCTCAAAGTTTGTATTTATCTGTTTCATGATAAAAGTTAGTTTGTTAATATTAACCCTATTGTTTTTGTCGTGTGCAATAACTTTTGGGAATAAGTATGTTTGTTTTTTTAGTTTAATAATTATTTATGTTTTTTAGCACCTGATATATCAGCTTTCATTATTCATATTGAGATATTTTATGCAAAAAATTTGTAATTTATTTTATTGAACCTTAATTTGACTAAGTGCACGATATCTCTCTGCTCGTATAACTTTTTCTTTATTTACTAATTCATTTATCTGCTGTATGGTATTAACTAATTAATGTGACATGAGAATAAGCAGTTATTTTTTTCTTATTTCTTGTAACATATATTCATATAATAGTTTTACATTGTTATATATCTGACTAGTTTAATGTTGTTGCTGTTGCACCAGCTTGCTTCCCTGTACCTATCCCTGAGTTTGGCCCCACCCAGAGGTATATCATTTCACTTGGAAGACATTGCGACTACAATCTATTTAACGTGCTCCATCTGCCTTTAGTGAACACGACGGACCTTTGGTTATGCCAGGATTCTAACTAACTATCTTTCGATAATGAAAACGACGCCCTAACCAACCATGCCTTCTCAGCCTCAGTTTAATATTACAAAATTATTACCTTTTTTAATATAATTAAAATTATTTTTGTTCCAATTTAATTTTTTTTTAAGTTTTAGGTGAATACATTTAAAAGTACTGCATTTTCCCTTTCACGCGAAAAAGATGATCCAGATATATAATTGTTACTTTATTTATCTTAAATAACCTATCGGAAATTATACGAATCGTGTTAAATTATCTTTTATTTGTAATGTTTATAGACATCAACCACATCATTTGAATTTTTAAGGGGGCTTAGGTCTACTGGAGATACACCACCATCATAAAAAAAAAAAAAAAAATTCAACTTGAGGCTTATGGGTGGTATTGCGCTGCTGTATATAAACATATAATAATTTCTAATAATTACATACGACGCGCACTAAAACGCAGCGTAGAACAATCGTGTTTCTATTTACAACAAATTTTTCCTTTTTTTGCCAAACGACTCTTTAAGAAAAGAAAAGTAGTTATAATTCACGCAGTCTGACGTCATGCAAATTGTAGTGTTCTTTCCAAACGACTTTTTAAGAAAAGAAACTATAAATTATATTAATGTCACGTTGTTTGTGCAGCGTTCTCCACATCCTCCCCACCGTGGTCTGTCTCCAGTTGGACAGGTCTGGTTATTTGCTTCCCGTTCACCTTTGTGGTACATGCTCTTGATCTTCGGTTACTTTTTTCAATGATGTTTAGAATACGTCCTCTTTCTTCTTTTTGCACCAACACAAGATCTCCGATGTGTATATTAGCAGATTTCTTAACATTCTGTACCTCATAAAAGGAATGTAACTGTAGCAGATATTCCTTAAACCATTTACTGCAGAAAGTATTTAACAAGTCTTATTGGTGTCTATAAAGCTTAGTTAGGCTTCGTTCATTACTCTACGGAAACTCAGGAAGCAGAGTAAGCTTTTTCCAATCGAATAAATGTGAAGGTGTCAAAGGAGTATTCTCCTTTTTCTCTTGGAAGAAATCTGCTATTCAAAGCGGCTTCATTTCCTATTGGTACAGTTGATTGCTGTTCTTCTTCCAACAGTGCATGGCCAAGAATCTTACGGAGACATCTTTTGATGGATCCAATAAAATCCTTTCTCAACAGTCTCTTAACCAAGCCGCTCCGTGAAATACTGAACAAACCTAAAGATGATAGATTTGTGGTTTATACAGTATTCTCCACAGGTGGTATGAAGGAAATTTTTTCCGGGATTCTTTCCCCCGAAATGGCTACATCCTACAGTATTAGCATTATATAAAATAGTAGTAATTATTATTTTTTATTATAAGTGAAATAGAATGGAAGTGAAACAGAATAGTATTAATTATATGTGAAACAGATTGGCTGTGATAGGTTAGTATTTACGGCTTCGGCCTTCCGTCTGGAAGAGTGGGGTTTGATTCCTAATCCTGTCAAAGACCCACCGAGTAGATGATATACGTGCTCGTTAAATCTGTGGAATCGAAAGTCCTGTGGTCGGTCGTTGAGCAGTTACTATGGGTATAATGATCTGGAGAAATTTTCCTCCTTCTACAGATAAAATGTCGAAATTGTGGGAGTGGATTCGCTGGTGGTGCCATCTATCGGAGGAGCTTAGGACGAAGTCGTACTTTCACCTTCGTGGTGTTCTGGATAAGCGAAAGACGCACCCTACTGACTGAAATTCACATAGCCAGCGGCATAGCAAGCTTGGCTTGTCTAAATGTCACAAGAAACAACAAAATATATGTAAAACCGTATTACATATGATAATTAACATGATATAAATGTATATAATGACCAATATATTTATTCAACATTTTTTTTCATTTCATTATTATTGTAGAAAAATCTAATTTACTTCTGAAAAAACGAAAACAGCAATTATTTTCCATTGCTTTTTTTTTCATTCATTTTTAAGCAATTAATATTTTATGATATAGTATTAGATAGTAAGTATATTACATTTTGCATGCAGATCAATTTCACACAATCTTTAGATTTAAAAAATTTATTCATTACGAAAAATCTATTTATAAAATGAGCTGAATTTTAAAAAAAATCATATTTCAACATTTATCTTTAAAGGAGATCACATGAAAGAAATCGTAGGACTTTAAACTCTTCTCATTTAGGTTGTAAACTGAACTCATTAGACTCATTTTCTAGAAAGTAAGCCAGATAAAAATAATCCGAATAACGCATTTGTCTCAAGTCCAAAGTTTGAATGAATAACGGTATCAATTTTTGAGTGAATAAAGAACATTCTTTTCAAGAGCTCCTTTTCTACGTTACGCACAAATTCTTACGTCATTTACGGTTTCATTTTCATCTACATTCGTACCTCATTTCTTATCTTTCTGAAGTCTCTCAAGTTTACCCAATTAAAAAAAATGATTTTTATTTTTCTAAATTATCATTTGCTCATATTTTAATTGATTCATTAATTTTTATTGTCTGTTTTGTTTCACGCGCTGAAATTTCAAAATAGAAAAAAAAAATGTGGCATCATTTTATTCTCACTGAAGAATAATTTTTACACAATTTTAGAATATCGTTTTCTTGAATTTTTTTTCTTTATTTATTTTTTCCTTTTTTGTGAAGAAGCTTGAAGCAGATGCGCAGTTATAACGTTCGAATTTTCTTGAAATGGACTCGCAAACAACATTTTATTTAAGTGGTTTTGCGGATGTGTGAAACTGGAATATTTGGACGTCGATATATCCTAATTCGTTCTTCGAAAAGCCATGATGTTCCTATAATTGGATCATCTGTAGTATTTCTTTCAATAGTGTAATGGTGCGAGGTACCATAGCCTAGTAGTATGACAAATTCTTCTTAGCGAAAGGTCCCGGATTCAATGACAGCCATTGTTGATGAGCTTTTGCTGTTGCATGCGCGTCTTCCGGGGTGGATGCTTCGGAGTTTTTTAGGTTTCCTCCTTTGCGACATGTAAGTTCAGCCCTATATCTATGAAAAGATATATCAACACAGTAGAATTCCATTTATTCGGGTCAATTTTGATAAGACCCATTCAAATAATCAAAAATTCGTTTCATTGGACGTTTTCGAAAAAAGTGTCTATTTTAATTAATTATTGTACGTTGAAAATAGGAGAAAAAACTATATATTTTTTATGGAAAAAATACTTTTATATAAATAAATGAAAAGGCAACATTTTTACGTGTGTTAAGGTACTTAGAAGTCCTGTTCATTAATACAGTATATATATGTACAGTGCTGTAAATGAAAGTCATTGCTTGCAGAATATCTTGATACTAGCATAATAATAGAAATTAGTAGATTTTTTGATTAAACATTGAAACTGTTTATAGTTTAGAGAAGATTTGGAAAATTAATAACTGTGAAGCTCAATAGTTAAGCAGATTCTAAATCTGCTAATAAGAAATAAATGCTTTTGAAGCAGAGGATTTTTATCAAAAATCAAACCTTTATGTGATCACCTGCATTTACAGAACATTTGAAATCGGTGGAATTCCCTTAAATGTGTTTTTCAAAAAATCAGAAACGGTAATTAGTTATGGAGATATCTTAAAGGGATTTCTAAGTATTAGATTGGTGCGTATGAAATGTCGGATTCTCTTTAAATGCGGACGTTTTCCTCCCTGTTTTCGTTATACTTTTGTATTTGGCATAACCTCATTCATACTCGTATTGTCCATTGCCAGAGACTCATTTCAGCAAAATAGGTTTTCTCGAAGGTCTTCCCTTTTTTATTTATTTTGAGTTTATTGCCGATATGAATTCTGCCGACATTCGCGTCATTTTCTTATATGAGTACAAACTTGGTAATAGTGCTGCAAAAGCTGCACGCAACATAAACCAAGCGTTTGGGGAGAATACGGTTAACGATCGGAAAGTGCAGCGTTGGTTCGAAAAATTTCGGACTGGCGATTTTTCACTGCAAAATGAGCCGCGCGGAAGACCCAAAACGTCTGTGAAGAATGATGACCTGAAGGCTCTAGTGGAAGCGGATCCAGCCGTATCCACGAGGGAACTTGCTATCAGGATGAAAGTTGACCATACAACGATATTGAGACACCTTTCTGAGATTGGCAAGGTTAAGAAGATAGACAAGTGGGTACCGCACGCACTGACAGAGCGAAATAAGCTGGATCGGTTAAACGTATGCTCATCATTGCAGCATCCACCCTATTCACCGGATCTCTCGCCGACCGATTTTCATTTTTTCAAGCATTTAGAGCTGTTTTTAAGGGGCAAACACTATGAAAATGAAGACAGTCTAAAAAACTCGATATCAGAGTTTATTAATTCTAAAGACCAAAATTTTTTAAGACAGGCATCTACGCTTTAAAATCTCGTTGGGAGAAGTGTATTGAAGCGAATGGAGCATACTTTGATTGAATAAACAGCTTTTGAAGAAAGATATGCAGTTTTATAGAATCACTTAAGAATCCGACATTTCATACGCACCAACCTAATAATAATTTTTTGATATTTGACAAGATGTGACACACAAACAGCATGGCGATCGAATAAAATCGAACTTTAGAAATGAAGCACTGTTTATGGTACAGATTTTCAGTTTGTTTAAATAATTATCCTGCGATGATCTAAGAATCTCTGTAGAGATATTCTAGAGAAAGAGTTTGACTAAGAGTTTCTGGGACTTCGGAATACAGTGAGAAAATTAGTTCTTGTCGATAATTAAGTAACCTGCTGTGAACCAAAAGCTTTTTTAAAAATATTCCAAAGATTCGCGCGGATTTAATTTTATATATGATTACTAAAAATTGAAAAAGCTGTGTATCCCAAAGTTTATTTCAAGCTGAAGAGCAGGCTCATGGGAAATAGTTCCAAAAACAGAAGAAAACAAAAGTAATGAAATTCATCTCCAGTGCTCAAAACATGCTTACGATATCGTAATATGTGACGTAACCTCGATTTATTTCAATGAAACAAAAGAAAAATAACTGTCGATCGATTCCGTGTCAGTATTTTTAGATGAAATAGACTGAAAAATGTTATTTTTGTAAGAATGCTTCTAAAAAAAGTGATTAAAGTTTTTTTTTCATTGAATATGGTTAATATTCCATTTTTTTTTTCCTTTGGAAGATTGCGGAACAGTCATTATTCTTTCGTATATCAAAATCCATTTGCCGGAAGTAACTCCAGAACTAAAGAAGAAATTGAAAATGGCGCATCATTCTATATCAGAACAATGCCACCCCATTGCTTTACCAATTATGGTAGAAACGTGAAGAAAATTCACAAGTTAGTGCCAATATTCGCTAGACTTAGCACCTAATAACTGTTCCCCATTTCCGATCTTTTAAAATGAGTTTTTTTAGAAGCATATTTATAAAACTCACAGCATCGTAATTGCATGAAGGGGAACTGCAACGCTCTCGAAACTTGAAGGCGATAATTTCCTACTTCGTCTAGCTAAAGATATTTGTGATCCGAAAATACATACTCGTTAAATATCTCTTAGATGTCATTGTCACTCTGTTGATATATTATGAAGAGACATGGGCTGATATATACTCTAGAGCAGCGGTTACCAAAGTGGTAGTCCGCGTACCACTAGTGATCCAACAGAAAACTTCGCTGGTCCCCAGAAAAATGCAGAATATACCTATTCTCCACGTTAAGTTATACTTTAAGATGCATTGAAACATAATTCAATTCATAATAATACGTGAAAAGTTATAAAAACACTATTTCATAGAATAATGCCACAGTAAATAAATCGTACTGCTGTAACTGTCCAGTTTTAGGTGCCTGTTTTGTCTCGTCTTGTTTTGCACTCCTTTAATGTTTCACTTTCCTGTATTGCATATCAGTTCAAGCATTTAAAGGTGGGCTTACGGACATATTGCGTTCAATATAAAATATATTCAATATATTTGTTGGGATATTAAAGCTTTATATATATATATATATATATATATATATATATATATATATATATATATATATATATATATATATATATATATATAGTTAATAGTATAATTTATAAAATATGCAAAGAATATAATATAATGAAACAAAATACAATGAAAAATGCCAAATAGAAAATAATACATTGAAAAATTAAATGTCAAAAGTAGAATATCAGATGGAAGACAACACATTGAAATATTATAGCATTGAAATATTAAATGGAAAACGATATATTGAAATATCAAATGGAAAATAACACATTGAAAAAAATACAATGAAAAGAATTACATTGAAAACACTTTAAAAGAAAGATAAATATAAATGGAATAAAGTACCAATATGGCCAGCTTCATCAGGGGTGTTGACCACATTGGCACAAATTATGGCTTTTCTGCAATGGCCCAAGACATAGTCTTAAAAAAGCCATCACACCCCAAAGCCATACCAAAAAATCAAACCAAAGCATCAAACAAGAAAAGAAGCAAAACCCAATCCAAAATATGCAAGTAGAATTCAATCCAAAATATACAAATCAAAATCCAATGCCGCCAAAATACAATGTTGCCAAAATACACTCAATACATAATAATCATTAGATTTAAATCACATCCAATTACAAATCCAAATCTGCAAGAACCTCACCAAACATATAAATTAGTGACTAAGTGTAAACACTATCTGCATTTCAAGCTTCTTATAAGACCTTCAATATATATATATATATATATATATATATATATATATATATATATATATATATATATATATATATATATATATATATATATATATATATATAAAGCGCCACCAGAGGGCCACTCACATGTTTGCCGATGGACACGCAGAAAGAAGGGGAAGAGAACGACGATGTGATGGACGAGAAAGACGCGATGACGTGAAGACGCGAATGGATATTGTAGTTGTTTCGAATTATAACTAAAATGTTAGATCGTGATTTAATATTTCTCTGTAAATTTGTAAATAGCTTTATTTTTTATTTCAAACCCTTTATTAAACAATTTAAACTTTAAATGTGTTATTATTTCCAATGATGAAAGAGAAGAACCCACATACACACACACACACACACACACATATATACATATATATATATATATATATATATATATATATATATATATATATATATATATATATATATATATATATATATATATATATATATATATATATATATATATATATATATATATATATATATATATATATATATATATATATATATATATATATATATATATATATATATATATATATATATATATATATATTGTAAATTGGTGTTTCTTAAAGTCAGGTATGATCTTACATTTAACCATGTGCCTATTTTCCTTTATTTAATATTTATTGGGATAATATTTATAATTTTATTGAGATTTTATGATATTTTTTGAGATCTTATTACAAGTAAGCAGGAGCATCCATCACACTAAGATTGTATAATATGCTAAAAGTTTGATAAACTTATAAACCAATTTTTAATTGTTTTTATAGTTCCTGTTTATTTTGCTTATTTTATTACGGTTTATTAACAAAGCTTTTATAATTAGGTTACAATTAATAGTATCATTTTGTTAACTAGGTACATTTTATGTGTTCTTAGACCACAGTTTTTTTTTATAAATAAACATATTTAACACTTAAAAAAATCCTATTAGTGTTCCGTGCGATTTCAAAGTTTGGCGACCGCTACTCTACAGAGAATGACGTAGCATTAGATGTTGACTACATCACTTGATCGTAGTTCAAAATGACAAGAGATTGATTGTGCCAAAAAATGAATCCGCGAAATATGTGCGTCATTTATTATATTGTTGTAAAGTCCGAACTTCTTTCTACAGTAGACGTTCGTTTTTACGAACTCCTAATTTACGAACACTCACGTTTTTACGAACTGGTGATTACTCCTTACCCTGGCATTGTAAATACAATGATAATTTCCTCTCCCATTTAGGAACTAATATTTTGAAAAAATCTCTGTTTTGCGAACTTTCCTATCTAACAAATAGTTTTCTTTTCCGTTTTTCTTATTTTTTAGGATGTGATATTTTTTTCAATTTTTTCAATTTTTTTTTTGATTTCCTTTTCATATAACGCCTGAAAACTTAATTTATTCTTGAACAACGAAGTGACTCGTGGAGGAATATCAGACATTGGATGGGGAAGAGCTGTGGTGCCTGATTCAACTCCCATACGTAAGAACATAAAAAGTGGAAAAAATGTTCTCTCTTTCCCGTATCTTAGAATAAAGAAAGGTTAAACTCCAACAAAAAGAACCCCTTTGCTGCCTAAAATTTCTCTTTCGAGTATTTTTCGAATATATTAGGTCTACCGGAAAGTTCTGTCCGCTCCGGTTACAATCAGTTTCAACAAGTATTCAGCTCAACAAACCATTTCCGACCTTATTCGGAAACTAGGGTTTGTGTGGAAGTATTCGAGATGGGTGCCACACAAGTTAAGTGAGAAGAATTTGAATGATTGAATCATCATATGAACATCTCTGCTTGCAAGCAACGAAATCGAACTTGGACCTGATCATAACTGGGGATGAAAAGTGGATTACCTATGAAAACATCATAAGAAAAAGGGCATATTGTGAACCCGGAAAACCTGCCCCTCTACCTCTAAAACGAAGTTGAGCCTGAACAAAAGAATGTTGTGTATAGGGTGGGACATTCGAGGACCAATACATTTTGAGCTGTTGAAACCAAACGAAAGACTAAATTCGGAGAGGTTCTGTCAGCAATTGGATAAATTAAAAACAGCACTCCAAGAAAAGAGGCGGGCGATGTTCAATAGGAAGGACATCATACTGCTTCATGACAATGCCAGGCCACATGCTGCTTTGGGGACTCATCAGAAAGTCGCAGAGCTAGGCTGGGAAATTCTGTCGCATCCACCGTACTCCCCGGACCTAGCACCATCTGATTATCGCTTGTTTCTGTCCTTACAAAATTTCTTGCAGGGCAAACAATTCAAGAACAAATAAGATATCAGACAAGCACTGGTTCAATTTTTGGCCTCTAGAGATAAGACATTTTTTAAAAATGGAATATACAAATTGCCATCACGCTGGCAAGAAGTCATAAATAATGATGGCAATTATATTATTCAATAAAGTTTATCCAAAGTATGAAAAAATGTATTCCTTTGTTTCATTCTAAAATGGACAGAACTTCCCGGAAGACCTAATATCTTGTAATATGTGGGTGGAATTATAGGATGATAAAAGTATTCAGAAAAATAGAATCAGAATGAAAAAGAACTTTTAGATATCGAATAAGAAAAAGATAAGAGCACAAAGACCGCCAGCAAACAAGCAATTAAATACGCAACAAAACTAAAGTATTTTTTTAGGGAAAAACAGAGATATACTTTTATACATTGAGAAAAAACTGGAAAAAAATACATCCTTAAAAATGTAGTTTTTAAACAGAAAAAGATTACTTTGTCAGATTTTCATCAATGAAGTGAAAGTAAGTACTCTTTTTAAGTATGGATCTTATTTTGCATGTGTTTTTTATAAATAATTTTTTCTAATAGTTTTTATTTATAAAGAAAAAGTATTTTTTGGTTAAAAAAGATCTTAGTAATCTAATGCATAATTTTCCTATTTTACCAATTTTCTATATGAATGGTTTTTCAGGTCACGACGAATTCGTAAAAACGAGTGTCTAATGCAGTATGGAATAATTTTTCACAAGACTTGTGTGGCTAACGAAAGGAATTAGGTTCAGCTTCCTTTGATCAGTGGTAACTTTGGAGGAAGAGGACAGTTTCCGAGAAGATAAGACAAAATCGATATATGAATAGGTGTAGGAAACATTTTTCGAAATGTTTACAATAGGTCGCCAGTTTGTTCACCAGATACCTTTTAAATGTCTAATTTCGCAACAAATTTGGGTAATCCTGCCATCTTTCTCTAAGGCTTTTATAGATTAAACTTTATATAAGTTTAATTACTTTTCATATTTTCAAGCCTTGCATATTAAGAGATGTTTTTTTTATTTTTTTATTGTGTTCTAATTTTTAATGGGTAATAATAAAGGGTTACAGAGTAAGAGTATGGTTATAACTTTTATTTATATAAATGAAACTAATTAATTAAAACTAATTAAATTAGAACACTTAATTAGAATTTTCTGCTCACATTTGTTTCATATTTCGTACAATTATTCATATTTTAAATTTCAGTTCCTTTTCTTTTGGACTTAATATACTTTTCTTTGTGTAATCAATATAAATTACATAAGACTGTTAGCTTAGCGATTTAAATGCCATACGAAATCGTACAGCTTTAATGGTTTTTATGAAAACTCATATTTTCCATGAAAATTCGGAATTTTCAGTTATTAGGAACAAGATTTGTCACTAAATGCTTCTCTAAAATCGCCAAAAAATTCATAATGGAATCGCCATTTTTCTTTACAAGACTTTGTCCCATCTACTTACAACTATAGTTTATTCGCTGCAACATCGACTTGAAAATGATCTAAATAACACACACACAAAGCTGATCTTTTTTAAGAAAAAATATTGTGTGTTTATAAAGTATATTCAATTTATCTTACTAAGCAAACATTTAAGGTCAGCAGTCATCTTCTCCAATCATCCAGATCAAATTACTATTTAGAATTTTAAAAATCGCTTCTTATAACTATTCGTATCATATTTTCATCTTTGTCACTTCTGTAGAGAAGTATATTTTTCCATGTTTCTGACCTATAGTTTTTATTTTTTTTACGCATCAAAAACTTAGAAATAAAAACATTATTACAATGGTTTGTTTTTCCCTTAATGTTCATTTGTTACATACGAAGGCAAATTTAATCGAGATCTACAGTTTAAAGAGGATTTCAAACCCCTACAGATATCCAACCCTGATAAAGGATTCCCGAGCGTTAATCATTCGCCTGCTTACTTAATAGTTTTGCGATGAGAATTTTAAATTAAGAGATAAAATTTTGCTTTTTTATAAATCCAGGTTAGCAAATTGCATCACAGTTAAGCAAATTTTGGCTAATGATTCACAATTTAAAAATTTTACAGCAATTTCTTCTGTTTAAATTATTAGGTATAATTAATTGAAATTTTAACAAGGAAAATTTTATTGAAATCCAACAAATCTCTTTCCTTAAAAAAAAAAAATATATATATATATATATATATATATATATATATATATATATATATATATATATATATATATATATATATATATATATATATATATATATATATATATATATATATATATATATATATATATATATATACACTAGCTGACCCAGCACGCGTCGTTGCTATGGCTCAATAATTATAATACATTGAATCAATTTTTTACTAATTCTTTGGTACAATCAAATTAATATTTTCTAAAAAAAATTTAAAATACAGATTCATTCATATGAGATTGAAAATAAAGCATTTTTATTTTAAAAGTAATAGATAAAGTATCGTTTAAATTTAAAAGTAATAGATAAATTATCAAAATTTTGAAATTAAGTTTGAAATTAAGCGAAAGACAGGTTAACCTGTCTTTCGCTAACACGAAGGGATTTGATGGTTTTCCTACACGTGAGCAGGCAACATATAGCTGTCCATGTGAGAAACATGTCTTTTCCAAATCCAAACCGCAAATAGACATTGTTTGGCCTTGAGATTTATTTATGGTCATCGCAAAAGCTAAGCAAATCAGAAATTGGAGCCTTTTAAACGGTATTGGAGATTCATACGCTATCAGTGGAATACGTGGCAACAGGACGATATCTCCTTTAAATTTTCCCGTCAAAATTGTTGCTTTGAGAATATTTACGGTCTTTTTTTATGACGAAACGTGTACCGTCACATAATTGAGGTGGGTTTAAATTACGTAGAAGAATAATTGGTAAACCAATTTTCAATTGAAGATTGCGTGGTGGCATTCCTGGCATATTAAGAGAATTTAAAAATTCAGTTGGAAAGTTTACGGCTTCGTTTTCATCAGTAACTGTGTCGATTGATTTAAAAGACATCAAATCACCGAGCAACATCTAATGCATATGGAAGTTAATTTCGTTCACATCAACGTTTCTGGCTGCCAAAATACGATTACAGAGCCAATTGTGATCTAAATAATTATTCAATATATCCGGAAAGACACTTTTAATTAGTTCATTTTTCGTTTCAACAACAGTGCAGAAATTATCTGGTAATTTTTATGTATTGTGTATTTTGATGCAACTTAATTTAACCATTTCCAATATCCAGCAATTGGTTAGAAAATACTTGTGTCGAGGGATCATTTTGCAATTGTACTCGCATATTCATAGTCAATCGAAATGTCTCAATACTTGTCCATAAAAACGATTGTTTTAAGCATGCGTTAAATCTCATCGGCAAAAGTAGAGTGAGGAATAACTGGTAAAGTCTGCCGGAAATCACCAGACAGTAGTAAAACAGTACCACCGAAAAGTTTATTGTTGCCTTTCAAATCTTGCATAGTTCTATAAAATGCTGCAAGTGAATGTTTATGAGTCTTAGTACACTCATCCCAAATTATAATTGCACTCTTTTGCAACACTGTAGCCATTCCGCTTTTTTTAATGTTACACATTGCGTTTGGTTTGTTATGAATATCGAATGGCAACTTCAATGCTGAATATGTTGTTCGTCCACCATCTAAAACAGTTGCATCAATGCCTGACGATGCAATTGCCAAAGCAATTTTCTGTTGGGATCGTATCTTTGCAAGAATTAATGATATTAAGAATGTCTTACCGGTTCCACCTGGTGCGTCTAAGAAAAAATAAAACACCTTGGTCAGCATCAACTGTCAGCATTATCCGATTATAAATATTTTTTGTTCGGCTGTCAGTAATGGGTCATTATTCGCAATAATTGTAGCTAAGTCAACGTCATTGAACACTTTTTCTCGTTGCAAATCAGTGTTAACTAAGTCGACAGCCGGGTGATCAGGTGATGGCATTCCATAATGATTAAGTGGCAAATTTGAAATCAAAATACATAAATATTCGATCAACACTAATGCTTCATTATACATTTCTGTGGTGAAATCTAAATTTGGACATTGATTTGTTCGTCTAATTCGATGCAGTATATCTTCAGTCATATAATTCTTATATTTTTCCCACAGAGTCTATGATTGTGCTGGAAAACATGTTGTCAAAATTATTGCAAACAGTTGACGAATATTCTTTGGCGGCATCTACGACAGTGGAGCCTGGAGAAGAAGAACCAATTCTGAGTTATACCGGCTGTTCGGAAAACTAGATATTCTGAAATTCCAAAAAATCCAACGGATAAAATGGGCCGGGCATATTATGAAGATGAACGACACCCGCACTACTAAGAAGATCTTTTTGGCAAAGCCCTCGGGTGTCAGAGGAAGACCAGGACTGAGGTGGAGTGACTGCCTTCAGAAGGACTTCGAGTCAATCAACGTCAGAAACTGGAAAGGTGTCGAAGAAGGGACTGGTGTCGCCTCCTTGAGAAGACCAGGGTACACACAGGACTGTCGCGCCATTGATGATGATGAGTTGACGAATATTATTCGGTGTGGATGTCAACGCTGCATCTGCAAGTGTCAAGACCCAATGACTATCTGCTTCCAGTAGTTGCAACTCACAACATGCATCTTGATATGTATTGAACACTCGACCGTTCACTGTTCGCAAATAAGCTCTATTAGCATGCATACGTCGTGCATTTTTACTATACTGATTGTTAAGGTTAGATTTTTTCCGCGGCATTATACTGAAATAAAAAAATTAAAATAATTTTTTATTTGAATAAATAAATTAGATCAAAATGTACGGCTGAATAAATTAACAATTATCAAATTATAAAATAAAAATAATAGGCTATCAAGAAATGCTTGCATGTTTTCCAGGTGGTATGAAACTTAGTAGAGAAAAACAGTAATAAATAAAATTTTATTTTACTATTTATAATATTAAAAATATTCAAACTGAACACTGCACAATAATAACACAATACAAAGTGTAATGATGAAAATGATTCACGAAAAATTGTTATAGTATGATTATACATCATGAAAATATATGTAAATTCTATATTCAACCAGGCGCTTGCGCGCGCACGTTAATTTTCTAGAAGATGGTATAATCTAGAAAAATAAACACGTCGCCATCTGCCGAATACCTGTGCAACTTAGATGCCAAACCCCCATCTATTAGGAACTTACAGAATTAACCAATAAATAAACACTAATGTCGTATAATAAATATTGAGATCAATAATTAAGAAATAAAAACTATTCTATCTTTTAAGTTGGACCATGTTATAAATGGTTACAAAATTTTATCAAAATCCATTCAGTAGTTTCGGAGTTTATCGCGAACATACATCGTGACACGAAATTTATATATACATACATATATATATATATATATATATATATATATATATATATATATATATATATATATATATATATATATATATATTTACATATACATACATATATATATATATATATATATATATATATATATATATATATATATATATATATATATATATATATATATATATGAGTTAATCTAACATAACTAATATAAGAGTGCGACACCTGAGGTCAAAGTATAAAATAAATGGTAATGTATTAAGCATGATTACCCCCCCTTCACTGCAGGTGCTGAAATTGTACTCCACCCCTTTCCGTACATATGTGAGCACGCTTGAGATTTATAAATATATATATATATAAATATATATATATATATATATATATATATATATATATATATATATATATATATATATATATATATATATATATATATATATATATATATATATATTTGTCAGTTCTTGTGTTGTGAAGCTATTAATTGCATCCTAAAATCTGCGGGAAACCGCGGTGGCCTGCTTGGTTAGAGCGTCGTTTTCATTATCGGAAAGCAGTGAGTTCGAATCCCGGCTTAACCAAAGATCCGCCGTGTTCACTAATGGTGGCTGGGGCACGTTAAAACTGGGCATGATCGCAATGTCCTCCAAGTGAAAGGATACATCTGTAGGCGGCAGGCCAAGTGTTGGGAGTCTTCTGCTTAGTTCCTGCTTCAAAATCACGAAGACTTTAATCAGCTGCTTCTATCTGCTGGTTGAGCCCAGCTTGGTACAGGGAAGCATGCTGGTGCAACGACAACAACATCCCAATCTCGAGTTCTTTAATTGTGTGTGCATTTTTGTTTTGTATACTCTTCTCTTTAACAATCCAAACACATAAAAGTCACATGTGGACACGTCATGTGACTAAGGAAACCATAAGGCTTTGTTAATTTTCTTGAGGGGTAAACACCTCATGCACAAAGAACAAACATGATCTGATGTGTGGCTTGTTGCATCATCATGCTGGAAGCAACATCACTTAAAGATTCTCTTCTGGAACGTTTGACTTTAACTTCTCTTAGACTCCCAAATAAAAATCTGTTTGCATTGTCATCTCAAAGAATATGCGCCACACACACATTTTATTGCCAAAAACGTAATATACAAATACAAACAAATAATTCTAAGGAACGCAATATGCAGTAATATTTCGTAGGGCATCTCTTACTTGCAGCGCTCTGTCATTCCGCCAACAGGAAAGAGAATTACCGATGTATACCCGAAATTATATCTGAACTTTCAAGTATTAATTCATAGTACATGTTACTGTTGCAAATGAAAATAATTTATAAACAGGTTTTAAAGTTTTCCCGTTTGAGAAAAACGCATCTTTCCCATTATATAAACAAGGAAATCATTCTGTAAGAGACGATCTTCGAAAGACGTCATTTTCACACTCTTTAGCAACCCTCTTATGCAATGGGGTTCAAAGGAAATTTAACCCGTTTCCAAGTATGACTTCTTTCGAAATTTTGCAGTGAGGCATCATTTTATGATAATGAAATTAATAAAATTAACTACGTTCACCAAAAAAAAGAAGAAAAAAAAAAAAGAAAAGTAAAGCAAGAAAGAAATGCTTAAAAAAATCTTAAAATCCTAGTTGATGATATCTTCTATGTTTGTTTTTTCCCCAATTCCTACCATTAGTTCACACTCTTCCAATATAAATATATGTTGTTAAAATTTTCAATATTTATGAAATACTTTTTACTTATACCCTTAAATTCAAATATAGTTTTTTAAACTTGTAGGGGATGATACTTGATATTAATAAAACGATTTTATTAAAAAATTTATTTATATTAATTTTATATGGGAGAAAAAAATTTCTCTTATATATAAGATATTTAGCAGGATATAAATTTAGGGAACTATTTACTCTAATTATTGCATACTCAAACATATTTTAATGAAAATTATAGCTAATCTTTAATATTTATGCATTTGTAACGTAATAAAGTTCTGTGTTCTTTACCATTATATCCCCACTTATGCTCCTAAAGAAATAGCATGTTTCTTAAGGAGAAGTCAAAATAATATAACATAGATATGATAATTCTAATGTCTCAAATTTTATTTTAAATCTAATATATTCCAATCGATTTTTTTTAATCATAGAGTGGTTGTTACTTTCGTTACAGTTGAGATCCTGAGTATGCCATTATGACCTTATAATGATTCTCATTGGTTTAAAATATCCATGACGTCAGATAACGTTTCATCTACGTCACACATCGTATTGAGACAGGGTTATCAACCCGTGTCGATGAATTTGCTACTTGCTTACAAATCCAATTCTTCGAGCGTCGGCAAACAAGGCGAAGTTCACCATCGAATTTCTGAGAATGGTATCGAAGCTCATTTTGCTAATAAAACGATTTCTTATATAAGAAGCAAAACATAGGTTTGAGAAGCCGTTTTCCATTGATTCAAACCTTGATTCATTACATGGAATTATCACATACAATAGAACAGCAAAAAATGCAAAATGAAAAAAAAAATAAAATAAAATAAAAAATAAAAAACTAAAAACATGACAAAAGATCTATTTTATAATTAGCTACAATTCGCAAGGATGATTAAAATTTTTAAAAATTTCATTAATTAATAGAATTTTAAATTGATAATTGCAATATTTGTAAAGAATCTCTTTTGATTCTTAAGACTATTGCCTCGCTTACGCCAACATTTTTTTCTTGCAAAAAGTGATTAAAGAGTGATAAACAATGATAAACAAGCTAATGGTAAAGTTAGTTGGTGCAAACGATTGCTTAGTGATACTTTTGTCGGTTCAAAGGAACATTACCGTCACAAATGGCCAAAGGCAAAAAAAGAGCCAAATACAGCAAATTTTAATTTTGTTACATTGAAAAAAGGTTCTATTATATTACACTTATGCAATCGATCAACGATGCGATTGCTAAAATTTCCTTCAGAAATAAACGTTGGGGTTTAAATAAATTTTCTCAATAGGTAATTATTATTTAGTTTATAAAAGTAAATGTAAAATGTTTGTATTATTTTCTAGTTGTTTCTAAAAACGTAAACCTTTTTAAACAATACATCATGCATGCAAATGATATATTAGGTCTACCGGAAAGTTCTGTCCGCTCCGGTTACAATGAGTTTCAACAAGTATTCAGCTCAACAAACCATTTCCGACCATATTCAGAAACTAGGGTTTGTGTGGAAGTATTCGAGATGGGTGCCACACAAGTTAAGTGAGCTGCTTCATGACAATGCGAGGCCACATGATGCTTTGGGGACTCGTCAGAAAGTCGCAGAGCTAGACTGGGAAATTCGATCGCATCCACCATACTCTCCGGACCTAGCACCATCTGATTATCACTTGTTTCTGTCCTTACAAAATTTCTTGCAGGGCAAACAATTCAAGAACGAAGAAGATATCAGACAAGCACTGGTTCAATTTTTGGCCTCTAGAGCTAAGACATTTTTTAAAAATGGGATATACAAATTGCCATCACGCTGGCAAGAAGTCATAAATAATGATGGCAATTATATTATTCAATAAAGTTTATCCAAAGTATGAAAAAATGTATTCCTTTGTTTCATTCTAAAACGGACAGAACTTTCCTGTAGACCTAATATTTACACAGTAATTTACGATTGATATTTTTGTCGTTACGGCGATTATCGTATAATGGAAAAGTACTAAGTTCAGCACTAATATATTACTCAATTGACAATTTTCGCCAAAAATATGTCGCTAAATAAATTTTAATTATTTTTTTTCAAAATAAGAAGCAAAAAACAATTCCTTTCCTTCAATTTAAATTCTTAATCATAAATTTAAAAGTTGGCTGCATTGAATTTAAAAAATATAAAAAGTGAATGCAGTCAAAAAACCATAACATTAATGACAAATTTTTTTGCAGAAATTTTGACCAGATAATACATGAATAACCCGTTCTTTGTCTAACTCTTCATCTATTTAAGATTTTTAACAATAATAAGGACAAGACTAAACAAAATTAAATAAGAATTAAAATAAGTAATATTTGTATAAATATGTTAATACACTATTAGAAGTATTAAAAATTTAAATCATTCTTGCCAATTTAAACTAACCATGAAGTGAATGTTTTGTCTTGAATTTTTTTCATTTTGTTTTTTCTGCTTCTCGATTGTCAACCTAATAATGGCTTGAATCGATGAAAAATGGCTTCTTGAATCGATGGAAAATGGCTTCTCAAATCGATGCTTTGCACCTTATTTAAGAAATCGTTTTATTATATCGGTTGGTTATTTTCAGAGATTTTTCATTCGATGAACATAGTCAATCCGTAATCTAATGCAGGGAGATAATGTGAATACTATTAATACAATAAACACATCAGTGAGCATTAGTTAATTGTTTATAGCTACTCGTTTTAATGACCAAATTTTCTAAGCAACTGCCTTGTCATTTTGAACGATACTAAATGTTGGGAAAGATATGCAGATTGTGAAGAATTCCATTACAAATTTCCACACCATACCAACGAGGAACATAAGAGCATACTAATATTTGAATATTCCTCAAGCGTTCTATAATGCTCTTTCCTGTGTCCAACTCAATCCTTGAGGGTAGTGATACCCTCAAGACATAAGCACCATCACGCTACACAACTCTTAAAGAATTGCTTCTATCATTTTGTAAGTGGCACTAAATTAAAAGATATGTGTCTTGTTACAGTTATATATTGGTGCCAAATCCTTTGATTACTGTGCTGGAATGGATTCCTTCGCAGGAATTACCACTTGCGCATGTGTCGTCTGTGATGCGGGGATTTTGAATAAAATTTTGGTAACCCAAGAATTCTCTTTGTTCTTAAATTTAGTAAGTTATTTCAGACCACAGTCAGAAAATTTCGCTTAGAAATTCTGTTTGAATTTTTTTAGAGTTCTGTTCCATATTTCTTTTTTCAGTTTTATAAATTATATCCTCTCAATATTAAAAATCTAAAATCATGTCATAACTTGAAATTTCAGATTTTGAATTCGCGTTGATGAAAGTGCACAGCGGTTAGCAACGAAATCAATTGTTACTCAAAACCCGTACTATATTATAGAATTTTACCGATCCTTTTGTAATCTTTCAATTATTGGTATAATGAAATTTTTTATTATAATAGTTTAGATGCCTTTTACCCGAACAATTAGTTGTATTTAGACGCAATTACTGACGGTGTTCATTTACCGCGTATCGTCAGTTTTATTCCTACTATTGAGGAACAAATGTTGAAACTCACGCATAAATAAATCTGTGTTACACGTGTTGTTTTCTTCATATTTCTGTGATCAGTGTGCTGTTATGAAACAAACTAATATCTCCAAAGTTTGAAACAAACACATTTAATTAATAAAAAAACAAAATTTACAAAGGAGTCATATCGGGGCTCGGTAACATCTCTTGCGCCTGCGTAGCGTAACGAGTCAGTCTCAATATTACAAAAAAAAAAAAAAAAAAAAAAAAACGCAGCTTCTTCAGACTTCCTGGCACCAACCGTCTCCCTACTCACCCTCCCTATCAGAGGCTCTTAAAATCTGAAGTGCCGACGGTGAGACATTACAGACTGAATTATTCCTTCCTTCCCCGGAGTTTTTTTTTTTTTTTTTTTTTTTTTTCATTCTACAGAAATCAACCTGCAAATAAAAAAGAAAAAACACACACAAACAACAAAGAACAAAATTTAGTATTACAGATAGCCCTGATCAATCGGACTCAGGCTGATACACAAGAATATATGGAATTATATAATATTAAATATAAAATAAAAATATATCAAAAGAGCACAAACAATTATCTAACACAACAGAATTTTCAACACTAACTAAATTTACAAATAGACACATGGTTATTAAAAAAAACATTTTTTTTTCCTAGAAATTATGTAAGCATGAAACAACAATTGAAATTTGTATTAAAAGAAACATTTTAATTTAATACCTGAGAAAAAAAAAAAGAATTATGTTTGGTTATTCAGCATTCTACTGAGACTATCGGCATTCTGATGTAATTTGCCCTTTCTGTGAACAATATCAAAATTTAGGCTTCGAAGTACCAAAGCCCACCTTAAAAGTTTGGGATTAGATCCTGTATGATGTTTTAACCAAACTAGAGGGTTGTGATCAGTTTCGATAATAAATTTACACTGACCATCTAAATAATATTTTAATTTAGTAACAGCAAAAATTATTGCTGCACATTCCTTTTCTATAGTTTTATAATTTTTCTCAGACTTTAAAAATTTTTTACTCAGAAACAGGATAGGGTGTTCATTTTCATCTCTCTGAGATAAAACTACAACTATTCCTAAGTTTGAGGCATCACATTGAATAATAAATTGTTTTTGAAAGTCTGGACTGTAAAGTACAGGCTTCTTTATTAAAGTGTTCTTTAATTCTATGAATGTCTTTTCGCAGTTATTATTCCATACTACAGTTCCCCTCTTGGATTTCCCTTTTAGCAGGTCGGTTAAATGCGCAGCAACTACCGAAAATTCTGATGTATACTTGCGATAGTATCCAACAAGACTTAGGAAAGCACGTACTTCAGTTTTGCTTGAGGGACGTTCGAAATCAGTAATGGCTTTCACTTTAATATCACCTGGTGTTCCTTGACCTTGTCCTACAAAGTGTCCCAAATATTTAACACGAAGTTGAGCGAATTTGCACTTAAGGGATTTTACTGTCAATTTCACAAATCGAATCTTCTCCAGAACACATTTAAGATGTTGGATGTAATCAGATCAAGTAAGTGAATATATAGCTATATCATCTAAATAAGGCACAGCAAAATGTTCGCGATTTTTTAATAATTCAGCCATTAACTTACTGAAATAGTAAGGGGCATTCTTCAAACCGAATGCCATTCTCAAAGGTTTATAAACACCAAATGTCGTCGTAAATGCAGCATATCTTAACATCTGCATATCTTAAATGCAGCATCTGGATAGTCTTAGGACTCAAAGGTATCTGCCAATAACCTCGTGTTAAGTCTAATAAAGATATGAATTCGCTTTCGAAACGGATTCAACGCGCTCTTCAATATTTGGCAATGGATAATATTGCGTTCTGGTAACCTCATTTAACACCTGCGATAATCAATGCACGGACGAGGTTCTTTTCCAGGAGCTTCAACTAATATTAAAGGTGATGTGTAATCGGATTCACCTGGTTTCACCACCTTCAATTTCAACATCTTGTCTACTTCCGATTTCAGAATTACTGTCTGTCGTGGGGACATTCGATATGGTTTAGCTATAATAGGTTTATTAGATTCTAACTCGATGTCCAGTTCAGCCAGTTCTGTAAAACCCGATTCATTTGAAAAAATATCAATAAATTGAATCAAAAGTCTACTCAATTGCTTCTCCTGCTCATCCTCTAACTTTTCATTAAAACAGCTTTCAGGAAAAGTCTCTAAAAGGGTAGATGAATTAATTTAAAGACTTGGGATATCTTCATTCTCAGACTCAATATCTTCATTATCAGAATTAGAGGTAAAAATTAAATTAACATCTTCTGGACGCTGAAAATAGGGTTTTAACATATTTACATGGTATACATGTAATTTTTCCTTATCGGGAAATTATATCATGTAATTTGTTTCCGATAGTCGTTTTACTACTCTTCCAGGACCTGTCCAATGAACAGATAATTTGTTTGATCTAGAAGGTGCAACAACTAGCACAAGATCATTTTCTGTAAATTCTCTTTTCGTAGCCTTACGGTCATACCAAAGTTTTTGTTTTTCTTTAGCATTTGTCATATTTTGCACAGCTAATTCTTGGCATCTTTTCATTCTATTTAAAAGATTAAAAAAGTAAGCAATCACACTATCTTCTTCAATGGTTTTACCAGTTAGATTTTCATATAATAGTGTTACGGTTGTTAAGTTCCGACCATGGACTAATTTTGCAGGAGAATATCCAGTGCTATCATGAATGCAAGTTCTAAGTGCAAAAAGTGCCTGAGGTAAAATCTTCTCCCAATCTGTACCCTTTTCTAAGCAAAGGACTTTTAGTATTCTCTTTAAAGTTCTATGCAATCTCTCAACAGGATTGCTTTGGGGATGCTGAACAGAACTATGCACAACTTTAATACCAAATTTTTCTAAAAATTCTGATGTCAGGACACTCATGAAAGATGTTCCTTGATCACTTTGCAACTTCCTAGGAAAACCCATACGGCTAAATATCTGAAGAAAAGCATCAACCACAGTAGTAGAACGTATATCTGGTACTGGGATGGCATCTGGATACTTGGATGACATGCAAATTGCTGTTATAATATACCGGTTACCATAGGAAGTTATAGGTAAAAGACCACATGCATCAACGTTAATTCTTGTGAATATTTCTGGAATTACTGGAACCAGTTTCAAAGGAGCCTTTTTCTTATCTTGACGCTTTCCTACTCGTTGACATTCGTCACAAGATTTAACAAAATTTTCAATTTCTTTAAAGCAGTTAGGCCAATAGAAAGTTTTGCACAGCATACCTTTTGTTTTAGTTATACCTAAATGAGCTACAGTTATCTCATGGCAGATCCCTTTCAGCTGGTTGTGAAACTTCTTGGGCACAACTAATAATCTTCTCACAGTTCCATCATTGTCCATTTTATTATAAAACAACATTTGATTTATTATAATATATTTATTGTCTTTTAAAGATTGTCGTTTAGCTTGCTCAAAAATAGGTTTCAAATCTTCGCACACTTTTTGTTCCCGAGCAAATTCTTCTGGAGATGTCGTTATCAAATCCATCTCTTCAACTTCGGTTTCTAATGGTGGCAAAATTGCATTTTGCTCTAATTCTTCTTTTTGTTTAGTTTGGTGGCAAGACCTAGAGGATTCTATTTTAGAATCAATAATCTCTTTATTCGTGCTATTTTCCTTGCGTCTTTTTTGAGCTCCAGTTTCTATAGCATTTATCATATGCATTTTCACCTCTTCATGCCTTTTAGTTTTCTCAAATAAAGCGGCTATTTTGTTACCTAGTAAATATCTTCCTTGATCCAAAGAATCTCGAAGAACTGCTGGCTTTGTCAAAATGTGACCTAATTCACAGTTTATTTCAACCTCGGCAATAGGTAAGCATACTAAAGTTTCATCAACAGGTGTTCTTAGCCAAACCTTTTCCTTCGTGAACATATCAGGTTTCACGTATTTTCCGAGCTCCAGTGGCTCAGTAGCTTCACGCCGCTTCCCGTAAGCTCAGCAAAGTGAAGCATCATTTGCCACGGGCAGTGGTTGGGAGGGTGACCACGGTGTACTCTCCTTCACTGGTTTGCTGGAGCTCCGTGGGTTGGGGACGTGTCCACGTTAATCTGTGACGTCCAAAGTCCTTCCGCTGGTGTGGCGTGGATGTGGAGAGGAGGTTGCCAGCTCAAGTGTGGCCTCGTCACCTGACCGTGGTTCAAAATTACGAGGAACCTTAAAGAGAGCAAAGTCGTACTTTCACCTTCGTGGTGCTCTGATCCAAAACGAAAGACTTAATTCTATTGATTTAATTCACACTGCCAAAGGCAAAAAACGAGCTTGGCTTGTCCAAGTGTCATAGGAAAACAACAACGTATTTTCCACAAATCAAATCAAGAGTTGCTCCAGTGTCTCTTAAGATTGACATTTGAAATCCATTGACAGTGCCGATACTAATGAGCCATCAACTCATTAAATGTACTTTTAGCAATTTCGTTGGATGCTACCGATTCTAAGTTCTTTTTTATCGTTCACACTGAGACCGTAAATGACTATAAGAGCCACACTCATAACATCGGAGTTGTTTTCGTTTTTCAAATTCCCTTTCATGCGAATAATTAGAATTTTTATTCTCGACTCTTTTAGGAACATGAGATTTATTATACCGAGCTACTTCATTAGACTAAAGGCACGGTTTTCATTTTGTTGACGAAAACCAAAATTATTTCGAGGGAGTTTTGTAAAATCTTTCGTCTTAAAACTATCTCTTAAACTTTCATATTCATATATTTTCTCTGCCAGATCATAAGGAGAATTTATTTTAAGCCATTCCGCCAAAAAATGCTCTTTAATTTCAATTGGTACACGACGTTTCAGTTGATCTGTTACCATTAGTTCCTTAAGCTGTTAAAATGTCGTTATTTCTAATTCCGTAAGTCGTTTTCCGTTTACGGAATGTAAAGTAACTATTCAATTCTTGTGCATAATTTCTCCATGATTTTTCTGACGTTTTCTGGTGTTTAAGAAATAATTGTCTTAATTTTTCGCTATTTAACTTGAATCGTTTAAGAATAAATTTCTTCACGTAATCGTAATCATCAGCCCTTTCTGGAGGTTCTCTAGCTAACATGTTAGATATCTCTGACAGTAAAGCACTTACAAGATAAACTACCCATTCGTTTTTTGGAATATGAGCCATTTCTGCTCTACGCTCAAAATTTATTAAGTATAAACTCATCTCATCCTTCATTTCATCGAATTTTGGCGTTATTTGCATTAATTGAACTTTTGAGCATGTTCAGTCCTATTTGTAACTGATTCTGTGTTCGAAATTGCAGCATTTGAAGAGATTTCCAGACGTTTCATTTTCAAAATGTGTTCCCTTCTTTCACGTCTTTCTTCTTTTTCTAATTCTTCTCGCCTAACTCTTTCCTCTTTTTCTTCCTGTTCCCTTTTAACTCTTTCCTCGATTACCCTAATATAAATTTTACTTCTTCCTCGTTAAAGTTTTTACTAGTTAAAATTAATTTTTCAGTATCTGGGATTTTAAACGAATCTGGAACCATTTCCCCTAACTCTTCAGGTACTTCTACTAAATCTCCCTTTTTTCCCCGAACTAAAAAAGCCATTTTATTTATTAACGCTTTATCTCAGAAGAGATGCAATAATGAGAAAAAAAGCAACAAACTACACCCACCTATATGCAAACTTTCATGAATAACTATTGAAATTACTTACCACACACTACTAATATAAAACATCAATAACATTTAAAAAAATTAAATGAAAGCAAACTATATTGTAATACAACAAATAGTGTATAAATGGAAAATCATATATTTTGAAAAGAAGAGCAAGTTTAATATTAAATCTTCTACTCTTGATTTCAAATTTTTTTTATCACCAAGCTAATGCTTGATACTCAGATAAATTGAATTATTAATCAAAAATGTATACATTTTATAAAATCAGATTCTTATACAAATACTACTATATTAAAACAGATAATGAAATTATATTATTTTTGAATCTTTATTTAATTCAAAATATAGAACACTACAATTCTTAACAACAATATAAGTTTTAGTTAATATAAACCAGAAATCAGCTTTCGATTTCAAATCAATAAACTTAGTTAATCATACACGACATAAAAATGATAATAACGTAAGATATTTTAAATATTAAGAAAATATCTTTTCAAATCTTTATCAATGAAAAAAAACATGCGTTTTAAATCTCAAATAAATCAATTAAATACATTGCAAACAAAAATCAAAAACACATCAATAAATCTCACATTACTTTAAATTCAAACCTATTTGTAATAATATACTTTCGCGTTTTCACATAACGAAATCAAAACCTTTCTAATGTATATTCCTTTCATAAAATCTACTTTATATACCAGTGAAACATTCAAAAAAATATGTATATGTGTTTTCGATTTTACACATTAATCTATAACAACATAGTTATTTTAACATATTCCTACGTGAATTGAAATACATCAACCACATAAAAATTATGAAATACACATTTATGATAAGATACACACAACTTTTCTTATAAAGAATATTACACTGTAAATTCGAATACACTAAATACAAAAATTAACTTTTGTAATATGAAATACACCATTTACAAGCTTACAAACAAAATTAATTGATACAACATGAAAAACCGCGTAAATAAGATTGGAACAAAATATTCTATAAATTTATATAACATTCCAAACTATTTATTTTCAATAGTAGCCAGAGAAAGATTGATCAAAATGGCATATCTGTATTCCAACATTTCGGCACGTAATCCATTATAGTGCACATAATTAATTTTCTCAGTGGATGCTAACGCAAAGCATTATATAAGCATCCTAAACCGCAGCCAACAGAACATAAGTTTGTTATGAAACAAACTTATGTTCTGTCTCCAAATTTTGAAACAAACACATTTAATTAATAAAGAAACAAAATTTAGAAAGGAGTCATATCGGGGTTCGCTAACATCTCTCGCGCCTGCGTAGCGTAACGAGTCAGTCTCAATATTACAAAAATAAAAAAAAACGCATTTTCTTCAGACTTTCTGGCACCAACCGTCTCCCTACTCACCCTCCCTATCAGAGGCTCTTAAAATCTGAAGTGCCGACGGTGAGACATTACAGTGCCTCCTGGTACTATATCGCTGACACTCTGCCACTTTGTAACTAACTTTTTTTCTTTATTCTTTAGCTTTCGAGTTGTCAAATTTTATAGTTTATACTGTTAACTAATCGTTTCCTCTAGTAGCACATTCACATTCTTCAATACATTGGAAAGATTTTTTTTAAATAAATTTTTACTATATCTGTTAATTTTTAAAGTGAAATTTGTGAAAAGTGAAAAGGAATTTACGGGTCATTTTGTACCATCGTCTATCTATCAAGAGAATTTTGCCGCCAGTTTGTCTCTGCTTGTCTGTTGCTATGGAAATGGCACACGTTCTGTTTCAGCGAGGGCGCGATGACTAGTTTTTCAGGGTGTCATTCGCGTTATTGGAAGGTAGTATTGTTGCACCAGCGTGCTTCTTTATGCCTAGTCCAGATTTGGGCTCTACCAGTTATATAGAAGCAGCCAGGTGGAGTCTTCGTGATTTTGAAGCAGGGACCAAGCAGAAGATACCTCTGCGTGTGGCAGGCCAAGTATTCGGGGTCATCTGTTTGATCCCTGTCATGGCTACGTGCAGGGAAGCATGCTGGTGCAACAACATCCAAGCAGAAGACCCTCAATACTTGGCCTGCCACACCAGAGGTATCATTTCACATGGAGGACATTGCAAGCACGTCCAGTTTTAACGTGCCCCAGCCGCTTTTAGCGAACACGGTGGATCTTCGGTGGCCGGGATTCGAACTCACTACCTTCCGATATTGAAAATGACGCCCTAACCAACCAGGTCACCACGGCCTTGAAAAGTAGTGAGTTCGAATCCCGATTCAATGGATATCCATCATGTTCACTTATGATCACTTATGCCATCATCAGGGTCATGATAGCACTAAAATGATTTCAATGAAACATTATTTTATTCCAGTAACGTTATTCTGATATATAATCACTTAATCAGCCAATATAATAATTTGTCAATAAATATTAATTTAGACATTTTGTGATGAATAATTACTAATCAAATGTATAGAACATAAGTAAAAATAGTTTGCATTCCCCATGGAACCTGATAGAAAATCAGTGGTTACAGTTAAATGAAATAAGATTTAAATTCCCGTTCTATGTTAGACTAATTTTAAATGAAGCTTGAGAAATATTTTTTCAGCTACCTGTTCTGGCCAATGAAGATTCTAAATTATCGTCTCACAATATTGAAGCATGGTCAAGTGACGAAGTCGACACCTGAACTTGATCCTTTCTCACCCTGACCCACCAGTGAACTTTTAACATGCGTAAATTCTCCCAGCGCAACCATCTTCGACTAAATCAGGTATCGAAAATGTTATTTCTTAATCATAAAAGTGACAACCTTCCCAAAGGGGTTACTCAAATTTTTTTCAATAATATGAAATATTGTTAATTTTTTTAATGAACACATTTATTAAATGCCAATAAAATTTTATAATTTTAAAGTTAAAAAAATGGAAATTTTTTTTAATGGAGACATCAAAAAATATGTAACATAGTTCAAGATTCGGTGTTTAATAAATTCCTAATTTTTTGAAAATTTAAATAAAAAATAATTTTTTAATAACAAAATGTCAAAAAAATATTTAAACATAGTTCAAGAATATTCTTTCACATTCCTTTGTGAACAGCTTAACGTCCTAATGGTGTTCTGATGCCATCGCGTAAACTGCATTCCCGAAAAAATGTTTACAGGTAGTAAAGTTTATTTTACAAGACAGGAGGGAAACCCGGAAAAATTCCAAGCACCCACTTCCAAAGACATGTCTGTGGAAAGCAAATGTACAATACCCATCTCTCCTCGTTCAACAGTGGCTGGGATCGAACCTGTGATCTTTCTATCAGGACAGTACTGTCACTAACCTACAGTGAGCCTCGTGAGTCATCACCAAATAAAAAACACCAAATAAAACCAAATAGAATTTGCGTGGAAAAAATGTTTTTATCCAGTGTATAAAATTCAGCAAAAGGCGATATATATTTTCAGTGTATTTAAAAACTAAAGCGTTCTATCATAAAGTGTAAAAATGTTAAGCATAATCTTTTTATTATTCTCTACTTTGGACTGTCATTTATTTACCCTTTATGGTAGTCGTAAAAATCGTTTGCAGAAAGGCTACGAATTCATTTTCATAATATTGTCTGATTTCAAAGCTTACCGCCGAACACATCGAATAGTTTTCACACGAATCACTGATCAAATAAATGTTTTCACAGTTTAAAACCGCATTTGTTTCAGCTGTTGGAGCTTAGATCTTGTTTTTTTTATTATTTTATTTATTTTTTTTTTTATTATTTAAACTTAGAATAGTTAAACTAATAACAAATCCGTTATATGAAGAACCCCTACTTATATTTTAATACTCCTCATTTCCTCATTTTTACAAAAATTAAATAAAAATAAATATAAATAAGAATCCAAAATTATCTTACGAATTTTTAATTTTAGGAAACAATATAACAATTTTATTTTTACGAAACAAAACAAAAAATACTTGTACTTTTACGAATAAAAAATTACCCAAGAAAAATCATTCTCATCGTGTCCCTGACGTCCTTAATGAATACTACGGATCTGCGAGTGAATCTGGATTAGAACTCATTACCTTCCGATAATAAGAACTACGCCCCAACCAACCAACCGTCCGCGGCCTTACACCTGTTGCTGTTCCAAGTATCAGTTTGGAATTCATGCAATATGCTATTCCAAAAAGCTAAGGATACCAGAAACATATCATAAACATGGACTTAGTTTATCAGGAAAACAATTTGAAAAACTACGAAGAAAGTGTTACAAAATCCACGCAAGCATGTTTCTTAGTGTTGGCTTGCTGAAAAGCAAGAGATAAACGAGCAGATAGACACTACAAATTGCATAATACTAACGTACCTTGTGCGACATGGCTGGGGATTTGTCACTCTACAATCATATTTTGCATATGTGAACTTATCTGTGCAAGAACTATGTTAAGGTAAATTCAAACGCGCGTCATCCAAGCGCGTGTTGACATTGGAACTCTGAACTAAATGCATTAGATGGTCTAGTAGGCCAATATTTGAACCCAGATGATGTTAATTATCCCTGAATGATATTCCTTTATATCTCTGTCTCTAAGAATTTCGAAATGTTTTCAAAGTGTTGATAAACTAGCTGCAGATGCGAAGGGGAAGACTATTCTGATTAGCTGATGAATGTTAATCTTCTCTGAATGGTATTTTTTGATGTCACCAGATCGTTAAGAATTATCAAATTGCGCGGACCTGTTAATAAAATCGCTGTTGCATCAAAGAGGACTTTTCTCTTGATTTAGCCATGCTTTTGAATGCAGTGATAGCCAAGGACTAACGATGAGCCATTGTGATGGCCAACAGAATCTGCACAACTGCTTCCTATGTCCACGTATTGCAAATTATTTTTTACAATATGTCAGGTAATGTATCCATTTAGACAACCACTAAAAGCTACGATGAGAAAAAGTTCGTAATATCCAACTTTTAACATCAATTGTTTAATATTTTTCATGACTTTCAATCTTAAATGCACGGACCTACCACTAAGCTACGACAAACTTCGAATTTCTGATAGCAGTCTGCTGAACTGGAACTTTATTGTAGATCCATTTCTTTAAGGGCTGCTTAAAATTAGAAACTGTTTGGTAATTCCTACCATTTGTAGTCGGAAAGATGTTTAACGTATTCAGCTAGATTTAGATGAGGATATGATGATCACTAATTTTTCAGTTCTTGTAAGTCCCCATAAAATTCGAATTTGGTGATATTTTGGAGGATATCCTTGTTTATCTGGCAGCTTGGGTTTTTTTATTACGTCAAAGAGATATAGAATATGTACACCTTTGAATTACGTAGAAAAAGCAATCCTAATATTTAAGTTAATGCGAGGAAATTAAGAACATTTTGTTTCATTTTCTTCTCTTAATTCAATGTTTTTTTAAACACTGTTTGACATTGAAAATGCATCTCCAAGAAGGAGTTGCCTTCAGGGACGAATCTCTGCAAACAGAGAGAGACGGCAATGAACAATAAGTGATCTGTATTTCGAAATGATATGCATAACATAGAGCGAGAACTGGGTCAGGTCACGATTGTAGGTTGTAGGACTACCGTAGACGGTGATATACGAAGCAACGCGTCTAGATAAGAGTCAATGAGAGTATGGATGTCATCAAGAGGAATGGCTCTCCAATCCCTGTCAGCCATTTTCCAAACGGCGTCTTCTGAAGGAAGCAGTGGCATGTCTGTAAATGGTGTCCAATCATACCGTAAACGTGTTCGATTGGTGAAAGATCTGGTGAGCACAGTGACCAGGGAAGCAGATGTACGCCTTGCAAGGGCTGTTGGCTAATGTGAGCAATGTGTGGTCGGGTGTTATCCTGCTGATAGAGGGCACTGGACATCCCATGAAGGTATGGGAGTGTCACTGCCATCAGAGCACATCATCTTTGAATAATATTTCAAAGAAAAATTCTCCAATATCTATATTTGTCTATTTATTATTAAAAAACATAATGGGAGAACAGATATATTTACAAGATTTAGTTTCGGTGCGCACGCATTTGCATTCATTACGGATCTCAAAACATAGTAACATCTGCCAACATTTTTTCGCGAGGAAGTATGGGATCTCAATCTGACGCCATCAATGCTCTAAAGAGGGTTGCATTATTTTTTGATGATCATCAAAATTTCCAACATCCTCCCATCTTTCAGTTTACATCTCAGAAAACTCAAACACAATATCATTGATGCAACGTTGGGCTGTCTTAGTGCCGTGAATACGAACTAGAGGTAAATTAGCTCGTATTTACTTCTAGTTCGTAATTAGTTCACGGCACTGTGACAGCACACTGCGTACTGGAATCGTACTCAATGACGCTCCAAACCATGATGTCGCGTCGTCACGCTGTGGGGAGTTCCACAATTGCTGCAAGATTGGACCTGTCTCCACGTCGACGCCTCACTCGAACGCACCGACTATCGCTGAAAAAACAGAAGCGTGACTCATCTGAGAAGACGATCTTGTGCCACTCCGCCGTCCGCATCGCTGTAATGCGGCACCATTCCAGACGTTGATCAATGTCAGTCCTCTTATTGGACGCCATGAGAGCAGGCCACTAGCAACCAATCGAAGGTAAATGATTCTGCTCGATATGGGAACATCCAAGGTATCTTTCACATGCTGCAGAATTTCGGTGGACGTGCTCTTCGGGACCGTCACCACCTCCCGTCGGACGCCTTGATCCACGCGTGCTGACGTCACTCTGGCTGCACTGGGACCCTGCAAATATTCCACAGTTTCTTGTTCAATGCACTGGCCGTGGCAAAGATGGTTATCTTTGCCACAGCCAGTGCATTGAGGACGCATCTAGGTGTCTGTCAGCTGCGATTTGAAGTAAGGACCAATCTCTCCTTCTCAGTCTGATCATCATGCCTCTCATTAACTCGTCTACCTGCTGGAACTGACTCCGTTGACGATAGCCTGGTATTCTCTGCAATGACAGACGTTCTTTGCAATACGAACAAACTTTCAATGATTATTTTCCAAGCAGCAATAATGGCGCAACTATTGCTCACTCTACCGGTTCCTTATCTTATATTTTATCTTACATGCGCTGGAGAGCTGCGCATTTCACATCATTTGTATAACTCGGTAAGGTGCGTCTACCCTGAAATTTGCATAACATTCTGGCCATTGCTTCTTGGTGTTGTATTTTCAATGTTGGGCAGTAATTTTCTAAAATGATTGATATTGACTGATGTTAGATTAAAATCCGCATGATTTTAAAACAAGCATGATTAAAATCCTATCACCATACGAAACGTGTGCATATATCACAAGAAAGAAATCAACCACCTGTTTAAAAGAGAAACAAAAAAATTTTTAGTCATTAAACTCCGTGCACAACTTTCTCTAAGTCCTTATATTTTATTTTGAGATTTCTGGTAACACAGCTTTCATTTTAAGCCACGGGAAATAGAGAAAAACCGTTTGTCTCTCGTTAGTTTCTTAAAAAAACAACACAACTCGGCAGCATGTCATTTAATGATCACGTGACTTCGAACATTAGAATGATCTGGTATATGAAAATAAAGTAACACTTGTATGATTCACAAGAGAAATTCTTAGAAAATAAACGGAGTTTAATTTTTGTCGTTATAATTCTTCTAAATTTATTTTTCTGAATTTTTAAAGTTGAAATTTTCGGAACAAAAATAGAAACTCAAAGATTCTGAAATTTTCTAAGAGTTTCCTATTTTTTTAGAATGAATTTTTGCAAAATGAAATTTACTGAGAAAAATAATCAGAAAAAAATGAAGTGAAATGAACTTTTTATCCAAAGTGAAGGAACATCAGAATGATATCCTTTTTTTAGTATTTTGTGTTATAAAAATAATGAAATTATACTAAAGTATATAAAGGTATATGTTTGTATATATTAACATTTCTTCAGCACAGTTTTATCATTTCTATTCAGAATAAATAATAAATCTATCAGCAGATATTTCTATGTACAAAATTTATTATTTGATTTATTTGTTCAAAAATTAATACTGCGAAACAATACAATTTACTGCTTAGTACTATATTGATTAATTAGAAAATCCTTTGTATTATGGGGTCCTTGAAATTAATAAGGAAATTCTTAGTATAGTAGACATTCGTTTTTACAGGCTTCTAGATACCAGTAAAACAGTTCGCGAAATGGAAAAATAATGTGTTGGATTATTAAGACCTATTTTTTTTTACAAAACAACTTCGCCTTTATAAATAAAATACAATTTTTTTAAATTAAGCATTTTAAAAATAGATTTCCGTTTTTTTAAGTATAAAAGCATTTAGCTCATTTTCACCCTCAAAAAAGAACCTTACTCCTGTCAGGCATTCAGCTGCTTATGTTGCACGTGGTCTTTGCACTGCATCATTTTCTAGTTCGATATCTGAAAGCTCATTTTTGTTCTCATTCATTATGTTCGCAATAATTTCATCATTTGATATTTTTTCACTTCAAATCACATATGTAAGTCTATATTAAATAAATCTTCGAAAGAAATTTCAGGCAGCAAAGCCTGCACCTTAAGTGTTATTTAAAAAGCAAATCAAATAAAGAAATTTAAAAAAAAAAAAAAAAACGTTGAAAAACGAAAAAAAAGGAAGAAAAAAACTATTTATCAGAAACGAAAGTTCGCTAAAAAGAGATTTTTCAAAATTTTAGTTCATGAATAGAAGTTAAAATTATTATTATGTTATTGTGTCAGGCAAGTGCGGTAGGTTTTCAGTCAGAGTGTGCAGAGAACAACAATAATAATAAAACCATATAAAAATGTACATTAAAAATTTCTTTAACTTTTTATTATACTTTTCTACACAAAATCCATACGTCTATCCGTATTACTAACAGAATTATCAATTATATGATAAAAAAACTCTGGTTTTGACTGTAATAAGTGTAACATTTCTTTTTCGATTGTTATTAGAGATAAATTACTTAATCTATCCTGGCTCATTGTATTGCGTGCATAAGTTTTTACTCTTTTCAATGCTGAAAATGATCTCTCCACCGAAGCAGTTGAAAATGGAATCGAACAAATTAAGTGTGCCAATTTATTTACTTCGCTTAGAGCATCTGTCAAATCATTCAACATTATATGCTGGATACGTTTCGATAAATTCATTTCGTGGTATAACACACTACGATAGTGAATCTTTTTGTAGACACCGATAAAAATGAGGATATGTCAGAAATTGTTGCAAAAAATAATATACAATCTTTTATAAACAATGCAGATTACGGTAGAACTAAATTAAATACATGTATGCAATAGTACACAAACATAGCTTCTGGGAAAATGTCTTTTACTGTTTTCGGCGTCTCATTCATACATAGATTTTTGAAAATATCATACACAATGTTTTCATTTGATCTTAACGTTTTGCGATAGAATAATATCCGGCATCGGTCTACTTAATCTAACTATTTCGTTTTTTGTAGTAACGTCTCGTATCGAAAATGGATTTTCCAATAAATCTTTAATTATTGAGACATCTGAGTTCTCCATTCTGAAATGGGTAATTTATTATGCATATAAATTTAAAGGATACAATAAATAAAATATTTACCTACTTTATAGTTATAACTCGACGGTATAACTATAAAAACAGCTAAACTTATGAGAATTTTACTAGCACAGAAGCAAAAATAATGTCTTGTGTTGTATGGTGTCATACCGGCGGCGAAAAAGCAACGTCTTGGGCTTGCACTGAAAACTTATACTTTCAGCAAACGTAGCACCAGACGGCGCCCGCAGCTGTGGTGCCTCATCAGGATGCTCATTGGTGCCGACACACCGAATGTCCATTCCACGTGCAGAGGATTTCACTGGAACAATAGAACGAACTGTTTCTTGTTCGGTCAGTGGATTAAATTACATTTATTAAATGAATAAATATAATTTAATCCACATGCACAATTAATAATATTAATTGTTTTTAACATTTGGAAAAAAAAATCTTGACAATTTTTAAAAACAAAACCAAGGATACTGCGTGTAGTACTAGATACTAACTTATATACTGCGTGTAAGACGCAATGGATAGTAAAATTTGGACTGTTCTGTTAAAATTCGTTTCTTTTATTTCTAACAAAACTAAATTGTTTTTCAGCGAATTATTTCTATAAATATAACGCATCACACAGAAATTACTTTACCACACTAAAACATTTCTCTTTATGTTGAGGAAATACTTCTTTTACATTTCCATGAAAACAAAATCTTACAATATATAAATTTAAACATTAACTATCTGCAAAATCGTATGGCCAGTTAATCAGTTAAAAAATCAAAAGAGCTTCAGCACGTAAGCCCCCGCTCTAATACAACGCTTAATAAACCGTACCTTCGGATGATTCTGAATGCCAAGTGCAGGAAAAATAGCTGCACTTGCTTCAGTGCTATAGTATGCTGTGCTTCTCCAGTAGCCCATGCATATAAAGCGTGATTTTCTGTTAGGGCGCAGTGCTTATACATCAAAACTTACTATGTTCGTTTGCTTTTGAACGCGCTAAGTGGTGCAGCACCTAGTACCGCATGCACTGCGGGAATACAAGCATGCAAATCAACATAATATTTGAATATATTATAAATAATATTTATTATATACCATATAAAGATAGGTAGACATAGGTGCAGAAAATTATTGTCTCTCATAATTTTGCCTCTCATAACGCTCATTGTCTTTCATAACACTGCACACCCTGCACATATGGACCGCACGCCAATGGTGTCTGGGTAAGGACTAGCCACTTGTTCGTAAAACATGAATGTTCATAAATTAAAGGTTCGTAAAAATGAGCGCCTACTGTAAAGTTTTGTTTTGATGATAAAATCCTTGTAGATTAATCCTCCATAAATAATGCAATTAAAGTTGACAATTTTTCAGAACTAAATTTTTATGGGTTATAGTTTTCTGGTAAAATTATCAACTAGAAACTGAAGTGAAATGAGCATTTCTTTTAATTCAAAGAAAAAGAATCAAGATGCATATGTTCTATGATAAAGTATACAAATAAAGGTATTTATAATTCCCCATTCAATAATTCAAATACTAAATAATCCAATTTGTATTTCTATTTATACGATTTATTAAATGCATTTATTTGTGCGGGTTTTCTGCATACGATAAGCACTTTAGGAAAAAAAAGTACTTTCAGAAGCACACTGCGTAGTAATTTTCACAAACGAACGAAATTCTTGGAAGTAAATTGAAAAGGATTTCATCACTACCTTTCTCTGCTGAGTCGCACCGTTTAACACTGCGAAGAGTAAACATTTTTACATTTGTCCTTTCAAACGGATATGACGTCAGGAAGAAGAATGATAAGCATCGGACTCTTACATCGGGGGAAAGTAACAAGAAGTCAACAGCCTGTTTGTTTATTTCGTCGAGGTATGAAAAAAAATTATTCTATTTTGTAACGTTCATCATTCCAGTGTTCTAGAATAAAGAATTCTTTCCAAGGACGATACATTATCTTTTTTTTAAGTGTGTCAGTTTTCTAGAAGTTTTTGTTGCAGATCATTCATTCCCTTGTTCCATATAAAGCAAATAAAAAATTTTGGGAAATAAGTTTTTACTTCCTCTTTGAGACATCGATAAAATCGATATATTTACGATCCAGAATTTTAAGCTCGATTTCATCATGAATAAATGTTTAAATTAAAATCAAGAGTAAAACAATTTAGTTACCATAATACAGCATCTTCCTAAATATCCTATCAAGAATAATTTTAGTGTAATTGGGTGTAAATATCCCATCAAGAATGGTTTCAAATGTTTTTCTCAAGAAAGGTAAATATAGAAAAAAGTTGCACAAATTATCTAAAAGCTACATTCCCTACAAATATAATGATGATCACTGAAAACATTATTATAATAAATATGGGTATTTTTAAATTTTATTTATTACTTAAAATGATTCTTAAATGGTAATTGATTCTTAAATTGAACTGAGGAATTGATTCTTATATTGAAATTTATACTGGTGGGGGAGGGGAAGAAAGACCTATGAAAGAAAAATAGTTTTTCGGTTGTGTTTTAAGATTTTTCTCCTCTGCAATGATAGTAAAAAAAAATCTCTTTTTAATGCATGTAAGTTTCATCTTTTGCAAGAACTCGTTTACATTTTTCATTTATTTTTTTAAAAAATATTATTAATAATTATTTAAATATTAATTTATATATTCTTAAAGAATAACAGTTTTGTATTAATTGGAATTTCGGGCGTTTTTCTTGTAGCAAGCATTATGGACATCATGTGTGAAGTATTTGAATGATTGGAATTCTTTTTAGATAAATATTTGGTACGTTTTTTTACCACACTTAAATTCACATTTTTTATCATAAGTTCACAGAAAGAACGAATAATATTGCTGTAAAATACTTCAATCGTTGAATGTAATGAGGGAAAATTAATTAAAATTGATTTTATTTGAGTATCCCAAATCGAGGACCATCGAGATAAGTTGGAATCGTGTTATGTCCTTACTGTTGTGGTGTGGAAGTTTAAAAAAGACTATGTATTAATGATGCTCATAATTTTTTTCAAGCCCTCTAAAATTTGTTCCATTTTGTCGAACAACTTTAAAACATTTTACTCTCTTCGACAATTTTTCGTTCTCTTAAAATCGTCAGTCGAATGAGTGACATTTAAATTGGAAAATTTCCTAAGAACAAGCTTCGTAAGGAAGCAGTAAGTCTTCAGAGGAAAATGTTTTTCGTTTCATCTTCTAGAAAAGTTCTTCAAACCAGTTCGTGAACCGTTAACAAATACTACTGAAAAAAATATAGGTCTAACTCCTATATTCACGTGGAATAGCGCGTGATTTTTCTCTTCTTCTAATTTAAGCGTTCTCTTTCCTTTCATATTCAAATATGGGTCTTGGAGTTTCTGAAAGATTTATTCATTATAAATGCACGCGTATCCTTCTTGTAAACACGAGGCGCTGCTCAGTATTTAGCCCGAGGACACAAAGTAATTAAATAACTCTAGTTGGTCACGTTGCAACAGCCTGGGCACACATTTCAACGGTTCAAGAGATTTTTTTATCAACTATTTATTTCTTATTATACGTTCATATTTGCTTCAGTATTAAGTCACTAAATCGGGAAGGAATATTGTTAATTAATTTTAAAGGAAAAAGAATTAGCATAATTTAAACCAAAAAATCATGGAAGCAAACAAAATTGATTAAATTAAAACAATATTTTTCATAATTATGCTTAAAACGCTTTAAAAAAAAAAAAAAAAAAAAAAAAACTTACTGTCTATTTTTGTATTAATAGTTAAATTATTGTATTTAAAATTGTTTAATGCAAAGCAAATATATAAATTTCTAAAATATCTACTTAAAGATGAATTAAAAACTTAAAAAATAAATTTTAAAGTTTTAATTGAAGTAAAGAAAGCATTGATAATTTGCTTTTTAACCAATACGGTGAGCAATTCGCATGTGGTACATTCACAAATATATTTGCCTTGAAAATTCTTTAATAATTCTTATTCACCATTCATCATTTTTTATGCATATATTTAAGCATACATAATATTCTTATTAAATCTTTGTACCATGGAAAATAGTTTTTAATTTTTTCATTTCTTATGCTTTTTTTTTGCAAATTTTTAAAAAAATATATACGTTAACGTGAGATTCATAATTCTTCAAGGCATTTTGCCATGGAAACGACTGAATATTCCACTATTTTATTTACCATTTGCAATTATATATATATTGGCTAATTAAAGTCTACTAATTTTTTTGCCATTAAAGGTATACTTTTTAATCTTATATTCAATATATTTTCCATTTATAATTTTTTCGTATATGTTTTCACTTGCAATTTTTTCATATTCGTTGACGAAAATGTAATTATATTTAGCAAGTTTTTCTCCCAAGAAAACGCGCGATATTTTAATATTTTTATTCATTTGAATTTTTAAAACTAGTTTTTATTTGTTGATTGAATATTTAGTTTTCTTTTCTACAAAGAAAATTTTGTCGTGATGTTATTCACAATTTTAGTCAATATATTTAAACTTTTACCCGTTGACAAGCACACATTTTCTCATCTATTTAAGCACTTAAAAAATATTTTCAGTTTCTAAATTGTGCTAGCTTTATTATAATTTGTACCATTCCCATTAAGAGAAAATTTATCATTTTATTGTAACAACGCAATTTTATATATTCTTGAAGAAAAATATTACAAGTCTTGCAATTTTGATATATTCTAGGCAAAATTAATATCTATTTTTTTGTAGCAGTTTTGTTAAGGATGATTACTTCGGCATTTAAAAAATGTTTCACAAACATTATTCAGGCTTTTCAAATTTTACTAATATACAAGTAAATTGTCAAAAATAACATTTACATTAGCTATATTCGCAGGTCCCATCTTTGCCTTATTGGGGCCCGTTGCAAAAAAAAGTTTTTTTGGGGGGGTACCTCTACTTTATTATTTTAGAAATGAAAAACAGAACTTTATGAAGATGTTTAAATTGTTCTCCTCAATATCGATTTATAACAAAAAATTGACTAGAACATAAAACCATTTTGTTTTATTTTAAACTAATTTTGCGATATGTAAAAATACAGGGTTGTGTGATTAGCCAAATTTGTGCAACGTAATTGCGAATATTTAGCTGAATTCCTCACTGAAAAGACATGAATTTACGAAAAATTGATTTCTTATGTTCATACCATAGATTAATAAAGAAGCTGAGTTAAAACTGATGGATTTTATACTGTTCTAATATTTTGCGTTGTTGTCGTGTGCCAGCTAGGCTTGGGTGCAGCCAGCTAGCATGGGGTGCGCTGCTCCACTTTTCCAACTGAACCATATTTTGGTGTGGATTCCGACTTCCTCAGTACACACATGCTATAGGTACCCGTTTATAGGGTAGGCAACCATTCACAACCCAGTCATATAAGGAAAGGAAAAAGGCAGGATAGATAGAGAGAGAAAGTACATCTATGCCCGAACCCAAAATCTCCTTGTCCGCAGTCAGGTACGCTGACCACTAGACAAGTTGGGTGGCAATATTTTGCGTAAGAAGTATAATATAAAGTGATAGTTTGGTAGGAACAGTTGACTTAGACCCAGATTATCAAATCTTGCTTTCCACGTCACAAAAAAGTACAGGCCGAGCAACATTTAAATATTTGGAGCAAATTGCAAGTTTTGGAAAGAATACAATTCATTCATAAACAAGGAAGTACAATCTTCTACTGAGAGTGATGAAAATGAAGACGATTAAGGGACTTATTTAAAAAGTAAAGAATGGACTATGAAACATATAAATCCCCTATTTCTACCGAGATTGACATTGAACTCATTTTACAAAAATTTGACAATGAATGAAGACTTGACCTAAATCATAATACACTGGCCTCAAAAAGTTAAGGAACAACATGTTTTTCGAAGTTCACCATAAAAAAATGACACTAACAAAACAATTTATAGTTTATATAAATGATAAAAACGAACTTCATGCAAAAACGGTAGCTATCACTTTTTTTATAGTTAAGAATAGCTATATATGAGTGAGAGAAAAATATGCAAATACAAGTCTTTCGTAATTACGCGTGTAATTTTTGTTGATTTACAGCTTTTGTTAGTAGTTTCTTTGACAATAGGCAGTGGGGTCCCGCAATGTCTGAGAGAAGCCGTTTGCCCGATTCGTTAAGTTGGTGGACGGTCGGATGGATGGAAATGGGGTTATTACAGGCTGATGCTGCTAGACGCCTCAATGTGTCTCGCAGTGTGGTCCACCGTCTCTGGATTCAATATCAAACTGAAGCTTCTGTATCCAGAAGACATGTTCCAGGCCAGACCACGAGTCAAAACACCTGCAGAAGACCTTTTTATAGCTCTTTCGGTCCGAAGGAGAAGAAGAATTTCTGTTCCACAACTTGTTGCAGACCTCTCTGTAGCATCGGGGAGAAGAATATCCGCTAGTACATTACGAAGGCGTCTTCACCATGCAGGTCTCTATGCAAGGCGACAAGTTGTGTGTGTACCCCTCACCGGACGACAAAGAAGGGCTCGCTTATCTTGGGCAAGAGAACACGTTTCCTGGACCAGACAGCAATGGGCTTCTCTACTCTTCACAGACGAGTCCAGATTCACATTGGAGAGCGATTCACGACTGATCTGGAGGGAACAAAACACCACCACCAATCCAACATTGTGTAAAGAGACAGTTACCGCGGCGGTGGAATGATGGTTTGGGCTGGAATTTCAGTCGGTGGTCACACTGACCTGCATGTGTTCCAGAGAGGAACTGTGACTGGCGTGAGATATAGGGATGAGATCCTTGATCCATATGCCGGTGCAATTGGCAATGATTTCATTCTGATGGATGATAACGCATGAGTACTCCGAGCTGTAGTTGTTGAGGAATATCTTGGTTTGGAGCGAATGGAATGGCCAATTCGATCTCCAGATCTGAATCCAATAGAACATGTGTGAGAGTATCTTGGTAGATAGGTTGCTGCTTTAAATCCTCCTCCGAGGTCTTTACGAGAGCAGGAACAAAGCTTACTCCGTGTCTGGTCTTCGCTTCCCATTTCGGTAACCGACAACTTAATTGACAGTATGGAAAGTCAATGCCGCCAATGAATGCAAGCTAGGGGTGGGCATATCCCTTATTAAAACTCATTTTTGTTATGCTTCTATTACTTTTTACCACATAAAACTGTGATTATTCTTTTTTTCAAGAATGGACTTTTGCAGCGAGATTGCATTTTTTTGTTGTTAATCGTTTGCATACTGAAATGAAGAGAAAAGGAATTAAAATTGCACACGAGTATAGGCTTGTGCTAAAAAACATTTCTATATATGCATTCAATTTTCGTGGGTCTCAAAAGGTGTGCTAAACGTACAGAAAACGTATAACGTTTTCTTTCCCGAAGTGAAAGTATGTAATTATACTCAATTTGCATAAATTAAGTAAATAAAAATTTAAAGGGGAAAAAAATGCTAAATCGAAAAAGCACCATAAAATATATTAAAAAATCGTCCTTACCCATTTAAACTAACTATAAAGTGTTTGCTTTGTCTTTTTCAATTTGCTTTTCTTCTGTTCTATTTTTAATGTGCTCAATTTTGGAAGTAATATCGCTAAAGATTTAAAAACTAATTATTTAGAAAAACAGGTAATTTTCATGATATTGAAAACTTTTACGAACGGAAAATTTTCTAATAAAAAAATACTTCTTTATTACTGGTAAAAATCATGAATGAGTTTTTTCTCATTGCCAACGATAATCAAACATTTGATGGGGAAATTCGCCTAAAGAAGCTCGAAGAGTGCGGTTTGAAGGCAGACACCAAATTCGTCGACAAGTCGGATTGACGACGCCGTTTCAATATATGACGTAGATGAAACGTTATCTGAGGTCATGTATATTTTAAACCAATGAGAATTGTAAATAAAATGGCATAATCATGATCTCAACTGGAACAAAATTAACAACCACTATGGTTAAAAAACATTGCAAAGCCAAGTGCACCATGTGAACGGCAAGCCAGCACACATGAACCAAGAGGTCAAATGCGATTTTGATAGTGGATAACAATGGTCATCGTACATGCTGGTTATTAGTATCAACTCAGTGTACCAAATGAAATCTTGTAAATTTATTTATGATAGAATGGTATTTAATTTAGTAAAAACACATAAAATTAAATTATTTATTCGGAACTGAACGAAAGTATTTTTTTCAGTTGAATCGGAATGAAAAAAAATTACGGTTAAAAAACCCTACTTTAAGATCCAAAGTTATTTGCATTCTGGGGAATATTCATAGATATATTCAAGTGTCATAAGGGAGAGAATTCTCCCAATCCCGAGGAACATTCATTTCCCGTTAACCAACAATTGAAATCTAACCGGCTGACCTTATGTTCCAAAGTACGTAGTTATACCAATACGTCGGAGTAAGCCCTGGTAAGAGTTGGCAAAACTTCTTTGAAGCAGACCTGTGTTATCACATTGCCATCTAAATAAAAACGAGCCTTTTCTGTCCATAAGGTCGCCAGAAAATAAAGGTGTGCACAGAAATCTTTGGACTTGGGACAAACTATCATCGCTCACAACGATAGCGCCTCGAAATTTTGTTAATGTTAATAGTTTTCTTTTGAACGGCTACTCGAAATCGCGTTTGAAGAATTTACAAAGATACTGAAAATTGAGTTTTCGCAAGTGATCGCACATCGTCTTATTAGCGGCATAACATCCGGAGAACAAGTTTCTTCTAATGCTTCCATCATTACTCTAATTACGCTGTAGAAACATGGGTCTTATCAGATAGTTTTAAAAATCAATGGGCGTACAATCCGATTCAACAGTATATGCATTGCACCTGAATGATTTTTTTCAAACCATATGTATCAAATGTACACAAAAATTTAAGGAAACAATTATCTGGATATATTTTAAGCGCCATCTGTGCACGATTTCAGAACTTTATTGACTGAAATCTTGACTTCGAACTTCCTTTTTGAATTTTACAGAGGTAAGTTCGGTAAAATCGGAGCTATGAGCCTTTGAGTTTATTTCTTTTAATTAGGTTATTAAAGAGAAATGAATAACAAATGCTAAACTTTGATGTACATATAATTATTTGCTGCATAATTTGCGATTTCGATTATGTTCTAATAATTTTTCAGTGTAAAAATCCTACGTCAAATAATTATTCTAATGAAGCACTTTTCTTTCAAAATTTATTACATCACTATAAAATCTCTCCCCCTCATAACTAATTTGTCATAAAACATTTGATAAAGTTGAATTTAAATTAGATAAATTAATCCTAATCCAAAAATTTATCATGCTATTTTCATATTATCCACTGGACAAATTTTACACAAAAAAGTTGCCAAAAATCTCGATAAATGCAACTTCAAATAATAGAACAGGTGCCAAATTTTACTTTTTTAAAATTTGAAGGAGATATAAAATATCAAACATATTTAATTAAAACAAACAGATTTCTTATACCAACACCATCAAAAAAACATAATCATAAATTTAATATTTATATACTTGCTTATGAAAAGGTTTTGGCATTTAGTATAAAGGATATTTCGTAATTTTTCAGACATTTAGTAATTTAAAACGATAAACGGCAACTCTAGAGACATACTTTTTTTCTCAAAAATGATCGATTGGTTAATACATAACTACCGAACGTTATACAAATAATAAAAAAAAGTTTTCTGTGTGAGTGTAAACAAGAGAGCACTAATTCAATGCAAATATTATAATAAAAGGGCAAACATGGTGCTAAATTTGAAGGAATTGCTATTAATAAATTGGCTATATTTGAAAGTAGTGGTATCCATTTATAATATTAGCAACAAGTATAAACTTCATAAGTTGCAGGCAAATTTTGAATTTAGTCTAGGCCCAATTAAAAATTGTTTTATAGCAAATAATAATTAAGAAATCTTAACTCTAAGGAATCTGAATTTGTGCAATAAAAATGAAATAACAAACTTATTTTTGCTACAATTAAATTAAAATAAAAAAACACTACTTCATAAAAGTGTCTTTATTATGGATTCATGAGTTAATGAAAAAATAATAATAACTAGTATTCATGAAACACTAAGTACTTTTTAACTAGTATTAATACCAGTTATTTTACAAGTATTTCATGATGCAGGTACTAAAATGAAAATATCATGTAGTATGAACATTTCACAGATTTGTTTTATACATTTTAAAAACAAATACCTCCCATTAAAGGAAAAAAACTTATTTCTGCTAAACAGATAATTTGATATCATAAGGCAATAATAATTGAAAAAATCATACAGAAATAAATATTCACAAATTACTAATTTATACAGATTCAAGTAATTCATATAATAAGCATTTAATTTAGTTCAAATAGTTAAAGAATTTTAAGAAAACTGTTCTAGATTAAAGTGTGAAAAAAAGAAAAACAGCTATCAATGGTAAAGGGAAAAAAAAGTACAATATTGCACTTGAGCTCAAACTGATGACAAAAACATATATTACAAATGTATTTCATAAAACAAACAATGCACTTATGAAAGGAATGTACAGTTAACAACCATTAAAAATTAACACTATAAGATAAATTACCAGTTATGATTTCTAGGAACTTATAGTTACATAATTTCTAGAGACATAACACAGAAAAGCATTATTTCTGTAGTAGAAACAAGAAAAGCATTCTTTTTCTTGTTTCTAAAACAGATTATATTAAAATAATTTTTCAAAAAGCTGATATCAGATATGAAGAAAGATTTAAAGAACTTATTGTTTGATTGTTCATGAATTTTGCTTGAATAAATTAATAATTAACTTCAATTTCCTGTTTAGAACAAAATGTGAGAAAATGATTCTGAATTCTCATTTTCAAAAAACAAAATTAAAGATGTTTAAGCATAAAATAGTATTCAGAGCAAGAAAGTTATTAGTTTGGACTAAATGAAATATATTTATGATTTTACAATGTAAATATATTCTTTATAAAATTTATCAAATATATTACATTACAGTATTTGTTTCACATAATTAACACCACAATAAATTTCTGCAACACAGAACAACTTGGGCTAATAATGCAGCACCTTATGATAAAAACTTTCTCATCATTTGTGTAAGAATTTAAGCAAAATATAATGGCATATAACTACAAATATCTTTGCTGTAAAAAAAATTAAATGTGAATATTTAATGTTGAGTGTTATTTTATGGATTAAAAAAAATTTGAAATGAAAAAAGCACCAGTATTTCATTTTAGAGATGCAAACAAAATCATACTCATTAAAAGATTACCAATTTCTTATTTGGAAACAATATTTTGCACAATTTAATGTTTTAGATATCACGATCACAAGTTTTTTGTGACACACAGAATTTATTCCCTATTTAATTAATATGTTAGATACATTATTCTGCATGGCAGACAAATGGACAAAAAAATAATAAAAGCAGTAATTGATTTTTATCCTTCTTATTTTCCATACTCTTTGATTGAAATGTAACCAAAAATACAATAAAGGTAAATAATTATAGAAGTATAAAAATATTATTAGAAACAATTACAAATTCCTGAAAACAGAGATTGACTTTTTTTCCCAGGTAAATCAACTAAAATATATTGTTAAGGGATGTTCTTCATAATTTTACAAAAAAATTTTTTTTTAAATGTTTTGATATTAAAGTTACAAAAACCAGAAAAAATGAAATATTACCATGGTATAATACAATATAGTATATATTCCATGAGATTATGATTTTTTTCTTTTAAAATATGTTGTAAGCAAAAATACCCATTCTTCTAAAATTAAAAAAAATTCATAATAAAATTATTTTGGCACTCTAAATTATGCTTTACTCTGAAACCAAGGATTATCTCATTTTAAGGGGTAGAATTGCTCTCTTAAAAGTTTTTTGGAGCTAATTCTTAACATTTAAGCTCACATTTAAAAACTTTACACAGAAATAAAGTCAATAAATACTAAATCACTTAATAAGAATTGCAGCTTTAAACATGAAAATACTTATTTCAGGACAACAAATGCGATTGTTTTTATGACAAAAAATGTATATAAATAATAAGAATTCAGTTATACATAAAAAAATGATGCCGATGATTAACAACTTTTGAATGATAACATGGTACTTTGTAAACAAGATAAAATTATTGTTATAACAAATTATATTCCACTACTGTCATGAGCAAAAATTTTATATTTGTGCAGTAATTATATACTACAATTAGGAAGAATATTAACAATGCATAAATTATCAAAATTTATTTTTTTAATATATGATGTCCAGTAAGATCATATTTAAATTTTTAAAAAAATTTCTGTTAGTTTTTTGTTGCTAAACCATTTTTACAAAAGCATGCTCTAAATATGATATTCAAATAAAATTTCAGAAGATGAAATGATATTTTTAATTTTTGACATTTAATGTGACAAAATTTGCATAAAATAAAAAAGTGGAAAATTTTTTGGTGATGGATACAATAAAATAATTATGTTCCCACAATTTGCTCTTTCATAGGATAGCAAACATACAATCAGTTTCACAACATAGAGTACTTGTATTTACAAAATGTTTATTTCATAATGACTTTATCTTCTGTCTCGATTGTACCGATGATCAAGCCGATTTCATAATGACTTTATCTTCTGTCTCGATTGTACCGACGATCAAGTCGATTTGGCCCACGAGCTGTTCGGCGTAAAAAGTCATCCACTGATCTTTCATACTGAAAATAAATGTTTTTAAAATATTTATCTTTAAAATTACAACATTTCTTGGAATAGCCCAGTAATACTGATTTATTTCACGTCAATATTAAAATTACATATAAAAAGTGTCTCAATTAAAATATTTATTATATGATTCAAATTTCAAAAATATTTATTTTCTAGAAATGATAATAAATGTTCAAAGCAGATTTTTTTTTAATTTAAAATTAGTAAAAACTTAAATACTTTAATTTGTAAAATAAAAAATGGTTTTAAAAATGTCGGAAAACTTACTAATTTTTAATTTCCAATAATAAATATAACATATAAATTATGAACATGCAGAAGAAAAGCTTAAAATCTAATGTGGAAGCACGCATGTATTACAAATTGTATTCTTAGTTTTGGAAAAATAAAAGTATGCACAATATATTTTTTAAACAGGAAAATTCCTAGATAATAAAATTAAAAACAAATTATACAATTAGAATTGAAAAAATACTTAAAGCAAATGAACTTCTGATAAAGAGAACAATCCAAAGTCTTTCATTTTATGAATACAATAATTAACTTCAATAAAGATTTCAATGATAAATCACAAAATGTCTAATTCCTTATAAAAATAAAAAAAGCTTATTTCCACACTATTTTTCACCAGCAAATAACAAACACAAAATACAAAAAATAACAGATTTATTTTTAGGTTCTTTAATCCTATCTAGAAATGCTGAGCAAACCTGATTTGGTTTGATTCTTTCTCTTTAGTCACTTTCGGCACAAAAAAGTTATTTGTTATTAAGATCATTAAAATATTTAAATCTATGGGAGTCAAAAGAACAAATTACTGAAAATGGAAGGTGGCTTAAAAATTGGTATTCATCAGGTAGAAGTTGTTTCAAATATAAGACTATAAGTCAGGAAATTACATAATGTATAAATGAATAGCTCTTTCTTTCAATAGCAAAGGATGAAAAATTTATTTTCCATTCAAATCATTGACTGTCACTATTAGGCAAATAACAATGAAGGAAATATACAATAATAAAGTAAAAAGAATTAAGAAATATCAGAACATTTTTAAATAAATATACAAAACAAATATTACTTTTACATAATTACAAATTAATTTTTGTACTATGAATACAACACTTTTTAAAAAGCAATATTCTATTTAAAAAATATCAAAATATATTGAACATTTTTTGAAAATTAAATTTTTGGATAACTGCTTTAAATAACAGTAAATTTATGTTTAACTAAATAATGTTGATTTTGAACTGGATGAATTTTACTTTAAATACCACATTTTTGTAGCTTATCATTGACAGATGCAATTTCTGCATTAAAAGCTTGTCTGTTTAATTTCACATATATACATCACTTATATTATCACTACTAGCACACGCTATTTTCTTTGTTGCATTATCCAAAAGCTTTTGTGCTGCACACTGATTATCAAAGTTTTCTTTTCTTTCTCAAGTTCATTATTCTTTTGTAAAAGATGGGGTCATTTAAATTTTATTTAATATATATATATATATATATATATATATATATATATATATATATATATATATATATATATACACACACACAAAACATTCCAATATTTACAGATATTTGGTCATTATCATAATCATCTATAAGCAAAGTCACATCTTCACATATGTAAAGAATCAAGTTTTAATTCATCTTATTTTATTTATCATTCATTTAATATTTAATCACATGGGGAATATGTTGAATTAGTCTATCAAATGAATTATTGAACTTTTCTTTTTCCTATTATAAGGATAAAAACACTGGAGATGTTTGAGTAATAGATTTGCTAAAGAAAGTTTTTATAATATATGTTATGAAGTTACTACTACTAAACTTGTCAGTAGTAGCAACTACTGGCACTTTGTAGAAATGTTTCGTAAAGCCCTTCCAATATTGCTGTTGCACTATCACATTTTTCAATTTTGTTAAAATTTAACAAATTTTCACCAGAATGAATATTAGTTTGTAGTAATTAAATTCTTCTGGATATAAAAGTTAAAGCACAAAACTGCAAACAAGTTCATCTAATTTATTATACAACACTTGCACTCAAGGCTAAACTCTTTGCAATAAAAGTAAGTATGGTTCAAAAGTTAGGAGATCTTTGGGAATTTTCACTTTAGAATATTCCTTTAGAACATCATACTGCTCAATGATTCTCTCACCAATTCCCCAAACCAAGGAACCTCAACATAACAAAAGAAACTATATTCAATTAAGGTTTTTTTAAGCATTTCCAACTGTAAGAAATGATATTCTTCTAGCAGGAGATAATTAAAAAAATTGATTAATAACTGCAGCAAATTTATCAACATTTCAATAAATTTTGTCAATCATCGGACGTAATGTTCCATGGACTATACATAAACAACAAGTACCCAAATCAATTAGTAATAGATGACTTTGCTAACTCAACACACAATTTACTTGCTTTTAAACTGCTAAATTAACTTTTGGCCCATCCATTGTTAACTGCATTAATTTTTCTAAATTTAAGCCATAATCTTCAATAAAATTTGTACAATGTTATTGGCTTAAGCAGGCTAGAAAAAAAATAGAAAATAGTAACAAATGGCATTATCTCCTTGTTTGTCAGAATAATATGAGATGTAAACATTTTTCTTTAATTTTTTCTAGTATTGTCTAGAAGTAAAAATATGAGGTGCTGATATCCTGTAACAAAAGTTTTGAAATACACCACCAGTCCAAAGTTAATCATATATTTGACTTTCTGTCCGATAATTTGAGATTTTGCTATGATAAAATAATCAAAAGTTTTTCTGTAAGCCCAAAACAAAAATTTCTGACATCAAACATTTGTAAACATAGCTGAAGATGAGATGGAGACGAAAATTCGGCAATCCTACTGGCAGTTTGAAGGAGAACTAAAAAAGGTGAAAAATTGTTTTCCATTTTAGAGTTAGGAAGAGATTAGTTCATTAGTAGAAAGAGAAAATGTATCACACCATAAGAAAAATTTACTAATAAAAATATAACAAATTTAATTATTAAATAAAATTAAACTTTCATAGGAATTTAATAAAAAATTAAGGAATTTTATGATTTATTTTGAAAAATAAAGACATTTTACGATGTTTTTTTAAATATATACATAGAAAAATCAGAAATTTAAGACCACTCCGAACCCTGAAAATATAAAATAAACTTTTTTTAGAAGGCCATTAGTCCAGGCAGATTGTCATTAGGATTCAGAAAATTTTTTATGGAACTTAGCTAAAAGAAAAACCTTGTAATTTCTTTTATCATTTAAGAATAAAAATATGTAATAGACTTGTTACATAATGTCAAAATTGAAATCATGTAACTGAGATTTTTTACAGTATTAAAATTTAATTTACACCTACAGCTCGCTTATTATCAACAGGACGAGCTCCTCTTGGAGCTGAGAAATCTTGATGCATGGAGCGATCATAGTAGGCTGAGGGATCCATGGGGAAAGTTGGTTGCGGGAAATTGACCTAAAATTTAAAATAATGATAATTAAACAAAATTATACGAGAAAAAAAAATTAATTAAATCAAGTATGCATTAAAAATGACTAATAATAATTTGAGCACTTACAGGTGGAGATCCAAAGGGCATTGAAGGCATGGCATTTCTCTGTGGGTGATAATCTCTCATATAATCATTGTAATTCTATAAAAAAAGTAGAGAAAATTATTTATATTATAAAGTAGAGAAAAATATTTATTTTACATTAAAACGAATACTATTAGACTACATACAAATTTTCAATAGTATAATTTACTTTTTAAATAATTTAATAAAAATGAATTAAAAAAAAACTCGTGTGTTTAATATAGTCATTATACGAAAAGATAATATTCAGAGGAGAGCTTTATAGCTATAAATAAAGTTATTTAAGTATGAATTAAGTTCTTATTTCTTAATTGTTTTTTAATTCACATACTTCATATGTTTTAATTGTTTTCAATTCATATACAGACATTTATAACCAAGAAGGATCTTGAGAATGCTATGGGTAAGTTTTACTCACTATGAAGCTTATCACAAAATCATACATCAATTCAATTATTTGAGAATTTTTAAAAATAACTATAGTTACTTTTTTCTCATTCTACAAAACATATTGTAAGAATGAAATAAGCCAAAGAATTTACAAATAAGAAACATTTCCCCCTCATTATCAAGTAAAATAATCAATATGTTCTACCACCTGGTTGTACTATTAAAAGTAATAGGTACATCAATCACCCAACTTTTTCAAAAATACAAATGTGATCACATTGTTTACTGCATCATTTTGAAGGAATACAGATAATCATTGTATATCTATTATTAAGAAAGAATTTAATCTTAAGAGCTAAGCTTATCTTTTTGTTTTCTAATTTATTCATTTCAAACTCAGATGCAAGGCTGGAATTGTTTATAAAGATGAATTTTCAGACTAAGATAACTCCAATATAAATAAATTTAAATTTAAAGACATTATTAAAAATATAAGAATAATAAAGTATTAAAATTAGATTTACTTGAAATGATATCACTTACATTAAGATATATATATAAAATAAAGTGTAACAAACTCATTATAATTTAAACGTACCCCATTTGGCATATTGTTCCGATTTCTCATGCCAAAACGATCTCCGGGAGATCTAAAAATTAATAAGAAGGTTAAATCAAAAGTTAACAAACTAATTATACACACTACAGAGAAATAAAATTATATAAATTACCTTTCTTGCCTAGGTGCTTGCTTATAGTAACCTATATAGAATATTAAAAATGTAAGATGTCTAATAATAAAAAAGCACTACATTCACATGACAATCATGAACTTAAAAGGCAAAAATGTTTAAGGTAATATATAATTATCAGCTAATAAAATAAAAGCAAGACTACAAAAATCAATTAATGTGATTTTTGTAGAAGAAAATTTACACATTATTTGAATGAAAAAAGGGATTTTTTCAAAAAAGTTGTATTATTTTTAATTTAATTAACATTAAATTAAAAATTTATATTTTTATATTTCATTAACTTATATTAAGGACACTTTTTAAAAGAAAAATTACAAAATAACTTCATTTTCTATTTTGATATATAACATAAAATAGGTGATCTAATATAAATGATATTTTTTCACTTAAAAATTTTTATCATAAAAAAGTCATTATTTTTTAAGTCATATTTTATATTGTATTTTTTGAAAAAACCTCAAATTTAGAAATACATTTGATTCAGCAGAGCTCTTCTATTTCATCAATTTAATATAATACATATATACAGCAAGACAAATTCTTTAATTCATAACTGTGGTTGAATTGTAGCCTTTTAAAGTTTCTTTCAGAGACCCAAATAATATAACACATAAATGCATTTGGAAAAAAAAAAAATAAATAAATAAAATCAAGTCCATATAGATAGACAGTATTAAAATAAGATACAGGTAGCAAACAAAATCTTTCTTGTTTAAAAACAACTTTTTTTAAATATATATGTTTTAAGCAGTTACAAAGATTACATTTATCACACAGCACAAATTGCTTTGAGGTTAATGTACAAGTTTGAAAATATTTATTGGCCAATGCTGTTCAAATTTTTTCCAACATTTTTCAATAACTTCTGAATTGTACTGATATCATATTGTTTTATTGATAGCTTATAATAAAAAAATTGAGCGGAAGATCTTCAATCTGATCCCTGTTTTTCTTACACAAACATATGAAATCAATCAATTTTTATTTTTTTGAATAAGACTATAAATGAGTTTCTCAAGCAGTTTTTATTTTTATTTCTTTTATATTAAAGATTTGAAATTATATCTTTAATTTAGAAGATAATTAATAATTTAGTAAAAATATATAAATTACACAGAACTTAACCTTTCTTTAATTTCCAGTCTATGTCTCCAAAAGTAATTAAAATTATTAAATGGAATTGAAAAACTATTTTATACCTTAAATGCATTTTGAAAATTACAGAATGAATAGCACTGAAAATGATTTGTTTCCTATATGGGTAATAACACCGTTTGCAAACATTTAAAAGTCACAATTAAATAGTAACCAACACTAAAGTAATTAAGTTTTTAACTTTCATAACTAATAAGAATACAGAAATAATAAGCTGATTTGTTTGATTCTGAAATTTTTATAAAGCGATATGTTAAAAGATAGTCATAATTTTTGTATCATTTTACAGATTCTTGTTGGTTCATTACCTATTTTAGACTATAAAAAATGGATACAGAATGTGCATCTAAAATTATAGAAATAAATAAACTAAATTTTAGAAAGCAACAGGAACACAAATGTAAAATAATAAAAATTTCTTAGATGTAAAACCTTCATTATAATCTTGGCGACTTCTTCTGGCTGTTCTGGAATCAAAATTATCTGGTCTTCTGCGTCTCCTTCTACATTTAAAAAATAAATTGAAAAATAAAAATATTATATAAGAAACTTTGTAAGGTAAGAATGTAATAATAAATATTATTATCAAGCAGACAATACAAGAAAATTACAGAAAAAGCAACTTCATTTACTAAATTACAAATCATATCTTCAATGCAAAGAAATTAGGGAAAAATAAATATATTAAGAGTTCAAATGATACTAATTCAACACTAAGAAAAAAGCAATGTTCTAACTAAAGAATATTTTAAAAAATTCGTTAATAGCAAAGTTTTATATATAAACAGCCAATATAATATAACAACAATTACTTTTTCATACAACACATGAAAGCATTTATTTCACATTAAATTTATCCTTTAAGGCTATTCACAGTCGTATTTTACAATTTCCAGAACTATTTTATCAAAATTTTGCTAAAATCTATGTAAAGCAAAAGCCAATAAATTCTTGTAAGTGTAATAAATCTATTACAAGAAATTCTAAATTGAAAAAGTGAGAGACAATATTTTTTAGTCTATAATATACTTTATTTGTAAACAGCAAATTAACAACATATTTCATTTTTATCTCTTTGACAAGTCATTCATAATTATACAACTGAAATCAAAAGACAAATGTTGATGTGACGCAAAGATGGATTACTTGATCCTAATGCAACACTAGCTTTCCTATAACAAACACATTTATGGAAAGAAAACACTTTTGACTAAATATGTATGATAAATGGGGTATTTCAGTTTCAAAATTCTAGCTGACTGTACTATACTATACTGCACACCAAGATTTTATATTGTTATTAAGTAATTTCCATTCATTCTATTGCACAGATCACTTTCATTAATAGAAATTAAGTACCCCACAAAAAGATGCATGGATTTTTTTGTGGGATACTTAATTTCTATTAACCAATGTCAATTTTTTTAATGTACCATAATATTCAATATGATGTTTTTAATATTCACATACACTTTTATGTCATTTAGATGTTCTCATAATGGTGTTGAATATACAATAAAAATGTCCGAAAAATTCATTCAATAGTTTACACTTTAAAAATTCATGTAATAATAATAAAAACGTAAGTTTACACATAAAAATTAATTTCTCATTTTTTGAATTCTGCATTAGTGCCCAAATCATTCAATCTAATTTTGTAGGACTTTTTTCATTTGGGAATTTCTTGAACTAAAATACTTAGATCAATTACAATTAGCTATGTCTTAGAGAAGGAAACAGAACACAGTACTAAATGAAATTATGTTGCCACATTTATACAAAACAACCACAGAAAATTTCAAAAGTGCAGTTAAAAGATAATAAAACCTTACCAGTGTAATGCTCAAAAGTATATTTTGAAAATCAATAAAAAATTTACAATTTCAAATTAGAAAACGGCTTTGATTAAAATTACCTCTAAAAGGAATTTTCAACTACCCCTTAAAATAAATAAAAATTAATAGTTTTCATAAATTTTTGTAGAATGATTTAGAGCACTTCTTGCTTTTCAAAACTATAGATAAACTATCAACACAAAATTATTTGATAAATGGTCATTACAAAACAGAATAGTGTTACAATGATGGAAAACTTTCAGTGAGCAAACATAATATTATGTATGCTTTACAAAAGAAAAATTAGTAATCGTTTGATTGTATATGCCGAATTGCCAAAAAAAATTATATACTGAATCTTCAACTGTCTGTTAAAGGTAATTTCTTTAGAATTCCTGAATAAATTTTACATATGAAGAAAAGATTACCTTTCTTAAAATTTTTAGATTAAAACAAGAATAGTAATATAATTAATCTTTTACAGTAAGCAGAGGCTGAGGCAGCCTTTAGTGGTTAAAGAATCGGCTTTCAAATTACAAAAACAGTATGATTATTACTTTTCATGTAATAAAAACATTATAATTTTTACTATATATGCTCATAAAATTTGTCAGCACACAAAAGTGGTCGCCAAATTATGCCAGAATGTAATTAAAGTCTACAATCCTATGTTATGATATAAATGATCACAAGCACAAAATCAATTTAATTGAACTAGGAACTTTATATGATTAATATGGATATAAGAAAACTGGAAAAGAAAGTTTGAAATTTACCAATGAATACAGGATGTTTTCTTTTTTTGTTAAAATTTAAGCAATTATACAATAATATTTGAACAAATTTATGAAACAGATTATAAATTAAATAGAAAGTAAAGTCTAAAAATTCATGACGAAATTTAGATAAATTCTTTCAACCTGTTATAAAAAAAGATTAAATATAATGGTAAATCTACAATAATATTAGATTCCCTCTCTAACTTTACAATTAGCTATTTCAAAATATATAATAAAACGCTGAAATAAAAGCTGTAATGAAATCAAATTAAAGGTTATAAGCTAGAGTTAATTTACTAGAACAAATTTTATGTTTTAATTAAAACATTTTTATTTTTAATGCATGGCCAAAACCAACAAAGAGAAAATGGTTTTAGAATACCAGATAAATGAAATTTAAGAAAGCTTACAATAGGATTGTAAATGTAAATTATTTTTATCAAAGTGAAAATACAAAAGAAAAAAAACCTAATTTATTGGAGAATCTCAGGTTAATCAATAGTGCACACATTCAAGAGCACTAGCAGAATAACTTGATCTAGGTTAAACATTGTTAAAAAAAATGCATGAGATACACATTAGCAAAATATCACATTTTTAGTATAAGGCACTAGATGTCAATAAACTTCATTGGAGTTGTCACAATGCTACAGCAATCAAGTTGCAACCTTGATTACACAATAACAAACACTGATATGTATTCCACATATTACAGTAATAAATGACCATTTGGTGCCACAGATAACAAACTTATTACTCATCTGAATAATCAAACTATATACACTGTTGACCACCCAATTTGCAACACCAAGACAGACAAGAGATATCACAACAAAATTTATTTTGTATATAACATGTTGACTAAGTATCAAATGATTCCATTTATTAACTTCTGTGAAGCGTAGTTCCTGCCAAAATCAGTAGCCAGAGTAGCCAATATTGTTGTAGATCACTAGTGCCACACACCTTGGCATTGATTCAAAGAGACTTTGGGTGTGTTTTTGGGGTACAGTAGACCAAGCAGCTTCCACACGTTGCCAAAGACGATCTGGTGTGGCAACTGGGTATGTAATCTGGGTCAATGGTTGAGCAACTATAGAGAGAACCAGACAGGGAGGCAATTCAATCTGGCAATTAACAAAGAGGCCTTGGAAAATGCATGCCACGTGTGATTGTGCATTATCCTGTAGAAATATGACTGTGGGCAAGGGCAGACAAAGCAATGGAAGTCTTGTGTCAGACCATTCTGCTGTAAACGCGGTCGAATGGTACACGCAGACACTGGATGATGTGTTACAGATAGAATGTGCTGTGGTTCGTGATGTGGCTGCGCGATCCATCATTGCCATGCGCACAATTTGATTGCTATCGCCTGAAGTGGTGCACTGGGTTGGATGCCATCGAACATGTTGGTCCGTCGTACCCTTATGCATCCAACCATCACATATCCACATAATTGTTTGGTCTTGTCCAACACAATTCCTAATTTCTCTGAAAGATAATCTAAACTCTCAATAGGCCACAATCCGTCCTCTGTCAAACTTGGATACTTTATCAAAAATGATTGCTCTTCTCGACAAGGCATATAATTGATCATTTTTTTCTAGAAAACCACAATTGCCGAACTTGAAATCGTCGAAACTTCCAAGCCTTAAATAGAGCTTTGAAGTGGTACCACAGGTGCATGTGAATGTGTCTGTGCTGAAATTTTAATCATTTGTATATCTTACCTCCACTAATGCATGTTGTAAATATCATGCTATTTACATGCTTCCTTAAAGATACTAAATTTACAGTGGCCATTGGTGCATACATCAACTCTAGGAAACTAATATTGAAGGAGAAGGCCATGGTGAGCATTTGTCATAGGTAAATAAGGACATGCTCTTCAGAGACAAAAATCCAGGTTTAATATCAGCTATAGCTGAATAATAGGAAATGCACATTGTTCTTTCAACATGATATTTATTTATGATAATGCTTGAGTTTTCAAGATATTCTCCTAAACAGACTATTGCAATCTTGAATTCTAATGTTGAAAGGTCCTCCAAAAGAAAACATGGGACAGATGTTCAAATGTTTACAACTTTCACAAGTCACAATGCAATGCTAATATTGATAAAAAAATAAACTAATTTGAATTATTATCCATTTTATGTCACACTAAACCCAAACTTGAATATTATATAATGAAATTCAGCACATTGATTTTGCACACTTAGGATAAAATAACTTACCTTGCTGTACTCGATAACTTTTATCTTCAATCTTAATTTAAATGAATGTACAATATAAAAGTCTATACTGGTAATATAAAAACAAATATAATTTACTACTATTTTCTTATCTCAATTAGACATGCAATTTCTTTACAAATTATTATGAATTTAATTTTTCATAAATTACACATTGTTTCCTATCCTATAATCTGCAATTCAAAAAATAAATCCTATCATATAATTTATAAAATTTTATTAAAATAAAGAATTCTGATCCAACAGAGCCAATTTCTAGATAAAGTGGATGAAGATTGCCAGTTTAAATATATTTTACTTGCATACCTTTCACAGATTAATTTAAATTAGCAAGTTTTGAATCAGGCAAAAGTATTCAAGGAATCTTTATGTCCTATTTTACTTAACAATTTTATAATTTTAATGACAAACCATATAAGTAAGTATTTCTCAAATTTAAACACTAAAATTTTTAAGATCTATAATATTACTCAAACTAAGTTAACATTGTCCAGTTCACTCTACTTTACTTTTAACACTATTTCAAATCTAGAACAATATTATTTTTTCTTACCACAAACTCTATAATTCTGCTTAATAACAATATTAAATTCATAAAAAATCTTACTTACATATTTAGATAAGTGACATCGGCATTGTAATGTCTTAAAATGAAAATAAGATTTACCTGTTTATGCAGACATATGAAATCAGATGCCTACTACCATTTTCCTCTACATAATTAAAAATTTTATAATACTTACTTTAAAAAAAAGTCATTTTTGAAATAAATAAATCTACTCCATTACATTGAAAATTTGATGAAAACTTTTTATCATTCAACTTTTATGATACACTAATATTTCGTGGTCACCACTTCATCATATGCATTACAAAATATTTTTGTAAATAAACAGCTTTCACATTTTTTACCCTTTTATCACATTAGGAAGATTATGAGCATATTTTTCCAGCATTCATATAAAATGACATTTATATATAAAATTATTCAGAATGTTACAATAATTTCGTTTTGGTATTCACCATCAGCACTGGAGGAACAGCCCATTGAGGGCCTGGACCTTTCTCAGAAGATTTTAACAGATTCCCTTCTCCCAGCACTTGATTTCCAGTTCTTTACTTTTAACGGAGCAAAGTCCTCAACCACATAGTCTCTTCATCTCTTTTTGGGACCTTTTGGTCTTCTTACAACATGCACCACTAATCTCATTCTGTTTAGCTAATGGACGTCACTATTAATAAATCTCATATATTTTTGTTTGATATTATCCTATTTAAATGCATAATATCTAGACAACAAATTTTCAAAATCAGTCACTATGCAGGAGCAGATTTTCTCAGCACACATTTCAATGCTTACCACAATATATTTGCAACTTTTTGCAATCCAAAATTTTTAAATTAATTTAAAACTAACAGATAAACAATGTACATTTATACATAGTCCAAGAATACAATTTTTTTCTTAGTAGTTAATAACACCTAAATTTGTGAAGGTATGAGCTCAAAATAAATAGTGTGTTTAGTGATAACATTGAAACTTATTCAATCATGAAAATATCAAAACTAATTGATAAGAATAAACAATTATCTTGTTGTAAATGTTTAATTACCCAGACAAACTATTTCAATTATGTTATAATTTTTTTTTTTTTGCCTTATAGCTGGTAAAAAAATTTTAGTACAAAATTTTTCAAAACGCAGTTAGCTCCCAGGTTAAAAAATGGCACTTATCATATGAATACATAATATAATTTAAGTACATTTGTTTTTATAAACAGATCTTTATAAACAAAAAGGACAGAAATTAAAATATAAGAGTTCTTATTTTTATACAATTAATAATAATTATTTATATTGAAATCTTTTTTGTATAATTTACAAAATAAATAAGGAAAATCTTTATTATTTAAAAACTTTACTAACTACACTACTTTAGATTAAAAAACTAATATTATTTAAAAAAATAAATAAAATCCTTATTACTTTCAATTAATTCATCGTCTTACGGTTCTTTTTTTTGAGAGAGGGGGGGTAAAACTTTATGACATAAAAAAATTGTATTTTCATAATTTTTATCAAATTTTATTTTTTTTTAATTTTATCATTATGAATCGTTTATAAGAAAAACAATTTTTAAGCATTTTTTTCCCTTTTATAGGACATTTAGTAATATTAGAAATTTATCAATTATCAGCAAATTTTAATTTCAAATAAACCATTTACACATTAAGTGTGAATAAAACATTCACTTAGCAATTAAAAAAAGAAAATTTTAATTAATACAGCAAAATGATTCTAGGAACAGAAATGTGTTTAATGTGAAATTTCATACATTTGGAACAATTTATTAGAGATATGCTATCATTTTATGATTTGACAACAGGTAGAGAAATCAAAACAATTTCGAACAAATGTATTATAAAGTAACTTTTTGTTAGCTAAATCTAAATAAATTAAAAGAAAGAGCTTGTTCCCTGCCTAAAGTAAGAGTCAAGTCAAGAATTATTACATTGGAAGCTAAAGTATTGTTTCAACATTCAGCAAATAAGAGTCAGAATTTTGGAAAAATGAGGAAAAAATATTTTCCTAATTCTTTAAATGTAATAACATAGGAATAAAAGGCATTTATTGAATTTAAAATTAACTTGTTTACTTAAACACAACTGAATTCTAGAAATGTATGCAATGAATAGAACATCAAGTAGTGTTCTTTTGATATATATATATATATATATATATATATATATATATATATATATATATATATATATATATATATTATATGATAGATAGATATAGATAGATAGATGGATAGATAGATGGATAGATATATATATATCAAAAAGAAATCAAATCCAGGTTTGATTTGAAGTAAACTGAAAATTGAATGAGATTTATGAAAAGTAAAAACCAAGAAAACTAAAAGTAAAATCAATTAAAAATATTTACAAAACAGCAAGTCAGAGGATATTACCAGACTGGGTAGAATTTGGATGACATGAGAAAACTGATAGAGAAAATATCATTTGAATATTGTTTAATATCAAAAGTTATTTGAACAAAAATTATGCAATGAATAGGCAAAAATACAAAGAACCTAATCAAATCGAATAGAAAAACACATCTAAACGACTGCAAATTCCATTTCAGAATGAATATTGGATTATGGGCTACTAGAATAAGTGCAGACTTAAGCTTTTATGAAACATACATGGTGAAATTGCTTAAATACAAGTATGGTAACATATATTGGTCTAACATGTAGAGTTTGGTTTCAAAATAACATTTTTTATTATAATAAAAAGAAACATCCAAAAATTCTTGCGTTTTTTTAAAGTCAAGAAATTGAGCAAATAATTTAAATCTAACAAAATAATGTTGATTAAAGTATTCCATACAATTCTGAAGAATAGCAGATTGAATTAATTTTTTTAAACTTTAACTAGCACCCGAGTTTATACAGATTTCCATGAATTAAATTCCAGAAATCAAATCAAAATTTTCCAGGAAGTATCACCATTCATGTTAAGTATTTTTTTAATATCTTATTTTAAGAACTGTTCTGAACAAAGTATATGTATAACAATTATGTAAATGCAAAATTTTCAATCATATTTGTAAATAATATAAATAAATGATAGCAAAAATTAATGACTTTATTTGTATTATTTAGGTTAAAATTATTTTAATGATTATTTCAAAAGCTTCATCCATATTCTAGACTATTCTACTTTTTTAATCATTCAATAGATTTTCAGATTTCCTGGTTATTTATATTTACAAATATATATATATATATATATATATATATATATATATATATATATATATATATATATATATATATATATATATATATATATATTGCTTTTCCAAGGTCTATTTGTCATTGAAAAGGCATTTTCCACCAGGCATATTAAATAGTTTATTTCAGCTTTTATTTCATTGATAAACAAATTCACCTAGATTAACTGAAATTACATGCAATTTTCTCCAAAAAAGATATGGAAAGTATATTTTAACTAAAAAATGTTATATTTAAATATTAATATTCAGTGAATTTTCTACAATATAAAAAACAAGAAACAAATAGAAAAAGAATCAATTAAATCTTTTGTTTGTTTGCACATGTTCATCTTGGTGATGATTACTTCACTTCATATACATAAATCTAAATATTACGCCCAGTCCTGTATTATCATGAAGTTATTGTGGCTGAACTGGATCCTTATTTTAGTCAACAGTTATGAATACAATAATCTAATATAGATCATGCTGAAATCTAATGCTAATTTAAAGAACAAATACTCAATTAGGTTTCAGACAATTTTATAATATATATATATATATATATATATATATATATATATATTCTAACAAAAAATTAATGTATCAAGGTAAGTAAAAGTTCTAGGAGTAGTATAAGCCCTGTAATTTCCATAACTATAAATGAGTTAGTCCTTTAACTTTGATCTTAAATTCCTTGATATTCATATTTAGAGAATCTACTAAAATTTATTGTAAATGCTACACAATAATTTCAAATATTGGACAAGTGTCTAATCAGCTTTTAATATTCATATAGCAATTTAAAATGGTGTTGCAAAGTGTGAAAGGAAATTCAGTTCTGATAAAAAAAAAGTATAATAAGCATGATAAATAAAAAAAAATCAGTCTCACTTTAGAAGGAAATTGCATTATTTTACTTACATGCAACTACTTTCATTTTAAAAGTGTTCAAATCACAAATTTGAAAACTTTTTAAGAAATTTATAAATATACTTTTGCTGAATGACCAATATTTTACTCTGTACCTTTAATTTTAAAATTCATAATTATAAGAAAACAATTTAACTCTATTGTAGACAGTTACTTTTATAATATTCGTAAGTATTTTAAATATTAATTCTTAAATATACCTAGACCATCACAAATTATATATATAAAATTGAAAGTAGCTTGAAATTATTTAAAATAAAGCATCACATTCTGCCATTTCGTTTTAAGTGCAATACTTCTTTCTTTTGCAGTTTAAATGGGAACATAGTTAAACTAAGCATTTTATAAACCTTTCCATTTATGTACATACATAGAATACTTATTCATAAAATCCAGAAGCATCATTACTTACTTAAAATCATCCCCATTTTTAAATGTTTAGCCCAGATTCAGTGTAATCCAGAATAATTGTTCAGAGTATAATCTGATGATTTTGAATTATTTTTATTCATGAAGAAACTTTAATGAACTCAGAATTCAGGCTTATTGCTCAAAATTCATTTTTGCAGGCAAAAAACCTTTAGTTTAATTTGCATTCTGCAATACTACAATTATCCAATACCAAGGTGAGAGTAAAATCCACAAACTTTTGAAATAAAGGCCATAACATCAACCATTTAGTAGGAAACTTGGCATGGATTTATGTATAATGCAAGTATTTATAGCTGATCACAAATTCTGCTATAAAAAATTAGAACTTTCCATACTAATCAAAATACAGCAAAATTCCTCCTAAGACTAGGGAACTGTGCAATGGATAAAATATGCCAAGCAGGTGATAAAGTGCATCAAATAGACTTAACAGTTTGCATTAGCATAAAGTGATTTTTGTTTTATGATGTAAGAGGACTGCATGACATTCATTTTGTGAGCAACCCTTTAATTAGTAATTCTATTTGGTTACAATTTAAGAATTTGATAATTTAATGTTCTGGATATTGGACTATAAATTAAACTATTTTTGGACTATTTTTTTTAAAGTTATATTGTTTAGAATTTTTTAAATATTGTTCCAAATTTTTAAAAGGCATGATGTTTGTAATTTTATTATTTTAAGTTTTTGTTTGATGGGGGATAAAAAGATCTCTGCAGGGTACTAATCATAAAGAAAACACTGTAGAAGATTTCTTTGAAGCAATGAAAACTGTTCTGTCTATTTTCAGACAGGATGTGACAATTGCCAAACCAATAATTAGGCGAGTTATTTCATTTTTCATTAAAATTGCTGTTGTATGAAATATTTTATGTTTGTTTGTGTGTGTATAGATATTCAGAGCAATATTGATTAATTAGAAACTCTAGTTTTTATAAAAATGTATGTTTACATAAGTAAATATATCTTTAAGTAAATTTTATTGCGTATTTCACTTTAGTGTTAGATTGTGACATACTGAAATTTTTTTAAGATACTGGCCCCACTGCCCAATTAATTAAAATTTAAGTTTTAACAAAAAAAAATCTTTTGTGTTAGAAATATAGCTTTGTTTTGTTGTCACTGTAGTAAATAGCATTACACTGAAATTTTTTAAAAGTGAGTGCTCCTGCTCGGTTAATAAAAAATTCAAGTTAATTAAAACTCGAAAATAAAAATTAAATTTGCTTATCTCAGAGATTTAGTTTTATGAGCGTATATCAACTTTTGTAGATTTCGTGATATTTAGTTAGTTTTTTTTATTACATAATCTTTGAAAAATTAGCTTCTATTTATTAGCATTTTAATACTTCTACAATAAGTAATTATAATGAAACATTCAAAATTTTGATATGTGAGATTTAAAATAGCGCGCAATTGCAGTATTTGATAAACAGATATTGCGCACAGTGATATAATTTAGGTTGGCGAGGTAACTATGCAATGCTTGGTGCATATTGTACCAATTGTAAAATTGGAAATTGTATCAAATCTGCACAGTTCCCAGGTCTTTTACCCAAAATTCAATTTCACTTTTTGTTAAAAATCATGATATATTCTCATAACACAAAAATGTTTTTTGCTGAAATCTATTTCAGAAAAGTATGAACAGTTTTGAAATTTATTCAAATTATATACTTTCTTTTAAAAAACTTAATTTCTAAACTTTACAATTAGAAAAATTTTTTATAATCAGCAGCATTTAACAATTTACTTTGATTGAAATTAGATTATTTTGTATAAATATGTTCAAATAGAATTTTATGATTTTTAGAATGAAAAAATTTTTTGTAACTCATGAATAGTTATATTTAAAACTATATATCATTTAAACAATCAGCAAATAAAAAATTTCTTATTTGATTTCATATGGAAAAATAAGTTTTACTTACCATTCATAAAAGAATCAAGTTAGTTTGTATAACTGAAAAGGATTTTTAATTTTATAACAGATACTTTGTTTGCATAGATACATAAAATTAAAGATCTTATGAGAATGATTAACATAAGAACACCAATGATCCAACAAACACTTATCACATTTACTTAGTGAAACCACATAAAACAGAGTATTATATGGATTATTTAAAGGAGAGAAAATATATTTGAATACTAAAAATTCCAAACTAGGGAAAAATTAATTTAACCCATAGAAAATAAAGCTCATTCACAATTTACAAATACCATACAGGAAAATCATCATGCAGCTGATAAAAAAAGACCTTTAGTAACATTTAAAAATTGTTAACTTTGTATGTGTATGTAGTGAATAATTTAATTACAAAGATCAAGAAGAAAATGAACTTTGATTTTAAGAAAATTAAGAGTTAATTTACATATGAACAGGTGAGAGGAAAGGTGGGATAACACCTCTTTAAATTGTAAAAAACTTGCTGTTTATAAATATGCAGATTTGATCATTTTACTAAGCATTTCAAATGCAGAAGCCTACATTACAATATAATTATTTATAAATATCAAATCTTAAAAAAATATATTCTTTATAATGTATTCCTCAGCAAGAAATTCACTTAAATTTTTAACTATCATAAATATTTTCATTTCAACAACATAATTGTTTTTATTTTAAATACTGAATATTTATTTCTTTTTGGGTAATTTTTATATGCCTCATTAACAATAATCAACATATGTAAGCAAATAAGTTCAACTCTTCCAGTTATGGTTAAATTAATATATATTAGTTCATTAATTTCTTTCCTTCTTTTGATCAAATCCCCCTTCTTTATTCATGTTTATCAGACAGTCATAGTTAACATATTTGGTTCATTCAACTCCAATATGCAGGCTTTTAAATGCAACCATTAAGCATTTTATTGCTTTTTTTAATGTAACAAAAATAGATAACTTGATTAATAAATTTTAATGCACTGATACTTTATCATTTTAATATCTTGTAGATTAAATTTTTCTTTTATAAAATTTTCTTCTTAAAATTATGGGACATTATTTTTATTCCATTCACCAGATCATATGTATAAGACAGTTTAAAAGATAATAGTAAAAATCAATTACATTGGCTGTTTATATAATGGAAAAAAGTAAGGCGCACAATATAGAGAAAAAAGTTAAAACATACCAGTGCGGAAAACAAACCGCACATAATATTCATCATAAGTCCACTTGCTAGCCATGTAGTGAAGCAGAAGTAAACATGATAATTCAAACATCGAACATATTGTTCATTGGCAAAGAAATCCTTTACATTTTAAATTTTCATTATTACAAGAAGTTGGGGAACAGATGAAAGTTCTTTAATAAATATACATATAGAGCACAGCTTTTTATTTATTTTTCAAAACTTACCATGTCCAGAATAATTATTATTACTTTATTTGGTGATCACTATAACACAGAAAGAGAAAATACACGCACTTTAGTTCATTAGTTCAACAGATAAGAATCTGTCATGAAAGATTAGTACCAAATAAACCCAAAATTTTTAAAGAAATAATCCCAAATTATTCCAATAAAACTGTCCCTGCAGAAAGTTCTAAAAAGTTCCTCTTAATAAATTAATAAAAGACGAAATATAAGTTCCATATGTAAAGAGCAAAATTTATAAATTATATTTCTTCAGAATATTCAATTGTAAACAAATAAGTTTGTAATGTAGGAATTTTCTCACTGTAAAAAAATTATTTAAGAAATATTTGATATACCCCAAACTCCTGCATTTAAAATATAACATGCATTATTTTTTGTTGAAATACTGTATTTCAACATGCAAATGTTGACGCCGCAAGTAAAACGAAATTTATTCGTATGCAGATTTCAATTCTTCCTCAACAGGATTGAGCGAATTTTCAACAACATTCTTTATCAAGAACATATTTTTCTTCGTTTTATAACACTTTTTTCAAACACTTAGCCACCAGAGGCAGCCCAATAATTGAATGAATCACATTTGAGCACATTTGACAGTTCTTGATGTTTGGAAGCTAACCTAATAGGCTCTGGTGGACTTCGTCTTGATGTACCATGTGCACCACGACGACGGTCATGACGATCACGATCCTCTCTTGTTGGGCGAGAGCTTCTAGGCTTGCTATGCTTCAACTGTCTAAGAATGGGAATCAGATCAATATTTTCATCAATGGGAAACAGGCGACACAATTCTTCGCCAACTTTTGGTTCAATTTCCTGAAAAAATTTACATACAACTATTATTTATTACAAGGAAAAGTTAAAAAATTTCACAAATAAAATATGAAATTTTTGATTTTCTAATATAATAATACACATAAATACAATGAGAATACTATAAATACTATTAGATAATTAAAAATGGTGCATTATGAGAATTAGCATTATTTACTGCAAAACAAGGACCAAACCATGAAACAATACAATATTCAAATAAATGGTTTAATCAACAAATTAAGACAAAGGCTGTCAAAGTTTGTAGTAGTTCACTTATTTTGATTCAAATTTGTGTTTCCTTACATTTCAGAGTAGTCAGTGATTCTTATGGTTCAAAAACTGATATTTCAAATTCTAGAATAGTAGTTAATAGAAAAAACTATTATTTAGAGCAAGAAATTTCATTTTAAAATATAACATGAAACTTAATAAAAATAACAACTGAAGAAAACATTTTGATTAGCAATTTTTCAAAATTAATAGAACTTAATATTATAAGCTTATTTTAACAAAAATTTTTAAATAAATATCAAAATGATTACCTGACCATCTCTGCCAATTTTAACTTGTTTACCTTCATTCCAAGGGTTATAAAGATGTTGTGTTTTAGTAAAAGATAATTCTCGCCTAATTGGATAGAAAAAATTTGTAATATAATAAATTAATCATTGCACTTATTAAAAGATAATAAAAATAAATAATTGGATTAGGTTAATAGCTTTTAAATTTATTATTATAACAAAATTGAATTTTGCTTTTTGAAAATTTCTTAAAAGACTCATAAAATTGGCTGGAAAATTAAAAAAAAAAATATTAGAACAAGTTCAAATGTTTATATCTTTTGATTTATTTATTTTAACTTGAAATTGGTTCATAAATGCATTACAAAAACTAATAATGCATAACAATAACTAATTATAGTAATACAGTACTCCATTCACAATAATTTAATAAAATTACATTATAAGAAACCTTTATACTTGATAATAACAATATAAATAAAATAATTTTTAATATAATTAAACAAACTTCAATTGGTCAATAAATTATAATCATACGCCTTGAATTTTTTATTATTATACACATGATTAGCCGAAAATATTTTCAAATAAACAGAATATATTTTCCAATAATTTAGGTCCATTAAATATACAACTAAAAAAATAAAATTATGAATACAGTGAAATAAGTATACTTTTAAGTGCAAAGTAAATAGCACCTAGAAATAATAACTCTAGGTTTCTAAAATTTCTTGAAATGAGATGAATTTTATAACAATTATACTTTCATAATTAATTACCAAATTAAGCAATTTAAGTAATACCAATATAATATAAGAAAGTAGTACTAATTTAAGTAATACAATATCCAAATTTTTGAACTCATTGATTTTTTTATAACAATAGCACACAGAAAAATAAATGAAGTTTAACATATATTTTTGCTAAACATAGATTTATTATACAGTATAAAACATGAAATTATATATCAAATGCATTCAGAAACTAAATTTAATCATGCAGATTTAATTTATGAATGCAAAACATTATTTATATTTCTCTCAATCAAACTGTTTTTGTTATTCGAGTGAAGGAAAACCATGAGGAAGTAAAGGCTTTACAAATATTTTCATGGTGCTTTTGCACACATTAAAATTAGGGTAATTTTTTTTAAAAATTTTTATTAATAGCATAAAATAATGTATTAAAAAAATGCTTATTTTATTTATTTATACTTTAGAATGAGTGCATTCCTTTAGTTAAAAATAAAAAATATTCTATCTTAATAAAAGAATGGTAATGCATGTAATATAGAAAATTCAAAATTCTAGTAAGTTATATAAATTTATAAAAGTAACATAAGGTGCATATAATAAAACTTTTAAAACAAGTAGTTATAAATTAAATAAAATAAAAGAATTTATAACATATAATTACTTTTTTATTTTTAATTTCAAAATATTTTATTTAATGAATCAACAATTTATTTTATAAAATAAAATTATCCATTCATTTAAAAAAAGAAATATTTTTAAAGGATGAAAAGCTATCAGAAAGAGCTTTTTCATGGAAAAAAATTATATAATGTTCTTTAGAAGCATACAGAAGACACTGAATTTATTAATTAAAATCAAAAATTGGCATAAGAATTAGTTTTGTGCATCTAGAAATTAACAGGATTTTTGCCAAGAGCAAACTATTCCTTGAATGATCAAAGGCAGTCCCACATTTTAAACACTGCAATATAAAAATCATGCAAAATGAATATTTGGTAAAAAAAAAAAAAAAAAAAAAATCCAAATCAGTATATACATCATAATCATATCACATTATATATAATTATATTATAAATCTAAAATACATATAAAGGAAAATATTGTTTATAATCTGATAATTATAATAACAGAAGATTTATTTGTGCTCCAGAAGCTTTGATTTTGTTACTATATTTCTTACTCTATTTTCAAAAGAAAATTCCAAGATTTCCTGAAGTGTTTTCTTGAAAATTATTAAATTTTAAATGATTAGAAAATATTATCCTTATTATAAACTTATTTTACACAATTTAATTGATCCTGTGTTCAACACAACTAAATGCATATTATGTGTGAAATACAGTTCTTCCTTTTTCATATTAATAAAACATTTATTGATTTAGTTAACCACTATAAATAAAGCATTCAATATAATTATTCTTACCTGCTACATTTAAATTTAAAATTCTCAGTTTTAAAATAATTTTTACATTTTAAAGGCATCAACGATTTATTAAAGAAAAATAGAAAATTTTGGTTTCAATTTGTCTTGTATGATTTTTTAAAACTATTCTAATTTCAGAAGTTAAACAACTTATCAAAATTACATAAAACATAGAGAGAAGGAAAGACTTTTTGAAGTAATTATAAAATTTAATCTTTCAAGAAAACTTTTGAGTATTCTTAAATACTAGATTTTAAAACCTTTTAAAAAGTAAAATGTTTTCCAAAGGAATATGAATAGTTTTAATTAGAAAAATACTTTTGGTAGTTAACATTACAAAAAGTAGAATTTTATAATGTTTTTTAGGATAATTTAAATAAAACAGAAATGTTTAATTTGGTTTGAGGAAAAATGTTTACTTTGAGAACATTATATTTCATAAATAATAAATGCAATTGCTAAATCACCAAAGAATATGCATATTAACACAAAATTTTCAATCCAAGTAGACTAGTTTAGTATGCTAATTGCAATTAGCAACAACTTAAACTATTATTTTAAGGCATAATTATCAAACTATGTAGATTATTTGCAGGATAAACAAAGCACAAATTTGTCACCTGCAGATGTACTGCAATTTAAACACGCCGCCAAGAGCTCTAGCACTCAAACTTGGAGGCAAAACCCAATGAATGGGTGACACATCATGCCTTGATTCTGAAATCATTCTTGCAAATCCTGTGAATTAGAAACGATAACAATTATGAACAGTGGCAGAAAAACAATGAAACATTAGTCTTAAAAATTTATAACTTACCTTGAAATTTACCACTTTCTTTAACAGAAAAAATCAGTATAACATTTCTGCAGGACTAAAATTAAAAAAAAATGTTTTAGTGATCAGATTATGATAATAATTAAGATACAAAGTACAGAAAAACTTGAAAATCAATTAACTTTAAAATACTCACTCTAAAGGCTTGGTTTAACTTCGATTCATTTTGAGGTGGAGTTGACCAAACACCCTACAAATTTAAAATATATATATTCATTTATATAATGCAAACTATGAATCATGTTATATAAGAAGAATTGATACATTTAATGATTTTACCTTAGCTTTGGAAAGAGCAATGTTTTCATTATTATTACTCTTCAATAAGAAAAATCGAGCATCCCGGAAAAAGTACTTTAAAAGGTGACCATAATCTACAAAAGAAACAGTTTGAATCAATTATTTTTAAAAATATAATAATGTGATCATTCAATTATAATTTTAAAAAATACAGCACACCAACTGCATGTATTTAATGTTTCATATATGTATTATTTTTGAAATATATGAAAAGTTTAAAAAATAAACGAAGTCAAATACTAAGAAAAAATGTATTTTTATTATTAATATTATAAAAGAAATTGCTCTTATCTATAAGAACTCAAACATACAACTGGATTGAAAACTTACATTTAATATAAATAATTTAACTATGTAATTTTGTTGGTGAATTAAGTTATTAAAAATTAAAAAATTCATTTTACGCAGTGACATTGCAAATGATTCAGGTACAATAAGGTAAAAGATTTTAGTATTTCTAAATATAAAGACTTAATTAATTTTTGGATTTCCACAGAATATGGCACATACAAACAGAATTGCATAATTTACAAAACAAATTTATTCAGTATTCATAATTAATAACTTTTTTATTCAGAGTAATCTGACAAAAGTTTTTTTTTTTGGTAAGCTTTCTTGATTTATAGAAAATTTTGAGTCAAATAATTAAATAAAGTGATCGATTTTTTGGTTTTTAACTATTTCTCTTACTTTAAAATTTTTGCAATTATTCTAAAATTATAAAAAGCTCTGCAAACAATTTAAAAATAAAGAAAAATTAATTATTTTTTTAAGTTTCATAATTATGGAATCATAATGTAAAATTAAAAAATAATATCATTAAAAAGACACACGATCTCTAAAATCTAATTAAAATTTAAGAAACAAGAGAGCACTGCAGCTTCTAATTATTAAAACAATCTTGTACATCGAATACATTTTTCTTAAACATTTAAAGAAATTTGATATAGTTTAAAATATCATGAAGATTAATTACCTCGTTTGCTTACAGAAGAAGAAATTCTAGGTTTCTTTGAGGGACCTATAAATATGCAAGGAATTAAAAACAATTTGAAGGATTTAAAAAAATAATTTAGAATATAATAAATCAAACTACACATAATTATATAGCAAATAATAATTAAATGAGAAAAAATTCATGTTATCATCAGATACATATATAATTTAAAAGAAGATAATGAATAACACATTCTTTTTTTAACTTATTTCATTTATAAATGGTTTGGTTAAATAAACTTAAAAAACAATAAGAACATTTAAACTCGATAAAAAAATGAGAAAAAACTTTCTTAATATATTAATTGATTGTAATAAGTTTTTTTTATTTAAAATGTATAAAAAATATTTGTAACTAACACACACATATTGAAACAGGTACTAAATAAGAAAATGCGAATGAAATATGAAAAATTTTTAGCAACACAATAATGCTAAACTATGGATAACAATTGTTTAATATTCCTTTCATTACTAAAAAAACTTTTAAAATAATTGACCAAATAAAAATTTGAAGTTTAATGACATGTGAATGAAAATTTAATTCTAGTAAATAGGCTGTTTTTATATAAAGAGGACTATATTGAATATTTTATAAATTTGGCACACTGCATTAGATTATATACAGATTAAATGAGGTTCAGTATACAATTTCCTCTGACACATTGCAAATTGTTCAAAAAAAATATGTAAAACGTTAAACAATATATAGATGACAATAGTGTCAATTTTAAAGACCATATTTTAAAAATCTTGCAATTTATGGTCTGAATAATATAACTCAGTTGACCTCTAAATGATTTAAAAGAGGGTGACATTTCCATTAGCCCCAGTACTATTACAAGGTAATTTTAATTAGTGGAATTTAAAAATCAATAAAAGTGACAGCAGTAATAATTAAGAGTTTATACAAAGATATAATGGTTAAATAATTGATTAAAACTGATAATTATGTGTAATTGAGAAAACAGAAATAAATAGATTGATAACTGCTATAACATATGAATGTTCAGGAGAAATATAATTTGAAAAAAAAATTAAAATCAAGTTCATTAGAGGATTCATTTAAATAATTGTACACATCTGTATTTAACAGTAAAATTCAACAAATTTGTTTGTTAATTATACCATTACTAAGATAACAAAAAATATGTTATTATAATAACAAAACTGACATGTTTATTAACAGAATGTAGATTATAATCTTCTAATTAAATTACTTTTATTTATAATTTTAATAAATAGTTAAATGAAGAAACATGTTACTCTAAATATTTAAATATTTTTATACAAGAAAACTGCTTTAATTATAATATGACAGATTTAATTCATAACTGTTTCAATTATGTAATTAACTTATTTTCTGTAAATAAATGCCTATCATATGTAATTAACAAAAAAATTAATGTTTATAATTTACTTTTTCAAATTTGAAGATATTTAATTTAGTCTTACACATGTAATAGGAAGGAAAAATATAAAAATATTCATACGTTCTCTACTTTCTTTTCTTTCATAAACAACAGGTGAATGAGTTCTTTTCTTAGATCTTTTATCAGGTTTTTCGATATCTGCAAAATTTAAATGAAACTGTATTGACATTATGAATTACAAATATTCTTAGATAGTTTTTAAATATTGAAGTAAAAGGTAAAAATAAGTATAGAAAACAATGAAATTAACACCTTTATCAATGATATTGAAAAATTTTGACTCATTACCAACTTATACTAAAAAATGTAACATAATTCTCACATTTCACGTATACACAAAAAAAATTTAGTGTTTTGTAAATTATAATATTATGAAAAACCATTTACCGCAAGCAAGATTTTTCTTTACTTGTCAGATAAGAGCTGGCAATTCAAATTATTAGCAAATACAAATTAATGAAAATGTGCGCTTAGAAAATTATTAAATGCAAACTATAATAAGAAAAAATGCTTTAAAAAAAAGAAAAAAATTTCCATATCCCTTTTAATTCAATGAATCTTATGAACTGTATAGTACATAAATAAATGTTATTACAATTTCAATTTAAAAGTTCTACATTCCAGCCATGTAATGATATTTATATAATTATATCAACTTACGACTTTAAATTGAAAAGCAATTAATTTAATGGAAAGTTTTTCAAATCTACTATTGCAAAAGTAATTATGTAATGATAAATTAAAATATAAATAATATTGAGAGAGGGAAAAAAAGATTACCCAAGTTTGCATTTATGCTTTCTTTTATCGCTCATGCTGTCAAAACAAGTCTTAAACAGTTCATGGTGACTATACAAGTTAGACCATTTATTAATGCCTAAATTTGCTTTTTGTAATTGAAATCAACATTTGAATTCACAAGTTAGGAAGCAATATTTGAAGTAAAAAACGAAAATAATAAAGGAATTCATGAACATCCAGTTCTTAATTCAAGAGAAAATAACGCAAAAAAGCTTCTTTAAAGTTATATGATTAATGAATAATATTAGCAGCATTTTAAATGTAATTTAACATACCAAGATTCAGAGTTGAGAAAATAATTTTAACTATATATTCATTACAACTATCTTTAAAAAGTTTAATACTACGGTAGTACTAGAGTAGATAAAATAAAGTAGGTTAAGAACATGCTACTACATAATTTTTAAAAAATGTAATATACATGGAATTATTAATTACTAACTAAATCTTATGAGCTGGTATGGTGATAAAAACACCAAATTGCAGTTTACAGCACCAGAATGTTTTCTAGTATTTAAATGACATATTGTGATTGTGGACATGTGCGAAATTTAGAGTGCTAGTAAACTGTTCAAGCGTTTGATATATTTTGTTTTCATTTGACTGGAATTTAAGCATGATTAATTTAAAATTTATGAATTTCATATTTGTTTATACTGTGAAAATTATTTTCAGTTAATTAAATTTGAATTTAAGTTTAAAGTGAAATTTTGAAAGTTTATTTTAAATTTATAAATAGCCACATACAGGTGCTCAAATAAATACCATCAAAAATACGTGGGCAGAAATTAAGAGATGCCTTTGTGATATAAAACATTTGTCAGGTTAATTTGATTCATACTTTGCATAGTATATATGGAGAAGAAATTACTTTGAAAATATTGCAGTTGAGTTCTTGGAAGCCTGTGTATTGCTGACTTTTTTATTTTCATGATTTGGTGAAAAATTTTAATTCAAGCATTTGATTAATATTGCTATTGTATGTCATATTTTTGGTAATAATTGTTTATAAATATTTGATATATAGGTATTTAGTTTCTTGAGAATTGCAATGCTGATTAATTAGAAATTCGAGTATGTATAAAAATGTATGGCATTGATTTCAGTTTATTACCCAGTTCTCTCTTGCAGCTTGTTATACTGATATCATTTTAAAGTGAGTGCTATAGCCCATTTAATTTAAAATTTTTTTCTAAATGTATGTTATTTATGTTATTGATTTAATTTTACATATTGTCCATCTGCCTCCTTCTCTAAACTATGTGATAACTAGTTTATATGTTTCTTAATATGTAATCATTTACATGATTAGTTTAGTTTTTTTTAACACTTCTTTAATAAATAATTATACTGAAATATTCAAAACTTAAATTAGCAGTAGATTGCAATATTTACAGTTCAAGTTTGAGCGCAATGCAATCGGATTTTGAAAACTGTATATTGCAAAAGACTATATAATTTAAGTTAGCAAAACACTCATGCAGACCTTGATGCAAAAATTTGAAATCATGCAAACCCGTGCCAGCTTGTAGGATTTTATAAATGATGCAAAGTACAGTGCTGCTAAAAATACCCTTAATTTTAAACTTAAAGGCATAAATAAAATATTAATAAAAAAATTGTAATATGCATCAAAATAAAAAATTAATATTGAAGTATTTCAATGAATATATTAATAAATTCTGCTAATTTCCTTATACTTAATACCTATCCTAATACATGTATCCTCAAATTATGAAATTGAAATTGGAGATAAAAATTTTATTTTAACCTGATTCAGGAGAAGATGAAGGAGATGGACTAACTGAACCAGAACGAGATACCGATGGAGATGAAGACAAAACACTGCTTCGCCCACAGGAGCACGTAACATCATCAGCCAAAGAACTGGAAGCATCACTCACTGTACTAAAATGAGCATTTTTTTCATCCAATGAGCCTTTCAGATCAAGATCATCATCCATTCCTAAGGATATGTCTGACTTTTCCTCATTACGGTCTCGTTTGTCTTCCCTTTTTGTTGCATGGCTAGCATTAGCATGAGCAAGAGCTAGAGCTGACATATATAGAACATAAAGAAATTGACTAACTCATTTAAATAAAAAGATTACAAATGCATCAGAGCAATCGATTTATAATTAACTTTAATTTTTTTCAAATCTTATATAGGTACAAAAACAAATATTTTAATAATGTGTTATGAATAACTCACAATCCAAGAATACAAGACTTTCCACATTTATATTACTCTAATGTAAACTGATTTTAAATGAATGCATATTTAAAGAGTATATTAGTATAATAAAAACTATTATACAAGAACTAAACCAAAGATTTTAATAATAAAAGTACTATATTTTTAAAAAATCTTTAAAAAAACTATTATTTAGAACTGACTTTGTGCTATAAAAAGCACCAAAATTCCTTTATCTCTCCCAAAATGATTTCAAATTTTGAATAAAAAAACATAATTCTTGATAACGAATTATTAAATAAAATAAAAATAAATTTACTTTATAATACCTTTTACCATAGAAAGTTAAGCAAATTCATTAATTTATTCTCTACACTGGGAGAAATATATATTGCTAAAATTATTCAGTATTATAAATTTTTCCCTACTAATATAGAGTATATATATTTATTATATTAGGGATAAGAATTACATGTTTTTGTATTGATTAAAATTTTTTATTTTTCTCAAATTTCAGCATTAAATTGTTAATAAAACATCAAAATGGGGAAAAAACAGATGTTTTTCCCTTACATTTTACTTTAATTAATACACAGTCAAATTTATTTATTGTTCTACAATCATTTTTTTCACACAAGAGTTAATTTTGATCTCAGAAACCTGATTGGGTTGTTAACTTGCCTTCCGATCATTACAAGATAAAAATTAATATGACCAAAATTTGCAGTTAAAAAAATTGAATTCCCAAGTACTACTTAAGAAACCAGAAATAAGTTTCAGTAATTAGGAAAGACAAATTAAAAGATACAGTAATATTAATGAATTGAATACATAGACACAATTGAAATGTAATAAGAAAAAAAAGACATTAGAATGACTAAATAGTCTTAATAGATGAATAAATTTGAGGCAACTTACATTTGCTAGCAAGTGCTTTGCTTTCCGGGTCTGTGCCTCGTAAAACACATTTAACAGCAGCCTGAGAAGTTTGAGTGGGAGGGGTAGTTTTCTTTGGAGCAGCTTTTGCTGGTTTTCGTGTTGTTGAAGGTGCTGATACAATGCCAGTCGGTATAGCTCGCTTAGTTGTACTTTCTGATTTAATGCCTAAAACAAAATAAGCAGAGAAAAACTAAAAATATTTATAAATAACACAAAACTACACACTGATATAAATGGAAACAAAGTTGAGATAAATTCTAAAATTTTTGTTTCATCCCACTTTACACATAATTGTAAACAACCTAATCATTTCTTTCCCTGCTATCAGATACATATAGTTAATCTTAATATAATCTTTTGGGTATTCATTTATAATAAGACTTAAATATTTATAAAACAGTTTTTTGAGAAGAACTGGTAAAAAACCAAATTGTACAATTTTCTTTCCATGAATAAATTGTATGAAAATATTTTAAGTTTCAGAACAAAAAATGTTGTTTTTCAATAAAAAAGAGCATATATATATATATATCAAAGATAAATTCAAAATACAGTGAACAGAGTAAAAATGAAATACCAATTACTTATTTCATGTAGAAATTTAATTACTTTAAATCAAGGGACATAAAATCTTTATTAACCAACTATGTCAATACCCCGATAATTTTAAACATTTACATTGAAAGGAATGGCTAATGAAGGAAATCAATTGTTTATAGTATCCTTGTCTTTTGAAAAGAATGCTTACAATGGGAATAAATAAAATAAAATTTAATATAAATTTATAGGGTTTGATCATATGACAAACTAACATGCATATATAAAAGGAGAGAAAACACTTATCAATAACAGTCCCACAGAAACATACATTTCCATGAGCAATTGTTCTAGATTACTCAAATTAACTACAATTTACAAACACTAATTTTATGAAAGTAAAAAATTTAATATCTTTCACATTCTTATAAAAATCCATCATTATACATATTTAACAATTACAGCTATAAAGAAACTTAACAGAATAAGATCAGATGCAGTATAAAATGAAAAGTTAGTTAGTAAAATAGCCTAAAAAACAGAGGATCATAAATCTGCAAATAAAACAATGAGTCATAACATGTGTAAATAGCCTAATTAAACACATTCTGAAATAGCATATATTTGATTTAATTAAGTGCAATCGTTTAACTATGTTTCTATAAAACTCAAATAAGCTACTACTGTTTTTCCCTTTATTGCATCAATATAAATTTTTTATTTAGCATTTTCAAGATATCTTTAAGACTTCAAGGAGAGGAATTATTATCAAACCAGAGTGCATGATAAATTCGTAAATTATGAATACATTAATGCTTTTCTGTATGTAGGTTTTTTACAAAAAGAATATCTTATTACTGAGAATTTATTATCAATTGTTGCAGTGTCATTGGAAATACGAAATATAATTTTACAGCATGCCAAAGATCTTCATATTGTTAACTGTTAAGAATTGCGGTAAAATGAAGACATTGAAGAAAATCAAGTCCATAAAACAACTTTGTATCCTTTTTCTTATTATTTTTTCATAGTATCTCCAATATTTCCTTTAGAACACACATTAAAATACTCAGTTTTAATTCTGCATGTAAACAATTCTGAAAGTATTTTTAACACAGAAAATATACATTAAATCCTATTTTCCTTATTATTTAGCTGATGCAAAATTTTAATGGATCAATACTATGACAGGTAAAATTATCACCAACACTTAGAATGCATACAAAATGCTGCAATTTGCATATTCTTTTGGAAGGTTAATCAAATAAATCATGAGCAACTGTCAACACAAATATCTACTGACCTTTTATATCTTACATATGTAATGTTATATTTTCTTTAAACAAACTGAATTTTGGGTTCTTCATATCTTAAAACTATATATAGTTAAGTACAAAATTTATATTTTTGAAAAAGTTTAATCAGTCGGTAAAGCAATAAAAATTATTTTTCATAATTTCCAACTACTTCAATTACTAACTATAAATATTGACAAGTCTTAAAAAACAGATGGATACAAAACCATCTGTTTTTTTATTTTCTACTTTTACACAATATTCAACTAAATTTTTAATCCCAATTAATTTACTTACTAGCAGGTTCTTTTTTAACAATTATAGTCTTCTGAATTATTTTTGTGGGAGCAGAAGTTGTAATCTTTGCATTCTTGGTTGGTTTTGAAGCAATTTTCTTCACTATCCTCACAGGAGCCTGAAATTCGACAAAAATATTATTTGCAGAGAAAAGAATGTGATAAGGAGCAGAATAGAAAAATTACAATAAATTATAACACAAATTATATCATGCATTTTAAATACATATAAATGAAAACTCTTAACGTGGTTTTAAATACTTTTAACAACTTCAAGAGTGTTAAAATTTTTAATTTAATATTTATTATATTTAATAATAATGTATACTTAAATAAACTAAATCTGTAACAGCTTAAATAAGAACAGTGGCCTAAAATGCCTATATATTTTCCTGATAGAGGGCACTGAGGTTTGAAACATATGTCCAGATTAGGTAGTTGCATAAATTAAAACCCTCAGTGTTTAGTTCCCAAATATGCTTGGTACCCAGTTTACTTACTCACTGAAGGAGTGAAAGGCCAACTCAGACTGAGGATCAAACTTTGGACATGTACCTTAAGAGAGTGAAGTGGTACCTATAAGCCACTGGTTTATTTTTTTAATATTATATACTAGATTTCTTAATAGATTCATATATATGTATGTATATATATTTCCTATGATATTAGCATTATAGCAAAGTAACAACTCAATATACTAAAATTCTATTTAAAGAGAATTAAAACTATAATGAAAACTATTTGTCTTATTGTACAGCTATTAGTAATGAATCTTTTTAAGAGGCATTTCCTATTTGGCACACTGAAACATACTTTTTCTTTTAGAGTGGAATGTGTGTAGAATTTGTACTATTTATTACAACACCTGTCCTCAATAGGCAAAAATTATAAGTGAGTGCCTTCAATTTAATTACATCACTCATTTGGAAATGTGGCAGTGTTTTCAACCGTTTGAATCTGAAAGAGTACGTTTAGAGAGGAAACCTGGGAACTTGAGAGTTTTCCAGGTTTTCTCTCTTGCAATATGTGAATACAGCCCTTAATGTATGAAGTCTTCCTGAAAAGAACTTATGTAGTGGATATTAAAATGCCATACAACAAACTTCGGCCAGAGGATTGTCCCTTCTGTGGTGTCTAAAAACAATTCAGCAAATTTATGCTCAGCACAATAAAGTATTAAAAAGAATGTATTGCAATGCATAATATACCTTATACATTGATATAATGATTATGTATATTATTAAATTACTGTAATAATTATCTTTCCCAATTCTTCAAGGGAACATGTGGTAATTTAAATATTATCATACATGTATTATCCTTTTTGTTTTATAAATTGACTTCATATGCATACCATGTTTAATTTGTATATGAATATTTACTTGCACTAATTGGCATCATCCTTAATTTATGGACATGAGAGCATTATTCTAAATAAGTGATGCTACCTGATGTAATAACAGAATACAAGATTTTTTTGGCAGTACATGCATAATCTTAGAGTGGGTTTAGTTAAGTTGGTGCTTTATGGTCACTTTTCGCACATGAAATCTGATCAGATCCACGTCAATTGTTTAAAACAGATCTCAACTAATAAGAATGTTTATGGCCGAAATAGGAATCAGAACCTTCAGAAGTTGAAATCGGAGCAAGTGCAACAACCACTCAGCTTCCAGCTTAACACAATCTTATAGGCAGAATTGCTGTATTAGAAATAAGGTTAATCTGATTACTCATTGTTTAAATTATTTACAAGAAGTTATTTAAAAATATACTCACTTTGTTACTCACTGTATTTGAAGAGCTTTCAGGTGGCTTTGTAGTCTTAATGAGAACTTGTCTCACGGTTCCACTCCCATCAACTTTCGGTTTTGGCTTAGATGATTTCTTCTCAGCACCAGTTGTAGCAACTTTGGTTACCTTGGAACTTGTTTTTGAGGTTTTAATAATTTTTCTATTAGATTTCTCAGAATTTCCGACTGTTTTCCCTTGATTCTTAGATGCTAGTTTCAAAAAATAAATTTAATTTTTGTTGCCAATTGTTATTATTTTGAATCTAATAAAAAGTATCTTGAGTTTTCTTTATTTAGTTTGAATAACATTATTTAACTAACACAACTGAAAAAATGTGCAACAATGTAAAAAAATTATAAGTACTAAGATAAATTTAAAACAGTAATATCTTAATGTAAGGTAAAATATTTAAAGTGACTTTAAGAACCCCTCTCATCAAATTACAAAGGAAGAAAGATTTATTTATAAATTGAAGATACCATATTAAGAAAATTATAAACCACAACAAAAATTTATACACATGAACACAAATATACAGGGTGATTCAAAACAACGTAGACAAACTTACATGGTAGATCAGTCATACAACAAGGATCAAAAATCGCATATGAACCGTGGGTCGCAAACGCCTGTAGAGCGCGCTAGAGTCACGAGAGGGAGTACTAAACAAACACGACTTGAGCAAACGGAGATTGTCTTCATTCGAGCCGTGGATGCGTTGGGTGTATTATGGCTACTTACACACACCGCGAAATGGCTGACATGCACTTAATTTACGGCATGGCCAAATGTAATGGACGAGAAGCCTTGCGAATGTATGGTGCGAAATATCCTGGTAGACAGTTGCCTAGCCGCTCATTCTTTGCCACTCTGCATCGAAGATTGTGTGAAACCGGCTCGTTCGACGTGCACAAGCTGGATACTGGTCGCCAACGAACAACTCGGACGGTTGATTCTGAAGAAAGGGTTGTCCAAGAACTGGAGCGTAATCCTTCAACAAGTACACGAGTTGTATCCCGAGTGACCCATATCCCCCAATCTACCGTCTGACGCATTGCACATGACGAAGGACTACATCCTTATCATTTACAACGCGTCCAGGTACTGGATCTGGGAGACTACAGCAAACGTATGGATTTTGCGCGGTGGTTTTTGCACGAAAATGATGCAGACCGAAACTTCGCAGCAAGTGTTCTCTTCACTGATGAGGCTGCCTTCTCATTAGAGGGTGTGATGAACTTTCACAACCTCCATACGTGGGCGGATGAAAACCCCCATGCCATACGTCCGCATGGCGCACAACGAAAATGTTCCATTAACGTGTGGGGTGGCATTGTAGGAGACTGTTTACTCGGTCCGTACATTCTCCCAGAAAGACTTACCGGCTCCATTTATCTAACATTCTTGCAAGAGGTTCTACCAGAAATGCTGAATGATGTTCCGATGCCTATTCGTCGACGCATTCGATTTCAACACGACGGAGCTCCTGCACATTTCAGCACAGCCGTCAGAGCACATCTGCAGGCTACTTTTCCTGGCGGCTGGATTGGTCGCGGTGGACCGATCGCATGGCCACCACGATCACCAGATCTGTCTCCCTTGGATTTTTTCTTATGGGAATTTTTAAAAGGCCTTGTCTATGAAACACCTGTTGCAACGCCGGAGGACTTGGTAGGAAGGATTGTTGAGCCAGCAGGATGTGTTCGAGATACACCTGGTATTTTTGAGAAGGTGCGCTGTTCCATGCAACGTAGATGCCAGGCGTGTCTCGATGCATCTGGAAGAAACTTTGAGCATTTCCTGTAAGCTCGACATTAGTTGCATGTGAGTGAGTCATTAACAATAAAGATTTCATTTCTTCTCTTTGTGTTATGTATTTTTTTAGATGCCCTGTAGCGGCTCCGGATCGCAGTTGCGACTCGCTGTTCATATGTGATTTTTGATCCTTGTTGTATGACTGATCTATCATGTAAGTTTGTCCACGTTGTTTTGAATCACCCTGTATATTGCCTTTAAAGTGTGATACATTTGTTTAATTCATTTTTATAATGCTTTTGTACAGAAAATTTGGTACTTATTTATTTTTGAGAAATATTACTAAAATTCTTGTGATACAGAACATTTCTTTTATATCAAATAGTGTTAACATTTTCTGCAAAAATTTCTTAATAGCCTGTTCATCACTTATTGTGTTATTTTCTCACTTTACCATGTTCAGTATAATTTTAAGCAACCACACTCTTAAAATGCTCTAGAATCACTTCTTTCACAAGAGAAGGCTAATTTAACCAAGAACTCGTTTTAAATGCATTTCAATCCACCACAAGCTATCATGCTTGAAGTGAGAATTGAATCCAGAAGCAATTGATTCTGCTGGTCAATTTTTGCACAATTACAATCAACAGTTTAAATTGGACACTGAATCATTACAAACACCAGAACCAGCAAACTGTTGAACTAAAGACTCTAAAATAAATCTGTACCATCTCAGCAAAGAAAATACAAGACAAATCCATGCTTTTAAGATAACTCCATTTATTTTAAATAAAAGAGTTAGAATAAAAGAAGAAATTCTTCAGCAGCCATACTTGGAGAGAAATTTCTGGAAATTACTTGCAGAATGGTCTAGAATTAAAAATTACCAGATTTATAACAAAATTTCTGCATTCATTAGGTTTACAGACTTAATGTTAAAACAACAAAAAGACTGTGATGCATTAGAAAAGCTAATGAAATATTTTTCTGAATAGAAGAACATTTATGAACAAAAGAAGGCTGGTAAGGTATCAAACTCAAAAAATAGCATGATCTTGCATACATTATTTTTTTTATTTTTGATATGGAAATTCGAAAATTACAAAAAATTTATACAGTAGCTGCTCTCTATTTTTTACAGGAATTTTTCAGTATTGAATGCTGTAGTTGGTTGGTTGGGTTTTCTGGCACAAGGTCCAAAAAAAGGACAAACTGTGCCAATCTTTGGTTTTTTTTTTATTAATTAAAATAAAGAAAACCCAAGCAACATTAAAATCATATTAAAATACACAGAACAGTGTATATAAAATTCAGATTCTAAAAATATAAAAATGCTTAGTGAAATATATATTTAAAATTTATCTAAAATTTAAATAAAATGGAGAAAACCTATTGCTTTCAAAAAGGCAAATAGATTTCTACTTGGAGGTTTGGTTTGTTAGTCGCTCAATGGTCATTTTTTGCACACGAGGCCTAATTAGACCGGGACCTACGGTTTAAAGTTGATTCTGAACCACTACAAACATCCATGCCCAAGGTGGGATTCGAACCCACGAACTGTTGAACCGAAGACAAGATCGCTAACCATTCGGTTGCCAACTTGGCTTTCTATTTGGAGGTTCTCCCAGTAAATCAACTAATGTTAAAATATCTCTTTTAAAATGTTTTTAATGTAAATGGTTAAAATCATGACATGAAATTAAAATATGATATATTGTATATGGTTCATCACACGTTTTACACCATGGATTTAACTCGTTTAAGAACAAATGTCTGTGTGTGAAACGTGTGTGTCCGATACGAAGGCGAGTCAGATGAAAATCAGCACTTCATAACGGTAAAGCTGTTAATGTGGTGATGTATGGAAATATGGCATGCAATTTATTAGTGACCCGCATGTTCCACAACTCCTGCCAAAGATCTTGAGTAAACTTTTCAACACACCTTCTCAGATCCAACAAAGGAATGGATAAAAAAGATGGGCCGGATGCAAATCTAGCAGCTGCATTAGCCCTTTTATTGCCATCAAGACCTACATGACTTGAGATCCAGCAGAAAATAATGTCATATCCCTTGCCAGCAAGGGAATCTAATGCTTGGAAAATTCTAGACACATCGGGATGGCAGTTAAAACCACTGTTCCAGAGCTTCTAACACACTCAAACTGTCAGTGTACACACAATAATTGAAAGTATCACCTGTACTCATCTGCTGAAGAGCTTGATAAATTGCTGTTGCTTCAGCAGAGAAGATGGAACAGGATGCGTGGAGGCTGAAGCTTAGAGTTTTATTTTCGATAACTACAGCACAACCAATGTGTCCTGCAGATTTTGATCCATCTGTGAAAACTAGTGTATACATGGCATACTGACTGCGATGTGAGGCATATAGCTGCTGGAAAACAGTAGTTGTTGTGTCTGATTTTCTATAACGAGCAAAAGGATTGATGATTTTAACCTGTGGATCATACCAAGGTGGATGAGATAAATAGTCTGTTTTGTCACATTGGACATCACATAGGTCAGATAAAAAAAGACCAGATTTTGTTCATGTGAGAAAAGGTGGAATGCTGTATGAACAAGCATCATACAGCCTCATTAGTGCAGGTGTAGTAGTCATGGAACGTAATGGATGATGAGGGTCAGACATGATTTTTGCATAAAAATTGAAAGAAAGTTGCATTTGTCTCAAATCTAAAGGCAGTTGTTGACTGATTGCATATAGATTCTGGACCGGTGATATGCGGAATGCACCTAAACATATTCTCAAAGCAGAGTGATGTATTGTATCCAGTCTACGTAGAACAGAAGACCTAGCAGATTCATACACAACACACCCATAGTCAATACGAGACAAAAATAATGATTGGTAGACACGAAGTAGTGCCATGTGATCAGTACCCCAAGATGTATTAGAAAGCACCTTGAGGATATTAAGTGATCGATCGCACTTCTTCTGCAAATGAAGAATGTGTGGAAGAAAATTTAACTTTCGGTAAAAAATTATTCCCAGAAATTTTATCTCGTTGACAACAGGGATGGGTGTATTATTTATGCAGATAGTAGGATCATTATGCAGGCTAGTCTTCCTGCAGAAATGGACACAATTACTCTTGCTAGGAGACAGCGTGTGGCCATTCTCAGCACACCATGCAGTGAGTTTATTAACAGTTGTTTGTAGTTGCCTCTCAATTAATTGCATGTTAGAACCCTCACATGGTATTTGCAGGTCATCAACATAAAGTGTGCCATAAACAGGAGGTGATATTTGATGAAGAATGCAACTGATGTAAAGGTTAAAAAGAGTGACACTTAAAATAGAGCCTTGGGGTACACCATCGGCTTGAATAAAAGTATTGGAAAGAACAGTTCTAATATGAACTTTAAAAATATGGGAGCGTAAGAAATTTTTATGGTATATTAGTAGATTACCCCAAAAGCCAAAATCATATAATTAACGGAGAATACCATATCACCATGTACGGTCGTATGCCTTCTCAATGTCAAAGAAAATGGAAACCAGATATTTCCTCTGCACAAAAGCGTTATGGATTTGGGTTTCCAAATAAGTAATAGTATCAAGAGTGGATCTTCCTTTACGAAAGCCACTCTGATTGATATGAATACATTTATTTATTTTTAGGACATATATGAGGCGGGCGTTGACCATATGTTCGAGAGTTTTATACAAGTAACTCGTCAGAGCTATTGGTCGGTAGTGTGAAGGAACAGAAGGATCCTTACCAGCCTTAAGGATTGGAATCACTATTGATTCGCTCCAAAATGATGGAAATTAATTTTTTGTTCAGATCCTGTTGAACAAAAACAGATGTTCAAAAGGGAATCTGGACTTAAATTTCAAAGCATTTGATAGCTGATTCCATCAGGTCCTGGACTGGTATTATTGGCCTGCTGTAATGCTCTCTTCAATTCCAACATCCAAAATTCACAGTTGTAAGGCAAAGCCTGTCCATGGTTGAAATGAATTGGTGCTCAGCGTTTGGTGTTCCATTGGTGTTTGACCAATGGAACCAAAACGAATTGGTGTTCCATTGGCTGCTTTCACTTTTCTCCACAACTGCTTACTGGATGTGGAAGATGTAAATGAGGATACATAGCGAGACCAAGATTCCTTTTGACTTCGACGATGAGTTCTGCGAGCTAATGCTTTTGCTCTCTTAAAGGCTATAAGATTCTCCGTTGTGGGGTACCTTCTGAATAACCCCCATAACTTCCTGTTTCTTATAGGTATTTTGACATTCATCATTCCACCAAGGTTTACAACACCTGTGTGGTATAGGAGAACTCTTAGGTATTGATGCATCAGCAGCATTAATAATTGTTTCGGTGACATTAGAGACGGCATTATCAATAACTGCCAATTGTGTAACGTCCAATCTGCCCAACTGTACACGTAAGTAGGTAGACGTTGCCCTACACTACTACCCCCAGTCTGGGAGATGACGAGAGGAAAATGATCGCAGTTGTGCAGATCATTTCCTACAGTTAAATTTAACAATGGCAGAAGAGATGGTGAACAAATGGCCAGATCAAGAGAGTGAAATGTTTTTGTGGGTACATGGAAATATGTTTTCTCATCGGTATTAAGCAGATAGAGACTGTTATCTTAAATAAACCGCTCTATCTGCCGACCACAAGAATTAATATCATCATTTCCCCACAAAGAATTATGGCCATTAAAGTCACCTAAGAGCAGAAATGATGTTGGCAGCTGCTCTATTAATGCATCGAATTCCACTTGGCGGATGACATCATGTGGTGGTAAATATAAACTACAGACCGTTAATAAGCATGAAGTATGAATTTTTACAGCTACAGCCTGTAGAGTAGTATTCAATGGATGGGCAATGCTGGGAAAATTATTAGATGTTAATATAGAAACACCTTCAGACACTGCACAATTGTCACCACAGTCTTTTCTAAAGCTTTTAAACCCACGCATGGAAAAGTTATTGCTGGACTTCAGGAATGTTCCCTAAAGTGCAATACATGCAGGGTTGTAAGCTGAAATTACAGACTTGATGTCATCACGATGGGAACGCAAACCATGGATATTCCAGGAAACAAAGGAAGTTATTGTTCAATATGAAAAGCTCCTCTCCTGGAGCTGGAGGCATGTCATCTAACATTTCCTCAAGCGATAAGTCCTCGTCCGAGTGATGTAAATAAATTGCATCAGTCTCCAGGGACATGGCTTTACGGGTGGATATGGAGGGTCTTTGAGAACCCTCCTTTGATGATTTTAATTTAAAAGCCTTTGTAGATTTTGATTTAGCTAAAGGAGCTTTTCTTTTAGTTATTATAGTTGAAGTTGATTTTGGCCTTGATATTGTGGGTAATCGAACTTGGGGAAGTGAAATTGCTTCTGTTTGTGTAGAAGCTGTTCTGGTGACTTTCTTTGCAGCAGTTGCATAGCTAATACCAATTTGTGGGGTATGAGAGGTAACTTGTTTTTGTGCCTCTGGATATGAACATTTATTTGTTATTTTCAACGTGGTGACTTCTTTCTCAAATACCCATTGTGGACAACTTTGAGAATAGGAGGGATGGTCACCATGACAGTTGACACACCTCTCCTTTGCTGTGCAGTTTGAACTATCGTGGCCAACCACTGCGCAGTGAGCACAGGTGGGTTTGCCTCTGCAAGTGTTCCTCAAGTGTCCATAACACAGCAATGGATTCGGAATATATGGCTAAACGGGTAAATTTAAATATGCAGCTTTGATATTCTGTGGAAGGTCTGGAGTCACAAAAGTCAGATAGAGATGTTTCGTGTCTATAAACTTTCCACCTCTTCTGACTCTTATGCATTCAACTCCACAGACCTTCTGATCCTGCAAATTATCCAGGATCTCATCCATTGGCGTATTCTCTAAATCCCTTGCGGATATGACAACACGTGAAAAATTCAAGTTCCCATGAGACAAAACTGTTACTTCTATGTTTGCTATCAAGTGAATATTACTGGAGGTGGCAGCCTGAGTGAAATTGGCAACTTCCACCATCAGGTCACCAGAACGTTATTTCTTTATGCTTTTAACTTCCCCTATTGTGCCCAATATTCCTTTCTGAATAAGGAAAGGGGACATATTTTGAAAATTTCCCTTATTTTATTGAATCATTTTACTGTAATAATAACTTAATTAAAACACTAAAATTTTACCTCTTTCTATTTGCATCCTGGATACAAGTTAGTAAATGTGCAAAAACGGTGTTTTCAAAAGTTAAACAATTTGTGATTACACACATATTTAAATTTCTTATTCTTGTTTGACAATTTAAATATGTACAACAGTTTTAACACAATGGTAAACTATACCGGAAAAGTTTATGCCTTTGAAATATCTATAGCTTTTACTTTAATAAATTAAGTGTAATTTTCTTCAGCAGCCATACTTGGAGAGAAATTTCTGGAAATTACTTGCAGAATGGTCAACTGATACCATGAATGAAATTTTTGTCTGCTTGTTCTTATATTTTACCATTCCTTCAACAGTATATTTGTTTCAATATTTTGCAAAGTTCAGTCAATACTAATGAAGAAATGTAGATAAATCTTTTCATTTGATCACAAAATTAAATTCAAGAGATGATTCAGAAAAGAATGTGTAATAATTAACGGCATACTACGTATATCAAGTTATCCATGTAAACTTGCTCTTGATAACAATAGAAAATGCCTTTAATTTTTTGCTTCTGATGTCAGAATTGATCTTAAGAGTTTGATCTGGGTGCCAAAATTGATCTTAAACCTTTTTCTGAGAAGATGGTCCATAACCTTTAAAAATTCTTTTGATAAACATTGATTTTTTTGTTTTTGTTTTTATGGAATAACATTTAAAGGCTTTGAAGCCATACCATATAAACAATTAATTTTCTGCCATGAGTATTTTAGTTTTATATCCTTTGACTCTTCATATCGAATAGGGAGGAAAGGCTATTCAATATCCTGTGTCAATGGATATAAAATTTAAGTTCCAATGGCAAACAAATATTGTAATAAAATTAAATATATTATTTTTAAAAAATGCAATTTTTTGTCATGGTTATTAAAAAATACGATAACAGTATGTAAGAGAGAATGTCATTTTTTAAATTTAAAAGTTATTTACTTGTGTTAATGTAATGAAATTAATCATACTGTATTTATTTTTAAACAAAAATATACATACCTGATTTTTTCTCTTGATTGTTTATTTCAGCAATTAATTCATCATCTTCTACAGGTACAACCAGAAGTTCTTCTAATACATTAACTTCCACTTCCCCACCTGTAAGAAAATTAATTAGGAAATGTACAGAATGTAAAACTGTCATAGTAGCAATAATGAAACATGAATTATAAATGTTAATAACTATCTGATTTTTAAAACCGTTTTTTAATCTATAGCCAGGAAAATTCAAACAATTGCATGTTATTTAAAATAGCATGGTAAAATTACAACAGTTTAAATAAGTAAGAATCTATTTTTTTTACATAATGGACTCAGATTTATCTAATGGTCAGCCTTGGCATGATTTTTTGGTGCCAAATTATGCGAAAATGTTTACTGGCCATCCTATTTGTCAAGAGTCTATAATCGCAACCGCCGTATTTAATTTTAGTTAGACCATGTTGTGTTTTTTTCCAGCTCCCTCGTTCTTTTTTAAATATTTTTGTGATGGCTGATGCATGGAGTATGTCTGAGGTAAATGCAAGAATATTTGGAAATAATGATGTTATGTGATATTACGAGGATGTGAATTTAAGGTATTTGTATGGATTGGATGATAGGAAGAAACGTTTGAATTTTGCATGAAAGCTAGTTAGATTATGGATAGATATGAGTACTGTAAGTGTGGCACCGATATGAAATTAGTTAACAGCAAGGATGTAAGTGATGGATATGTATGGAGATGTAAATCTTAGATATAAGGAGTACATAACATTAAAAGGAGTGTGAGAAAGGGTTTGTTTTTTAAATTCAGCAAATTGATGAGTAAAATTTTAGTTCAGGTTTATATGTGGGTGAGTGAAAGTAAGACTGAGTTTAATATGAAAGAGAGTCAATGTTCTTCAAAGACTGTATGTGATTTTCACTCTTTTTGTCGTGAAGTTTGTATGAAAGAAATGATTGAAAGTAGCAGGAAACTTGGTGGAAGCAATGTAATTGTTGAAATAAATTAAATTTGGTAAACGTAAATTTAATCAGAATGAACGTGTGGAAGGTAAATCTGGATGTTTGGGAGAAATGAACGTGAGACAGGTAAATGATTTATAAAAGTTATGGACAATAGCATGTCTGATACTTTGTTCAGTGTGATCAGAGTTCATTTTTCTGGGTTCCACAACAATTTCAGACTGTTGGAAAAGATACAATTAGCACTCCAATGATGGCTTCATGCACCTGAAGGTAAATCAGAGTTTGAATTTCAAGGAAACAGATACAGGTGTCTACACTATTACAATCCAAGGAATGTGGGGAGCAGTAAAATGTGGAATAACTACATTGAAAGCTAAAAATGGACTGAAATATTATCTTGCTGTGTATGTATGGCGAAAAGAAAAACAAGCATACATGCATTGAATTCATGGAGTTTATTGATTCATGTGTACACTCCACAAAGAGTTGACGCAGAGTCAGAAATTGCGGCATCGGCAATGAAATAGTCAACAAGGGAAATAGAGGAGGGTGTGATAGCAGTAAACAGGTGAGAGGTATGTTTATTGCTCATTATTTGCATAATTAATAATAAATTAAACGGTCATCATGAAATGAATTTCACATGAATATTAGCTGATTTGAACTCATTAATATAAAATTTGGTAAAAACAGCAGAACTGCACAGGTTTGGCACAATTTCCAATTTTTCTGCCAAGCGTTCCACAGCTATCTTATTAACCTAAATTGTGTCACTCTGCACAAAATCCACTTATTAAATACCAATCGTGTTCGAACTTCAACTTTGGAATTCCGTGCTATTTTGAGTTTCAAATATTAAAATTTAGAATACTTCATTGTAAATTACATACTGTCGAAGAATTAAAATTCTAATAACTAGAAAAAAATTTTTTTATTAAAACTCGAGCTTTAATATACTGGGCAGTTGTGCTCACCTTAAATAAAACTTCAGTGTAGCACTACCTACTACAGTGACAACCAGGTAATAAAGCTAAATTTCTAACAAATTAAATTTTTTATTAAAACTCAAATTATAATATACTTGGCAGTTGTGCCCACCTTAAAAAATTTCAGTAAGAAACAATCTAACACTAACGTGAAAACATGCAATAATGCTAACTAAAGAAAAATTCCAAACAAAACATCTTTCAAAAATTCTAAATAAAATAACTTTAAAAAATTTCGAATTCATATAATGGGGACATTAATGTAACAAATTTTTAAATTGTAAATAAACAAAATTACTTATTAAACTTTTCAAGGGTTGCACACATGTCATAAGATCACCTTACATCATAAAACGAAAATTACGTCATGCAAACACATTCCGAACTGTTAAGCCAGTTTGGCACACTTTATCGTACGCTTGGTGATTTTACCCACTGTACAGTTTTCTACTGTTAGGCATAAAATTTAGGCAAATAATTTTATGGTTAATTTAATATATCAAATTTATTATTTTACTATTGATGTTTAAAATCTATACATCTGCATTTTTAGTTAATTTTGTAAAAGGTAAAACTGAGTAATACGGTCGAAGTTTGGCGATTTTTTGGATTTTTTTCGCCAAGTACAAGTAAGGATTGAAATTCCTACGCTATATGTACAGCGAAATACAAAACGAATATAAAAGACAGTATTGAAATTCCTGCACTATATCTAAACCGGGTAAAACTGAGGTCTGACCGTAATACTCAGTTTAGCCTAAAAATGGAATACGCTGACGGTACATACAGGGCGTAGTTGAGTAGTACCATGTGATAGAAACAATATGAAAGAAAATAATAAATAACACATAAAGAATAATGAAATAAGTAATTTTTATCTGTATAATTCTTATACCTTTATTTGACAATATATCAATTACGTTTTAGCGGAAAATATTGCGAAATGGTTTTCAGAATAGAGTCAAAACATATTTTTTTATCGTTATTTTGGTCTTGTCGCCATCTGAATTCTGCCAACTAAAACTCCAGATGATGTCTTGCTGTATCTCGTTGTCTCTTGTACCCACATTTTTTCTATTGTTTGGGTATGCACACCTGTTTAGGGGTCGACAAAATTATATTTGAGATTTACGCTTAAATGATTAAATCCAGCGATTGCCTGATATGTTCTCCAACTACCAGAATAAAGCATACTCCCTTCCTCAATGTTTTTGAAAAATTTCTGGAAAAGCATGGCTGTAGTTCTATCAGGAACGGTTGTTAAAAATGCCTGTTTGGTCTCTTGACAGACGCCACCAAAAATCCATTGCTTTAGCATTATTCGACTTTAATTATTTTTCCTTTTTGTGAACAAGCTTTCATCTATTTCCACAATGCTGCCAGGTCCACCTATTTCCGTTCTTTCTTTGCTTTCCATGAGAAGAACACAAATCTCTTTCATATAATTTTACCAGTCTATGCCCTTTTTGTCAGCTAAATTAAGTTCTTCATCACATAATTTGACTGTTGTTAATTTATTTGCACCAGCAATAAATGAATCTTACTGCTGTAATAACAAGTTACGACTTCTCTCCAACCAATTACAACTTCTTATTGCCGCGCGTTGATTACAGATTGAAACGTCACACTTCCAAAATAAATTTTTTTCAAAATAAAGCTTCATCAGGTGAGAGTTGGTACATTTCCTATCGTCTGTTGTATTTCTGTAAAAGTGTAACGGCATCTTTTTCTGTAGATCACAGATTCGCATTTTAGTATTCAAACTTGCCATTTTCAACGAACAAATAGGCTGAGATAGATGGCAAGTGGGGAAATTTGAAAAGAAGTACATGGTTGCTAATTCAGAGCCTTAGATGTGTGCAACATTGAGATTGCTAATTTGGCATGTTATCCCGCAGGTTGGCATGGTTGTGATAATACGCAAGTACCGTTTTTTTTGTACCCCAAATTAAGATTTTTTACAATATTATTTATATGCAATACAAAAACTGAACTAATATTTCAAATTTTGAAATACTATGCTTAGTTAACATTTAAATAATTATTTCAAACTTTAAATAAAATCAACATAAAGTTTTTAAAACTACCACAAAATAATTTTAAGTTTCAAACACAACATGCAGAAAACTTAAATTAGATATTAATGGACTACAGCAAATAAGAATTTGCAATTGATCACAGATTCAAATTCCAAAATAAATTCAAATTGTTATAGAATTGCAATAATTCACATTTTATTAATAGTAACCATATTAATGAGTCTTTTGAAACAGTAATCAGTTTATTTGGTATACTGTATTTATCAAATGCTGTAAGAGCAAAGTCTACTTTAGGTATTCCTAATACTAAGAATTACCCCTCTCAGTTTTCTAAAGGGCTTTTCTGACTTAATAAACAAAGTGGAAGATTATAATAAATTGACTTAAGTTATCTTGAATTAGGAGCTTGGTACAAAATGCTTGTAGTAGAGGGGCTATGACTGTGAAATCCAATAGAAGAACTGAAACTCTTAATGTGGGTAGATAATAAATAAAAATAAGCTTTCAAACATTGAAACTATAACATGGAGAAAATAGAAGAAAGATAATACTCATATATTGGAACAGTATATCAAACATTACAGAACCTAATCAAATGTGAATCTCTAGAATTTCAGAATGTTTTTATGAAAAAAAAAAGTGCTAATAGTCAAACAACCAACATTAAACATTGATAAGTTTTAACATAAGTATTATACAAATTAAATGCATAAATATTTAAAATAAAATGCATACAAAACGCAAAACAATATTTCCTACTGAATATTACATAAAGATCGCATAATACAAGACTTAATTCCTCAGCAAAAAATGAATGGTGGCTAAATATACTAATTTAAATGATCACCTGTTAAGATTTATCAGAAAAAGAGTATATATTTCTTTAAATGTTTTACTTAAAAATATAATAGATATTTAATCTTAAAAATAACAATTTTAATAATTGCTTAATGATTATACTGAATGGTAGTTTTTAATCAAATAATAAGCATTTCATGAATGATCATAAGCATGTAAACAGCATTTTTATGAGTCCATAGTGGAAGTTTCGAACCTACCTTTAGAATCCATCACGTCTAGCACGCTGATTTATCAATTAAATAAAATAAAATTATTGTAATAAATTTTTTGAAATTTTAAGCATCAAAAAGATTTCACTAAATTAGGCAATCATAATAATAAAAAATTTACTTGATCTTTCACACAACATGCGCAAGCGCAATAATGGCCGAAACAAGGAAATAAGAGTTTAGCTGTTTATTCCCTGATAAAGCGATATGGTTAAGAAATGCTGGTTAAAAATCGAGTGCAGAAATTAACAAATCATTAAAATGGCAAGATAAGTCAGTTGAGGTTCAAAAATAGGTATTATTTCACTTAAAAGTACTTGAATTTTCTAAAATATCAACAATACTTCACAATCAATGCGTAAATAATTGAAGAGAAAAATTCATATTTAAAAAAAATTAACTTTGACTTTTTGAATGCTATTTAATACATATATATCGGACAAAAATTCATAATTTTACTGTCCTACTTTGATTTTAAAATCTTTTCAAATTCAGAGTGTTGATATATTATTCCAAATGTGCACCTCCGAATTTATTTAAGAAAAGAAATAGTGTATAAAGAAATACGAGACCAGAAAATCTATTATTATTTGGATAAAAACAAATAATGTAATTCAGTATCATTTAACATATTTTCAACACTGCTGTCTTTCAAAATGACTGAATATATTAATTATACCTTATTTGTTTATTGTATTGTATTACCAATAGTTGAATCCTACTGCTAATGCAACTGATTATATTGAGGTTTACCTCCCGAGTCTCTTTCATGTTTTCTTATTAAGAATGCTTTTTCATAAAGAAGGAAACTGAAAGAACTCCGAAGTAATTACGTAGATACGCAGTGAGAAACGTAAAGAATTTTAAAAAATGCTTGAATGATTTTCAGTTACTTATTCAAAAATAATTGCATTTTAAACCATGAATGTCTTGTTTCAAAATACAACTATTTTTGAAGACTAACGAGTTAAATTTAAATTGGAAAATAATTTTACTAAAAATATTCATACTAACGTGAGGAAAACAAGAAAAAAAAAACTCTTGAACTTAACAATAAATTGTGAATTCAATTCAGTAAATCTGTTAAATATAAAGCAGTGGTACAAGCGGTTCAATTTGGAATAGTAAAACCTTTCAACTTTCGTAAACAATCATTTAATCGATGAAAAGGGTTCAAAATGAAAGTATTTTTTTAAATTATAGTTCGTTTGTAGTCCAATTTTAATTTCCTGCTTTATTAATACAGTGTAATTTTTAGACATATTTAAGTCTATTCTGAAATCATACAATCTTGATTATTTTTTTAAAAGCGAAATTTTTAATCGTGCCAAGTTTGTTTATTTAAAATTTCACACATAAATGTTATATATGTGATCATAGAACGTAATTTAAACTTTAATCATGGACTCTATCATCGATTCGTTAAGTATAATGAATACAGGTTTGACATGTTTTCTTACTTGTTAATTTTCGTATTGAATAAAGTTATAAATGTATATATTCACTTACTGCGTACAAACGAATAATGCTTGGTGTTAATGTAGCAATTCGTGAATGAATTAAATTTTCCTTATTAAATAAGAACATTTTAGATACTTCAAATAAAACATATTTTAATAGTAATTAGTAACAATCATTGGAAAGCAACAATATAAAATAAAAAATATGCATAAATTAAAAAGAAATTACATGCACCAGAAGTCAGCGTACACTTACAAAAATGTTAAAATTTTAGTTTTGGAAATTTAATACTTGGTTGGATAGTTTATTCTTTTTAAAACTTCTCTCAATCTATTTGGCATTGATTGAATAAGTTTTGACATTTCTTCTGAAGTCATTTTTTCCCATTCTTCTTTTATAACAGATTTTAGCATTTCTTTGGATGTTATGTGATGTGTTCTCTGATTCTTTGTTCAAAGCAGTGTTACAAATGTTCATTGGGATTTAGATGTGAGAACTGGGGAGGTGTATACAATTGGTTTGGCACAGGACACAGAATCCATAACGGCACAATGTGTGCTGTAGGCTTTGGATCATTGTCCTGCTGGAAGAAATAATCTTCCTTTAATCCAAGTTTGTAGGTACTCTTTTTAAAGGTTTCCTTTTTGGTCAGTTCATTGGAGAAAGGTATGATTTCTTCCTTGCAAGCCTAGCATGAAAATCAGGCTTTTTCAGTATTCTTTGAATTTTAGTTAAACATTTTTGATGTTGATAATCAAGGATCTTTTTCTACAGACTGAATTACAAAGCAGGCCTCTAAAAGCATCAGTGCAATTGGACAGTTTTGATGTTAAAACACCTGTTAATTTGTAGTTTTTAATAACTTTTTGGATCGAAAAATGCCTCCTATTAACTGTCTCAGCAATTGCTTTGTGTGATTTCTCAGATTTCCAAAAATTTATTACAGTCTTTATTTTATCAACATTTATCGCTCTTCTTTTAACTGCCATGTTTTCTGGAAAAACTTTTAAAACCAAAATTGAACATCAGACTTGAGAAGAGTTCAAACTTACTTCAAATCATGCATTGAGAAAATAAAAGCACAACAAATGTTCGGTAAATGCTATTTTATTAAGTATATGCTGACTTTTGGCATTGCTTTTGAATGTCATTTGGCGAGTATTCTTAAATTTTGAAACAAGTTGGGTTATTTATATTGTTAGTTGAAATGTATAAATTTAATGAATCAACTGGAAGAATTTTGCTTTTTTAAAAAATAAAATTAATGGATATTTTAGTGTGAATGAAGAAAAATGTTCTATGTACGCAGACTTTCGATGGAAAGTGTATTATATATATATATATATATATATATATATATATATATATATATATATGAAATGTATAAACTTTGATCAATTTTATGTTAATGTTTCATGTATAGAAATTTTTAAATAATTTGTTTTCTTTTAGAACTGTAATTATTATACAACTAGATCAGAGTAATTTAATTAATACAAGTTTAATGGCTAAACTCAGTATTACAGACACAGCTCGCTAAGCACGAAAAATCTCCAAACTGGTAAAATTTGGTGATTTTTTCCTTGCCAAATTAATTCACCAAAAGCGATTAGTTGCCAAATGTGTCACTAAATAAAGTGTTGGAATGTCTCGCTGCTGCACATCCTGGAAATGGTTGCACACAATTCAAATTTTTTGCCATTTCCATTTTGGATTTTTTTTTTTTATGTAAAGCACTGCAATTTAAATCCTGTTTTTTCATATCCATTTTTATTTTGCTTCAGATATAGCATAGATTATAAATATTGTCTTTTATATTCACATTTTTTATTTCACTGTGGAATAGCACTGGAATTTCAATCCTGTCTTTTATATTTATTTTGTATTTCACTATGGGTATCATGCCAGAAATTAAACTCTGACTTTTATATTCATTTTGGATTTTGCCGTTCATGTAGAGTGCCAGACGACAAAAAAAGGGAAGAATTTTATTTTAATTTTCTGCAAGGATAGACAGTTACTGTCTTAAATATTCCATTTATATCATGCATTGCTTAAAAAGGTTTGATTTTTTAAAAGTTATTTTATCACAAGCATTTTATTTAAATTGTATAGGCTAAATGATAATCATTTATTGTCAAAACTTATTTATACACTAATGTTAATATCTGGCAGCAACTGCTCTGCTATCTCTTTGGTGATCTAGTTGAATAAATCTTTCTTGCTTACTTTTTATTCTGCACAAGAATTCTCCCGTATATAATGGCAATTGTTATCTAGCATTAATGTGATATTGCTTGTTTCTTTATTGCCAGGTTCTTTTAAGTGCTCTACCATCTGCATGTAAATGTTAGTTTCATAATCCTCCAATTTGAACTTTTGATTTACTTGAGAATGAGAGTCCATTTTGTAAGTTTTTCAATAATCAGAATAAATAACAGCACCTTTGTTCACATATTCTTCCATGCAACTTTCTGTTCCTTTATTTGGAATAGGAATAAGGAATGCATGCTTTATATCATCGTGCTTCCACCAAAAAACCATTGTGTTGTTAAAATATGTAATATTTATTACTATTATTTTTCATCTTGGGGAAATGGCTTTTGTCTATTTCAACAATTTTACCTGGTCTTCCTGTATCTCTGTTCCTGGTCCAATATGTTTTTGGTAGAGACCTTTCTAAGATAATTGTTTCAATCAACAATACTAGTGTGCTACATCAGATCTTTTTCACAAATTCTGTGACCAAAAATATAGATGTCATTCTACTGACCATAAATAAATAAATCTTATGGCTGTTTTAAAAATGAGACAATTCTTGAACCAATTAGCTTTCCTGATTCCAATTTCTTCCTTGTACATGTGACATTGTCACCTTACCCACCCCCTCTTTTTTTTTTTTAACAGATAAAATCATACTATGCAGATTGAAGCAATTTCATTATGAAGGTGTAATTCTATATCATTGAAAATACACTATCGAATCTGCTTTCACATTTGGGGGTTGAAAAGAAGCATTTCTACAGTAAATAATTTTAAAAACCTACTAGAACAAAAGATGGCCACCATAAAATGAACTACGATATTAACTGATTATATACAACTTTATTTTTCTTCTCGGGTAGAAACATGCTATTTCTTTAGGATATTTGTTAAAACTGCTTGGACATAATAAAATAGTGCCAAAATAAGTAAAAAATTTTAAGTTAAGTAAAAGAATACAAAAATAATGTTTGAAAAACAACATGACAGCTCGCAAAAAAATGAGCTCAAGTAAACAAATTTATAACTATCAAAGTTTTAAAAAATTTATGGAATAAAAATATGTATTTGTATTTATTATATTCTACAAGAATCTGTTATAACATTACTGTTTATTACTAGAGGCATGTAAAGCATAATTATATAAAATATATATAAATGAATACCAAAGTAGTATGTAAAAAGTAGGATGAAATATAAAGTGAAATAAAGTATAACCAAAGACAATATAATTTACAAACAATATTGCTTCAGGAGATAATCAAACTTATTCTATGAAGAATTGTAGTAAACATGAGAAATATTAATTGAAATTAAGTGAAACTGAGCTGCTAAAATTAAATATAACAAAAATTTTTAAATTATTCTGCTATAGTTTGTGTGGAAACAGGCTAAAAAGAAAACTTGTAAAAGTGTTATACAGCATCCATATCAATAAATCTTGGTTTTAAGTCAATTCTAGGGACAATAAAAATAAATTTCTTGAATGGATAACAAGTCTAGTAGGTAGGTTAGATTTAATAAAAAAATCTATTCTGGAATAGTTTACTTAAAAAAATTTTACTTTTTTTATATCTATAAGTTGTTAATGCATAGTAAAGTTTTATTGTAAAAAAACCTAGCAATAAAAGTAATTTTTAAATTTGGTAGTAAAAAATACTTTTGACCTAATTGTAATGCATTATTTTTAAATTTAAACTACATTTTTCAATCAGCATTATCTGTTTGAGCCTGATGAAGATGTTATATGAAATAAATTAAACTTAATTTTTTTTAATTATGTAAGAAAATCTTCCCATGTTCTAGTGGTAATACAGATCACTTTAGAGAATAAGGTTTCATGTTTGATTTCAATCTCTGTTTAACAATGGGAGATGGATGTTGCACTTGCACCTCCAGCATGCATCTGTTGGGAGAGGCCTGATTAATTAGATGTCTTCTCATTATCTCCCATTGTTAGTAAGTTTGAATCGTGACTTAACCTAACATTGCTGAATTTGGTAAAGGCAGCTGGGGTACATTAATTACATCATGGTCGCTGTTTCCACCAAGTGAAATGTGACTTCTGGTGGTGTCAGGTTAAGTATTAGGGGGTATTCTATTTGATCCCTTTTTCTAAATTATGAAGACTTCCACTAACTGCTGGAGCGCAATGTAAGGCTAGATACAGGGAAGTATGCGATTGCAATAATCTCTGTTGGGGTGGCTGCTTGAGAAATATCTAGGTTTCATCCCTTGTAACTCTCATAAATAATACTTGCTATTTAAGTCATCCCAGAAGGCAATTTATAGGATGGTTATTAAAAAGTCCTTATAATGCTCTTTCGCCATCAAAGTATGTTAAATTTATAAATTTGTTAGAAAAATTTTCAATTTTTACTGAACTTTTAATTAATTTGCAAAATGTAAATTAAAAGTATAAAAAACTTTGCAAGATAAATAAATTGACATTTCTGAAAAAGTAAAATTGTGATGTTCTTTCATACTATTTTAAAAATAAAGAGAATTTGGGTTTTAGATAATTTTTTATTACTTATTAAATTGCTAAGCTTTACATGGAAAAAGGTTTAGTCTGCATTCTCAAAAATAGACAAGTTATTTGGAGAAATTTATTATTCATTTATAAAAAAAATGTGAATACTTTAGTTTTTTTCTTTAAGAAACGGTAAATTATTATAGTTTATTAATTTGCTCATTGATTTTCTGTCTATTTGTTAGTACAAAAAATTCTTAATGTGCCATATGTTAAGAGTGTTAAAGCAATTTCTGTGAAATTGTTCACCAATTAGCATTTCCATCTTCTTGATGTAAAATTTGCAGTATTTTGTAGTTCATTTAATAGTATACAATGCAGTTGAATTAGCTTTAGTTTGTGAAAAGTGATCATAAATTGATAACCAAATCAAACAATAAAATTAGTCTGCTCAAAGGAAAAATGAGCCACAGTAGGTATTTGTAAACATTTTCTTGAAAATGCAGGTCATGGCTACTAGCTTGAATAAAAATCTACAACACACAGCAAAAAAGTAATAATCATTGAGGACCTGGAAATAAAATTGCTTAAGGTCTTGTAACTATATGTGCCCTCTGTAAACATCCTGACTAAACATTAAAAATGAAACACAAATGCAGTGGAGTATTTTTAAGAAAACAATCTCATATGGAAGAATTTTCTGAATCAAACACTCACTTTTTTATATTCTATGAATTGTTATAAAAATTAAGTGATTTTTTATGAGCATTAAGTATTTTGTTACATTAGATTAAAAAAAAATTCAGATCATTGAAAAAATATGTGATAAAATTGTATTTACTGGTTAAAACAGGTTCAAATAATTTTTGATTTATGATTTATTTTTGGTTTACCATGACTTAGTGGTAGCTCAGCACTTTTCAGAGTGCAAAGTCCCAGTTTCAATCACAGCCAATGTTGAACAACAGAAAAAAGTTTGAAAAGATTATGAGATGGACGTTGTGCTTATACTTTCTTCATACACATTTGTCAAGGGTGATACTTTTGGCACTGCATAGTGGATAGTATAACTGCTGAAGACCTTCACATGTGAAACATTTTAATATCCACCTTGCTTTCTGAGGAGGACATTTTAGGAATAGTGGACCTTATTCAAGTGTCACAAGGGTGGAAACCCAGAAAACAGTCCTTAGCCCCACCCTGAAAGAAATGCATACTGTGCAACATTTATTTTTCTGTTGTTCAACCCTGGATAAGGGCAGATCTTGGAGAATGCTATGAGTTTTCTGCATTTCACTTCTTATGACATATTAAGACACACTACTATCTAAGAAAAATTCTCTTGGAAAACAATTTATGGAACAAATATTAAAACTCCTCACAATACAAAGTTAGGCTATGCATTCCTTCAAGTCAATAAATATATTATACTACTACTACTGGATAATGGAAAGAGTGTGATACTTTTTTACTTTCTATATGGCATGAGTATTTTGGTTTTATTTAAGTTTCTTCCCTGGTGATATGTGAATAAGTCCCATTATCTTTGAAAATATCTATCAGAATGCAAAATAATATTCAAGTTCAAAAATTAATTTCGAACTACTACAAATATTTTTTACTATGGTTTGATTTATTCATTACATTCTGCCAAAGCAATTCATTTTGTTACAGTTATAAGTTTATGTGTTCATTAAAAATTAAATTTGAAGTATACATTGTATTTATCAATGATTTGAAGCATTTTTCAATTTAATTCAAAGGATGATCTTTACCTACGAAAATATTAACTCTAATTGTGGTTAATTGCTTATGTTTTTAAATATTAATTAGAAATATTCTGTAAACAATAAAAAGATTAATTTGAATTTAAATGAAATATTCTAATTCAAAATATTCTAAATGAGCACAAAAACAACAAATTTTAGTAAGTATTTTTATTATGAAAAGAGGAGTATGTCTCCATATATGTAATTATGTTGATTTTTGCTGAATACAAATTCCAATAAATAATTTAGTTTTTCTTTTATATATCTGTAACTGTAATCACCTGACCATTATTAGAACTAGGAATTATATTTTATTAAATTTTTGATGTGTTCTGTTTTAGAAAAAAATTATGTGTGTATTTACTCATTTCAGGAATAGTTTTTTTTCACTAAATAATAATTAAAAGTATATCAGGTTTTAACAAAATATTTACAAAATTATATATATAACAATTTTCTTTTCATTTGATATTGCTTTGTAAATGTTAATATTGCTTTTCCAATTTTTTATAGTTGCTGGAATAATAATCATTATTTCATCAGTGTCATGTATAATTGTGTTTCGCAGACTAATTTTGTATATGCTACAAAAGTTTCGAAGAATGCAAAATACAAGTATTAACTGCCATTTTGATGAATATTTTTGTCGATGTTTAATTTTGACTCTTGCATTATGGGGAGTAATGATCTTTGGAAATGAAAAGGTAACTCATAATTAGTTTCATAATTTATGTCTTATCTAATGTTTGAAGTATGGAAAATGTTACTCTTTTATGAATTGCCACATATTTCCATCTTCATTGTAATATTGTTCTTGATAGAATTTTCAGCGCAAACTTCAATAACACTATTTTGAACTTTGCATTAAGTGCACCGGATTTTGATGTTAGGCTGGAAATAACATCAGTTAGAAGAAGGAAATTACATCAGTATCAAGAATAGATTCTCTTTTTAATAGTTCAGTGAAAATTAGTTTGAGAAGGATACCTGTAATACAAAATTAACTTTATACAACTGAATCTCTTTACCAAAATTATTCTATATTCATGTTAAGATAATTTATTTCAAACTTTACAGAAACTTTCATCCAATGTAATCAAGCTAATTACTGAATGACTGGCATGATCATCTTCTGCTGAATAGTTTGTGGGTTTGATTAACATCTTATACATGGTCTTATTAAATATTAATCTATAACCATAAATATTAACATTAATCTACATGCTTGTTATTAAAATACATTAATCTATATCTCATTTATTTTTACTGTAATAAGTATTTGTTTAGTATTCATTTTTTGCAAAACTATTATTTCTTTCTATATTTCTTTAGATTGTAACTCAGGTTTGAAGGGGAAAAAATCTGCTGTATTTTAAGAGCATGATTGAGTTGTACGAAGTGAAACTATTTGATGTAAAAAACTTGAAAGTTCTTTTTGTACATTTTGTTTAGAATTAAACTTTTTATTTAATACAAAAATTTAGATAGGCAAAAAATAAAGGAAACTCGCTTGGTGCAATATCTGAGAAATAAGCAGGATATGGAAAAATCTCCCAATTAAGTTCACTACTTTTTTACAGTATTGTTCAATGATGTAGTTTAGCATTATTTTCTTGATATTCACCAATCATGGTCTTTTAAGTTTACATACAAAGCTATTTGCTGTATACTTCTGCAAGCTTAGAATTGATTAAAAACTGGCCATAATTGATGACTGTCAAGAAAATGTTGTTTCTTTATGAATATGCTAGACCGCATATGTCTCAAACAATGCTGTGAAAAATTAATAAATTTAATTAAAAGCTTCAGTTGCATCCTATTTTCTCTCTAGATATTGCAGCAAGTGATTTTCACTTATTTCATAGCAAACAAAATCTTTTACTGGGGGAAAAAATTAAATTTTAAGCAGATTGTACAAAAGTAACTTAAAAGTTTTTTTTCACATCTAAACCAGAGTCTTTCTTTAGCAATGGTATTATAAAACTATCTGTAAGGTGGTAGAAATAGATAGATAGTGGAGGGAAAATATCATATTAAAATGTTAAATTGTGTTTTATATACATGTATTTAAGAATTTCTCAAAAATGCATGTGAACTTTTGTACTGACTTTATATATAGTTTATAAGAGAAAATAATGTGGTGTACCTTGATTTGAAAACAAATTAAATTTTCAACTACTTATATTTTACTCATAAAAAATATATTAAGCAGCTTATGTTTAATGGCCAACATAAATTTAATTGTGTTTAATATCAAAGGTGTTTCCCATATATATGTGTGTTTTTTTTAAGAGAAAACAAAATAATTAAAAATTTTAATAATTGCAGAGAAATTAAGAAAGTCTTTATAATCAATAAAATAAATTATGTATGTCAGAAGAGGAATTCGATGTTTAAATATGTTTAAATACAATACATAATATTTGTTGTAGAAAACACAATTCTATAAAACAGAAATATTTGCTATTATCTTTATCTTCTATTTATTGATTTAATTTTAAGTCCATGTGTATTTGTGATAATAATATTTTATTATATATTTATACACAACAATGTTTAGGAATCCATTATATTCCAAATTAGAAAGCATTATTTTGCAAACAAAAATGGTTTAAATACATATTTGAATGATTTAAGCATGCCACATACATAGACCAGAACACTCAACTTCTGCATTTAGAGAAAGAACCTCCTTGAGTCTGGTGTCTTAGTTCATTCAGTTCACTTTTAACCACACATAGGTTGTGAATATTACACAAAATATACTTGTTTCACATTTTTTATTCACAGGCATTAGTTAAAAATAAAATTACAAACAGTGGAGCTCAATTTAAAATCTGAATGCTGCTAAGACAAAGTGAAGTAATTAAAATTTTCAATAATCGCAGAGAACCTAAGAAAGCCTTCATAATTAATATAAAAATTATGTATGTCAGAAGTGGTATTCAAACCTATACATCCATATACGCATAGACCAGAATACTCAACCTATGCGTTCAGAGGAAGGACGCACCTTGACTCTGTATATATGTATGATTTAGAAGCAGTCTGCAGCAGAGTGTTAAGACAGTGAATGCAAGACATAGATATATTCCAAATAGCATTTATTTAAAGAAAAGTTGAAATGAAGTTAAATTGTCGATTTGTAACGTAAGTCTGACCCTTATAATGGTTAGCAGAGATCTGTGTGTTTTTTCTTAGTACAAGGGGTTGTTAAATATATAAGAAAGTTCTTGGCAATCCACTGGCAACTATGTTTTAGGACTTCAGTGTAGACTGCAGTTTAAGGAATTCATATTAGGGAACATTCATAAATTAAGTATTTTATTAAATAGCTTAAATTATCAATGAACTCTTATTCTATTATTCTAACTTAGCTTATATAGGTGTGTGTGGGTCTGTGTGTGCATGTGAGAGAACTTTAATAGAAATTAACAAGTACTAAAATATATTTGATATTGAAATAGCTTTATAAACTTGCTGTGTTTTTAATATTGGGTTGTAAGAAAAGATTTCAGAATTACTTCTATACTTTCCAGTAATTTTGTTACAAATATTAAGATAAAAAATAAATACTGATAATTATGTTATACCTAACAACCTTCATTTAAAATATTTATGCAAATATTAAGTTTTACAACAAATACTGCCATGATGCAAATTTAGATTAAAATGTTAAATGTGTCCCATGAAAAATATATCATAGTTTTAAATGGAAAAATAGTCATTTGTTTCATCTTAATAATTAGAAATTTATTTTAAAAATGTTAATTTGCTTTCTTAACATCAAGATTTTTTATTTTATAGATTAAGGAGATCACTCATATTGAGTTTGATTATAATCAAGTTATTATTTGGGAAATTATTTTGAGCATTTTGATTTTTGTTTACGAGCAGGTAATTAATTAAATTTCTCATTTAAGTAAGTCACTAAAAATTTTAAGTAATTAAATTGCTTGAATTTTATTAAAAAGTTTTCTATATTTTTCACATTTTATGGTACAATTAATTTGAATAATAATGCTTTAATCAATTACCTGTATGATTAAGTAAATATTTTTGCTTTTAAAAACTTGCTCTTGTATGCTTTGATTGAATCTTAATTTATTAGAGGTATCTGTGATAATCTGAAGTAATTAGAGGTAGTTTTCAAAATTCTGTCAGAATATTGTAATTAAAAGAAGCAAAATTTTTGTACCTATGATTTTTTATTTAAAATTTTATTGTTAAAATGATATTTGTGTATTTTTATCATGACTGCTGTTTTCATTGAATTTCCTAAATATTTTGTTGATAATTCTTTGTTGTTTTGCATGTGGCTCATTAAGTCCTAAAGTGGAAAATCCTATTCAAATTAAGTTTTTTTTAAGTGTTTCAGTTAGGATACAAAATTTCATTGTTATAGAATGCTGTCAAGAATTCTGGAAGATCCATTTGAAGTTGGGTTATAAAGAGTTATAAATTAAATATATTGATAATTTTTCAAAAAATGTTTCCATATTTTTAACTAAATTAAATTTTAAGGTTATTGTGCTTAACTATTTATTTAAATTTACAATTTTTTTATTTTTACAAATGCTTTTTAATTTTTACTTGCCCAAAATAAATCAGGTTTACAAAAAAACTGTTTTAGCATCTATTTAAGAACATTAAATTTTCTTTTTAATTTAAGAATGAACTATTTATAGTGGTATATTTGGTGTTTTTTCATGAACCAAATAATTGGCTTATTCATATCTTGTTTCAAACTTTACTAGTTAGTCTTGAATTTAAAAAATTTTCAAAGTTAGTTTTGAATTGTTAAATAAGGAATTGGAAATATCATTTTTCTCACTTTTCTAATATATTTTTTAATTCTTTCTTAGAAAGTTAAAGCTTTTCATTTGCTTGTTTCAGGTATATTTAATTTAAAAAATTCCCAGCATTAATCAACTTGCAGTATGTTATTTACATGTGAACTTGAAGGATTCAGTTTTTTCAAGAGCTGTTTAAGTAATTTGGATTTTTACCCAATATTTTAAAACGATATGGCTTTGGCATTTTAAGGACTATTGACAAAATAGCATTTTCATAATTTAAAACTTTCTTACCGTTGCATAGTAATAGAACTGTTCTTTAGTTGAGATCACACTAATTTTGTCATAATTATTTCTGAATGAGGAGACATGGACTTTTGACATCACATAGCAGGCAGCCTAATTGCCAATTACTCTTCTAAAGCATTTTGACATTCTCTGCTTCTTTGCCTTCGAAAGTTTTTCATAGATAGTGAAGGGGTATTCATGTTATGTTTTTGCTATTTCATGCAAGTCTCTCATGGTGAGTGTTTGAAAGAGTTTCTAGTTTCTTCTTTTGTTTCATGTGAATGTGAACAACTATCTATAAGAAGTCCTCCAGGGAAGCAAAGGTGGTGCTAATGTTCAAATAACTTACTATGATTTTTGTCTGTTACCAATGCAATAAGAAATGGAGAGAGTTGAGATCAAGAATTTTTTGGAATTTATTTGCAACATTAATAAAATATTGAAAAGATAATATATGTTATTAAAATTTTTATTTATTGATGAGGGTAATGAGATTTTCAAAGTACATATTATTTTATGAATCAGATATACATATTTTTTTTAATTTTTAGACAATTTTTAAGAGGTTAAAACTTTTAGCTGAATTTTGTGTCCCATGGTTTAGTTAAATATATTTTTTAACTTCATAATACTTTTATAAGATTACAACAAGGTAGTTCTTTATTTAAGAAATTGATTATAAGTTAATAATTAATGACTGAAATGATTGCTTGTGCTATTATAATATGGGTAAAAAAGTGTTTTTCAGTCTGCTGGGTTTTTTTTTTTTTTTTTTTTTTTTTTTTTTTAAATTTTATTTTGAAGTTGATTAAAATTATTTTCTCTCTTATTCATATTTTTTTCCAGAATAAAGGTTATGATGAAATTGATTTGATTAAATCTCAATCAGATAAACTAAGCATTGGTGCTACATGGGCCCATGGAGCTTTCTGCTCATACTTTGAAGTATCATTTCAAGGTGAAATTATAAACTTTTTCAACTGTATGTGTTGAAATGAGAACATTGAATTTTTAATTATAAAAACAATAAAGCTAAATAAGTTTGCTAATTTGTTTTAGTTTGCAAATTTTATACGATTTCTTTATTGATCAATTTTAAAGTGATAAAAATTAATAAAATTATATTTTGGAAATATATGATTTGTTAGATTTTTTAAGCTTTTTATTTTTGCAAATGTGTTTGATTCTTAAAATCATCCGCTTAGAAACTAATAGTTTTTTATATTCAAAAAATTTTATTTTGATGTTTAATATTAATAATGCTACTATTATTATTATGTTTTGTTAGTAACTAAATTTTTTAAAGCATTAAGGAATAATTAAAGATAGTTAATGGCTTAAATCATCACATTATTTGTTCAATACATATATTAAAAATGCTCTCTAATCTAATAGTTTTTTATTTATTTTTTGTTAGCTTTTAATTTGCCAGTTTTAGTAAATTTCAAAAAATTTATTAAAGTTGTCTTATAATTTATAATAATTTATATTTGTCATTATAATTTGTTAATTCAAATTGTTTACATTTTTCTACAAAGTCAAGAAAAATTAACACATTTGCTGCCAGTAAAATTTATGTATCCATTCTCAGAAGCCAAATGTACAGATTGCCATTTTTAAAAATGTTCTTAAAAATTTAAACACAAAATTTAAAAACCACATATTAAAATATAAAAATTATGCTGCACTAAAAATAAGCATATAATTTATAGTCAATCATCTTTCCAGAGTATCGCTGGCATAGAAGATAGTGCCATACTGATGCACCAGGCTGTCAATGGTAGTGAATGTGTTTATTGAAATGGCATGTAATTATTAAAAATTCAATTTATCAATTAAAGTAGAGTTTATTAAGAGTATAAATTATTTTAATTATCATATAAAACAACTGAATTAATTTGTGTGTATTGCGTAATGATAAAAAAAATTGAGTATTGTTGTAGTTTATTTATAATGAATGAAATATTTTATCAACCACATAAACTAAATCTTTGTTTTTGAAAAAGTTTATGAATTGTATCATAATTGATAATGGTATATTGAATTTTTTTCAAACTTTAATATTGAATTTAAGCTTTATGTTTTGGACATTGTGTTCACTATTTTGGATCTCGCCATCTAAAGAAACGCATTTCACAATGAACGTAAGTGTTCTGACTGTTTTTTAAAGTCTCGTTTTTATTTTATGGAAACATGCGATTAATTGCTGATGTTATTTTGGTATGGAAAGACTAACTAGTGTAAGCAATACAAGACCACAATGTGGTTGATGTTTAGTATTTGTAATTTTTTTAATGTCTCATTTATTTTTTCTTGTGTTGTTGTGTTAAATAAAACTGTTTCAAGTCTATTTTCATTACAACATCTTTAAATTACTCCTTTTTTAATGAGTTCACTAGAAGATAATTAGAGAGAGCCTTTCTGCATTAATAAAGAAGCATTACAGTTATTTATGAAACTGAAAATATTGATTTATATATGTATTTTAAAAAAGTTAAGTCCAAAATATGTAGAGGTTTGAAAATATATTAGTATACTCAATGTCACCTTAAATATGAATATTCTATTCTTGACGAAGGAATGTTTAAAAAATTCTAATTTGTATAATGAACAAGGACTCTCATTTATGTTTCTGTAATTATGTTAGGAAGGAAGATCCTTGCTGTTTACTAATGAATCAACAATCAGTCTTCTGGTAGGTAAAACTGCAGGATCTTTTTTACATGGAAAAGTGTTCTAGCAATTTCGATTTGTTAGTGTTCATCTCTGGGACTCCATTAGTAATAATTCTTATTGTTTCCAATTGTTGGTAGTTCTTTAATCCAGTCAAGAGATATTTCGTTGTCAATACAAAGCTGTAAATTAATATTCTAATAGTAAATTGGTTAGGACATTTCAGAGTCTTTTTCAGTTTCATTTTATTCAGTTAGCCTCAGTTCTGTGAATTCCCTCTGAAATTATATAACTGCGAAAAGCTAATCTGTGGGAGTGAAATATCTTTTAATGAAGTTATTTTTTTTTATTTATTATTATTTTATTTATTTTAAATTAATTACTTTGATTTTAAATTTATTTTTGGAATGTTGTTTTGGAATAATTCTTTAATGATACAAACATTTTAATAGTCATTGAAAATATTTCTGAATTGTGCAATTCAATTTCTTAATGTAAATTACTTTAAGTCTTCCTTTTTACTATAAAATTGTTTGTAAAGTTTTTTCTTTCATAAAAATGAAAGATAATTTTCTATTGGTGATTTGTTTGTTTGTTTGTCGCTCAACGGTCATTTTTTGCACACGAGGGCTAATTAGATCGGGACTTACGGTTTAAAGTGGATTCCGAACCACTACAAACATCCATGCCCAAGGTGGGATTCGATCCCACGAACTGTTGAACCGAAGGCAAGAGCGCTAACCATTCGGCTGCCAACTCGGCTTTCTATTGGTGAATAAATATATCAAAACACATTTTCTCCATTCTGATCCTATGCTTTTTGCAATCTTTCTAAAATTACAGTAGATGCTCCTTTTCACGAACCTCTAATTTACGAATATTTATGATTTTACAAACTATTGGATTATCCCACACAATGTTCCATAGACACATAATTTTAATTCTTATTTACGAACTATATTTTAAAAACTTTTTTTATTAATTCACTTTAATACATTTTTTGTTTCCAATTATTTTTGTCATCTGATTTTTATTCATTTTTTTATTTTATTATTGAGAAACTTGGATTAATGTTAATGTAGGAAAATCTTTAAATTATTGATAACTTACTGCAACATTAAGTATCAATTGATCAATGAAATTAATAAAAAGTACTTTTGATTCTAAAAGAGAAATTGTTTAAAATCATTATTAAAGGTAAATAGTTTTTGTAAATCTTAGTGTGATTTATCTCAGTAGACTTTGAGCTATCAACAGGCTTCAGCCTCAAGTATCATTCATCTTGGATATTTTTAAACAATCTGTGTGGAATTTTTCCTAAATAATCTATTTTCTGACTTTCATGCATTACTATGTAATTCATAATTTCAATTAAAAACTTCATATGTCTTGGAATCACCGTATGAAATTGATATTCTATGCTCAATGCTCTTGTAAATGTATGCTTGGAATTATATTGCCAAAGAAATGATATCTAAATAATTTTGACCTTCATACATTATTAAATAAACCACTTAAATTTTATCAGATGACTTGGGGGGAAGATAAGTTATTCACACACACACACACACATCCATATGCTTTGACAAAAAGTCTACTGCTCCCTGAAATTTTTCTTCAAAACTTTCTGAATCTGGATTTATATGTAATCATCAAATTATTACACTAAATGATTGAAAACATAATAAATGAGAATGAACAAGAACTTTCGTACATCAAACATAGAGAAAATAACTTTGTGTTGTTTGCTGCAACCATCTGGTAAACAAATAGATGAGTGGCTAAAAAGATTAAGGTCCTTTTTGAGAAAAATAAGTGCTTTTATACATCAAAGAAAATCTGTTTTTCAAAATGTAGCTTTGAAATAGGAAAAGTAATTGGTTGCTTTAACTGATTTCCTTGGTAAAATAAAATTCAGAATTGTTTGTAATAATACATTTATTTTTGCATGTTTTTATGTAATGCATGCAAATTTTTCCTAATAATGCTTTATTTATACAGAGGAAGCAGTGTGGTAAAAAATGTTTAAAAATTTGATACAGTAGTAAAAGGTGTTTTAAAATTTAAAATGTGATAATATTTTTTTTTCTTTTTATGAACTTTTGATTTTAAGAATTATTTTACAAGTCCCTTCATGTTTGTAAAAATGAATGTCTACTGTAGCCTTATTCTGTGCTTATAAATTTTTTTAAATGGATAAAAACTGATTCACGGGATTTTTGATCTCACTCAGCTATCTCACTAGCTTTTATTCGCCAATTTGCATCTATTAATATCTTTATTATGTCTTCATCAACTTCAATTTGATTTCCAGAACATGGTGCAACTTCAACATCAAAATTGCTAAATTGAAAATTTGCAAAGCTGTTTTGACACAACTATTCTGTCAATAAAACTTCTCCATATGCATGAATATTTTTCACTTGCTTGAATAGAAATTATTTAGAAATTAATAAAAAATATTGCACAAATATATTCGTTTTGCATTTAAATAAAGTATATATGTGTTGCCTAGTTATAAAATATTTTTGAAAAAGTTATTATCATTATGAATCACTTCTAGTGTGGCTTTTAGTTATAAAATCTTTTAGTTTAGCCATCAGTTATAAAATGTTACAATAATCATAAACTTTTTATAATTTTTCTACTCAGAATTAAAACTTTTTAGCTTCCACATTTTTAAAAATAATTAGGGAATTAATTTTAATAGAAGTCTCCTAAATTCTTAAAACCTCAAATACATTTTAAATGTATGTGAAACCGCACAAATGATATTTTTAATAATGCTTTGCTGTAAAATCAAATTAGCAGTTGTTAAATATAAGCAAAAATTCAGCATAACAATAATATGTTTGTAGTTTTATTATATCTCGTTTTAATAAGCATCTTTTATATTTGCAGATTGGTCAAAAAAAGTGAAGGATTATCTAGCATCAGGTAAACAACTAACCTCAAATTCCTTAGTTTTGATCTGTCCACTTTCGTGTAATATTGAGGGTACATTATCAAACAGATCAGAAAATATAGTACACGATGGGTTTTTAGAAGAAACTGAATGTGATCAAGGGGGAAATACAAACAGAAGTTATAAATTTCCTGTTTATAAAGTTATGGATCATGAACATGTAAGTTGTTATTGATATTGTGATGATGTATGATTTTTTAAACATTGCATTACAAAAATTTTCTGCACAAAAAGCACCTCTATGTAATCCAAAATGTATTTCATTATCATGTTTTAAATATGTTTCATTTTTATTGCTATGGTTAGATACATTTGCTATTTTTATCTAATTATTTTTATTCAGTTTTATTTTTGTCCTATGTTTCATGAAATTTAAATATACTGTATAAACATCACATTAATTTACATTGGCATTTTTGTTTGAGAAAATTATTTATCGATAATTTATGATTATTTTAGCTATTTGTAGGAACCGTCCTAGTAACTAATGAATTCAAGTAGACTGTATTCTTTAATAAAAGCAACATTTATTCAAACATAACAAAAACATTAAAAAGGGATAGTGGAAGACCAAAGGCAGGCCCGTCTGTCACCTTGTTACAGCTACTTTCTTACAAAATTACATAAACAGCTCCCTCACTTGGGTGAGTAGGAACGTCATCTATATCATAAGGGAGGTCTTAACACTATTCATAATATTCTAATATTGAATTGTAATAAATTAATCTTGAAAACATTAAATACATAAGTTTTTTTGTTAATATTCTATTCTTGCTGACCTCTGTATAATATCAAATTTTTGGGTATTATCAAGCATTAATACAAATTTTAATTTTATTATATATATATATATATATATATATATATATATAAACTGTGTAAAGAATTGATTACAATGAAACTATTAACAATCATGGTACAATATCCACACAACTCCTGAAAATTGAAAAAAAATTTTAAAGACCCTTGAAATTCCTACAATTTTTATTTGACTCCTTGAAAATTGATAATTACTACTCAAGTATTTATTTTCTTTGATCCCTTTATTTTTTATTAGAAAGTATTTTGAGTTTTATGTTTTAATATTTTAAAATTATCGATAAAATTGTCCAAAAACCTAATTTAATATTAGCTCTTAATGTTGCCACTAGAAGGCAGCACAATCGATATTAAATTGTATTCATAACTGTTGACAAAACTCACGGTCCAGCTCAGCTACAATCATTTCATGATAATCCAATTTAGTCGGAATTGAATGTTGTATTTAATTTCTGCTTGTAAAGTTAAACGAAGTAATCAGCAACAAGATGGTTTTGTTGTGCAGTCAGGTGGGTGATTTTAATTGATTCTTTTTCTATTTGTTTCTGTTTTCTTTATATTGTATAAAATTCATTGAAAATTAAGGTTTAAATGTAAAATATTTTAGTTAAAATATACTTTTCATACTTTCCTTGGTGAAATGTGTATAATTTCATTTCATTGAATAGGATGAAGTTGTTTATCAATAAAATAAAGGCTAAATTAAAATATTTTATATGCATCATAACAAGTGTCTTTTCAAGAATTAGTGGACTCTGAGAAGTCCATATAAATGTGTAGATATATGTATATGTATGCAAATGTATAGTTTCCTGTATATGTATATATAAATAACTGAGAAATCTGAAAATCTATTGAATGAGTAATGAAATAAAAAAGCCTGGAATATGGATGTGAAATTTTATAGTTCTGAAAAGAGTTTAAAAGTAAATGAAAGAAAAATTTAGAATTACTTTTATTAATAATTGGGGGGAAAATTGTTCTAGAAACTTTAGCTGTATTTGTTTTGAGTAGGTATATTTATATTTGAAAAGAAGTTGTTATATACATATCTTGAAGTATGCAATAAATTATTAGATATCAATCTGTTGAAGATATTTAAAAACTCTATTATTATAAAAGTTATCTATTATTTTCTACAAAGTATAATCCTGTAATATAAAGAATATTGATTATTTAAATAAAAAAAATCTGTTATTGCTGTAAATTCATTGAAGGTTTAAAAGTAATCTTTAAATATAATTCTAACTTAAATAAAAAATATTAATTTTTGCTATTATTTATTTCTATTATTTACAAATATAATTGAAAAATGTTGCACATACATAATTATATCCATATTTGGTTAAGAACAATTTTTAAAATAATATTAAAAATTATTTAACATAAATCTATCTCCTGGAAATTTTTTATTTGATTCCTGGAAAACTCCTAGAATTTGATTCTTAGAAGTCTGTTCGAACTCTGATGGTAGTTTAGACCTTAAATATGGTATATGAATTCTTCACTTATATATGTAAAAAGATTAATGTTAATTTTATTTTCTTATCTTATTCTTTTTGCCTAGACTGATTGTTTTAAACACATTTTGTATATTTTTGAAATATTAAGATTTAAAACAATTCTTAAAAATTATAATGCAGTTAATATTGTATCCATTTTTTCTTTAATTCTATTATTCGTACATGCTTATTTGTAATATTTCTCTTCAATTTTTTCTTCTTCTTATTTTGAGCACCATTTTTTTTTAAATTTTCACTCCCATTTATAACAGATTTATTGAATATTTTATCTCAATGAAAAATGTTAACTTTAAAAATTTTCTTAAAATCACATATTAAAATAATTAGTGTTTATTTTTGCATTTCAAGACAAAGTTAATAACTGTTCACGTACTTTGAATTTTTCTTAACAAAAAATATTTATCAACCATTGTTAACAATTTATTTTAGAAACTGTAAATTACTGATATTTATCACTAATTAATTTTTCCTTTAAAAACACTTGTACATTTATTTTTTGATTTATTTATAAAATAAAATTTTTACTTTATAAGAGTATCTTTTTAGGCTATCTACATTATTGCACAATATCCCAGCTCATTGGGTACATTGTGGGAAACTAAAGATGTCATGAAGAATGAAACATGGGTTTATCACAGAAATTGCTTTATTGAAACTCTCAGAAATTTGTTAAAACCTTATCCATGTGTAATTTTAGAATATGATGGTAAGAACTATATTTTTCAATCACTATTTGTAACATGTCAGTTTTAATGCTTAATATTCTTTTAAGTATTGAAATATAAACACTGGTGTCCAAAATTAAAGTTCCAGGCATTCTTGAGATGTTGAAACCAATAAAACTATTAAAAACTAATGTTAAATAATATAATTTAAAGAATTAATTGTGTGCTGGTTAAGCATTTAAATGTTTAATAAAAATAAAATGGTTGAAAAAGAGAAATTTCCAGTTGAAAAGTGACAATTTTTTTATCCTTCTTAATTTGTACATGGAATCCTATTTTTTTAAAAAAATTAATTTAGTTACATAGGTTTCGGTTAAAATGATTATGTGGAACCATTCAAACAGTGATTGTCAATGGAGATCCATTGGTAGGCTGGAAATGACAATTATGTGGGAAATACTTACTGCCTAAAAATTTTGTGTCTGATGGTCTTAGGAAACAATTTCAGATATCAGGTAAGATCACTAGGAAAACTGGATAAGGTCTCCCAAGAATCACAACTCCTTCTGAAAATTATTATGAAACATTAAATATACAGGGCCTATAGATATGATTGTTGACTTTGGGCAGCTGTATCAAGAAACAACTGCTGCATATGGAACAATGATATTGAGACAAACGATGTCCTTGTAGCTTGATGAGAGAGTTCTTTATGCCTGGAGTCATTTTCACTCAGTGTCTAATGATAGTCTACCTGTCTTGTAACTGTGAACAATAACTCAAGAACAGTGACAAATCAAGATTCAGCTCACTGAGCAATTCTTAACGAGTTTTCAACTAGAGAGAATTTATAAGATGCTACCATCCAGCAAACATCACAGAAATTGTTTTGGTCGCATCGGCATCCTTGTTTGGGAAGGGATCTTATTTGATGGATGTACATGACTACATATCTCTTGTTTTCCCATATAATGATTGCAGAAAGTTTTGCAATAAGAATCTTGAACCCTGCATGTTACTGTTTTGAGATATGAGAAATTTATCGGAAAGGTGGCATTGTATCTTAGAGCTACAAAGTTGGAGTTAAATGTTAAGAAGCAGTGAAATGTTTCAAAAAGTCAATCTCTGTTTAAAATTCAATCATCTTTCTATGCATCTTTGATTCAAAATATAATAATCATTAATAATAAATCCAGGATTTCCAAACTTATAAGAAGATTGTTACATTCATAAGGATTAAGTATAAGGACCGTAATAAGGATTTATAAACTGATAAGAAGAGAAGATCATTAAAATTGAAAATATGTTAGTTTTAACAGCAATAAAAAATAATTGTACTTTTTTGAAATAAAAATTATTCATTGGTAGCAAAAGTTTTTATGATTCTACAGTAGCAATATAGTTATCTATGTGATTGAGTTAGGAGTGCTTCCTTGTTTTAAAACATTTTTGATTCTATATAAAATTTATGGAAGCTTATGAAATAAAAGAAAGAAATGAACAGTTAAATATATAAATATTTTATATATGAATTTGAATGAAGGAATACCATTTGTCAATGTGGCTCTTATTTTTTGAGCATGTTGAAACCTATAAAATAAGTAAAATTGTATTGTGTAATTAATTACGGAAATAAATAAACTCTTATAAATAAATGTAATCATCTGGGGTTACACCAAAAGTTAATTTAAATGTTTTCAAACAAATAATGAATTGAATAAGCAGTCTTTACGATTATTGTCGATTTTAATGCATTTATTTCTGTATCATTATCCATGGAATGCTACTTATAGGTTTTGACAAAATTTATTACAATGCTGATGGATTTGCTGTCTCTTTATATTTATCTGTGGTTTGATCAGTTTTTTGCAAGAAAATGAGATTATCATTTCTACTACTGAAAACATTTAATTAAACTGAACCTTCCTCAGTTGAATGTGGTAGTGAGTTGTGATTGATCTACATGTTGTCCTGGAGCATTACATCATAATAAAAGTTCCAAAAGAATCGAGGACAGCTCTTCCAGATAGATGTCTCTGAATTGAAAAATACTGAAATTGCATTTTCAATTTGTTTAAATAAAATTTTAATGAAATTTATTATGAGAATCATTGTATAAAGCTGAAATTTAGTGTTACAAACTAAATCAAATTAACCAAAATGTTTGTTTAAATATTTAAATTTGGAGAAGTATAATGAAGAAAAGAATAAAATTATTATAATAATTAATATTTTGTTCTGGTTAAATCAGGGCTTCTTAAACTATGGATCGCGACCCCATTTGGGGTCGCGTAGCAAAATTCTGGGGTCGCGAGAGATAAAAATACAATTTAACAGAAAATGTTTTTTAACTTGTAAAATTATTGTTATAAAGATAAAATAACAATTATTGTAGATAAATATATCATAAAATCCGGACATATTTTATATTAAATATTGGTTTCCAAAAAATAGTTTGGATTCAAAAGCCGTTTTGGATTGGCTTGAGTGATATTGATCACCTGCCACTTAAAGCTCAAGAGGAATTTGCTGAGCTTTCGAGTGACTCAAACTTAAAACTACAATTTCAAAAAAAGCCCTTGAATGAATTCTGGATCAGAACTAGAACCGAATTTCCCACAATCGCTGATATGGCGTTAAATGTACTTCTGCTATTCAACACCACATATTTATGTGAAGTTACTTTCTCAGCTTTAACACATATTAAATCCCAGTATCGTTCAGCGTTAAAAAATGTTGAAGAGGTCTTACGTCCAGCAGTTTCAAACATTCCACCAAGATTTGATTTGTTATGCAATAAAAAACAGGCACATCCATCTCCTTAATTTTTTAACTTATAATTTAATACTTACCACGCTACTACTTGAATATATTCGAGAGAATTAAGACGGTCAGAATCCACTTTTATTTTTGAAACTATAATAATTACAATTTTATAATTTTTTGTGCAATTTTTAATTTTAGATTTTTGTATGTTTCAAAACAAATTCTAAACTTATATATTTTTATATGTATATTGTTACCTAATAAATAAATTATCAAAAAATATTAATTTAATTTTCTTTTATATTTGTATGGGGTCGTCAAGAAACTTGCAATCATAAATGGGGTCGTGAATTACAAAAGTTTAAGAAGCCCTGGGTTAAATTATTAGACTCAAGTAAGATTGAAGTAGGTCATAGTGCAAATACCGTATTATAAAAAAAATTATAGAATATCATTTTTATGAAATGTTACGTATTGTAAACTTAGAAATTTATCTGTATTTGTTTTAAAAAAGTTTTCTGCAGAAAATCTATTACTTAAAATTTTCTGTTTGTCTCCTTATAATAACAATAAAGATTAATAGAAAATTCATTCACTGGACTGATTTATATATTAGTCTAATGTGTAAAGTTTCTACAAAAACATTCATGAATTATAGATTCTTCCCACATGTGAAGACAAGATTTTGCTTATAAATGCATGTGATTAAAGTCAAGATATTTTTATATGGTGGAAGGCCATTTTTCAGGTAAAAGATGATGGGAGGGATTTATTACCCGATTCCAACCAGAATTGTTAAATCATTTGTTTCAGTTATGAATCATTATGCCATCCATTATAAATTCAAACCAGAGAAATGTTTCTTAGTAAACAATGCTATGAGAACAAATAAAGCTTCCTTATATGAGTTAGTGCTATTGCGTTTGCATTCTTATCGCTATCTTATTTGAATGCATAGAATCTCTTTTTCTTTCCATTTATTGAAAATTGATGCATTGTGTTTAAAATTCTCTTTTGGAATGCATATTTTATGTGGAAAAATCAAAACAGTAAGATGAAGAAAAGAAAAAAAAATCCAACAAAGCTTAAGCAATTTCTTGCAAAAAAATTTCAAAAATATTGTCTCTTAAAAAAGTTACTAATAAGTTTTCAAAAAAAAAAAATCTGTTTTTTCTTCACAAACAATGTGCTATTAAAAAGTTTTGATTGTTGCACTAAAGAAAAATAACCAGTCCTATTATGTTAACAATGTCTGTTGCAATGTTGAATAAGTAAAAAATATTACTCACATTTAAAAGCAAAAATATCAAACTAAAAATAAATAGAAAAAGTTGTCTTATCATACATTTGTTAAATATATTAATGTCAGTTAGATTTAATTTTTTCTACTTTATAAAATTAATATTCTGCTATTAATAAAATGAACAATTTTTTTCCTTTGTAGATGGTTTTTAATTCTTAAAAAAGGACTTTTTTAAAGGTTTTTATTGCTGTTTCATTAAGTTAAATTCATGCTGTAAATTTTTAATTTCAATAAAGTGATATTTTGTATGCAGTTACTTAATTGCCCTAAAAATTTATAACAACCTAAAAGCATAATTAACAAATTATTTAGAAAATTTTACTGATGAAAAGAGAAAATACAAGAAATGTTTTTATATATTTTTTATGGTTGATATATATCCTTGAATGCATTGTAATATAAAATAATTCTATTTGGTGTGTGATGCTCAAAAATTTTGTTTTTGTTTTTATAGATGTTTCATCCTTTGAACCACTGGATTCATTCTTGTTAAGAAAGTTTAAAAGAAATAATGAAAGAGAAAATCATGTGTAACAGCTACTATTCATTTGTTAATTTTTTATTTTAAATATTCCTTGTTGCTGCATAATTTTAAAATAAATGAATTTTTTTATAAATTGTTAGTAATTAATTAACTTGTATATATAGAAAATTTTAATAAAAATGTTATCAAAACCTATGTAACTTATGTTCAAACCATGTAAAACAAACTATCAATCAATCAATCATATAAAGCAGGGATAGCCAGGCTCCTTGATTATGCATTACAAATTATGCAAAAGAGCAGACGATATGAAAATAACAACTGAATTGATATTAGTCAAAGCCGTGTGCATATAACAGGTGCTATATGTGGAGAAATATTTCTTTAATTAAACTTTTACACAAAAGCACAAAATTCTTGCTGTTCATCAAAAGATTCTACCTCTTTTTAGCATCCATTGAAAATTTTTATATTTCTTACTATGGAGACAAAACTATATTTCTAAAAGAAATGTTTTTTACTCTCAAAATTTCTAAAGCAATCACGATCCTATGACAAATGACTCATGAAAACAGATCCAAATACAAGTAAGAAAAGTAACCATTAAACAATTATATTTTCGTCCCTGCATTCAATTTGATTTGAGAAGAAATTTTAGAAAGAAATTCTAAAACGTTTTACAGAAATCGTTAATGATGTCAAAATGCTTTTGCCCCCAAAGTAAAATTGATTACTTTGGAGGCCAAAGCATTTTGGCGTCAAAATTTACAACTAAAAAATTTTCTTTATTTTAATCTATTTTCTATATAAGGTCACAAAAGCTTCATTCCCCCCCCCCGCAAAAATTTGCGCCAAAAAAATAGAAATAGTTTTGTTTTATTTTTTATATTGTAGTTATCACTATATTACACAAAAAGATTTTTTGAGGATATGAAGAAAAGGTATACAAAGAGCATTCTATAAATCAGAGTTGTTTTTTTAAATAATGGTAACACTGCGAAATTAAAAAAGAAAAATGCAATTTTTTTATGGATGTTAACTGAACGAGAAAATGAAAGCAATTATTAAAGCTCACTTATTTTTCGTGTATACATTACAGATATCTATTTACATTTTTACATATTAACATAATTTTGTTAATATCTTCAACTATTAAAAATGCAATGCATAAAATGTATTCACAGAAGTGATAGTATTCGAAAAAAAACAATTAACATTAAATGACAGTGTTTATTATTTTTACAGATTGCTTTCATTTCGGTAATAATAAAATTCAAATAATAAACAAATATTTATTACGATATCTCACAATTAAAAACAGAGCGACTATAATATTCTCTATAATATATTGAGCCATTTTTTATGACAATTCTTTCTGTAACGTGTTTAGATACATGCCTAAAAATTGAGCTGATTTTCACCAGAGAAAGGTTGGTTGGTTGGGTTTTATGGCGCAAGGTCCGAAATTGGACATGCTGCGCCATCACCAGAGAAAGAGTGTTATTCATTATCTATTAACCATTTCATCATCTGACCACGATAAATCTAAGAATGCATGTGACTTCGGTATACATCTCAAAGATTTTCTATTAGGGGATGTTCCGTGAAGATGGGAATATTTTGAAGAAAATATTGTTAAATTCCCGTTGTTTTGTTCTGTTGTTATCCGGCTGATGAGTTTGTTTCTCCGATGAAGCAAGTCTTACACTTATCGTCTAGTCGACATATTACTAACAATGCGAATTAGAGGTGATCTGCAATCAGTCACACGCTGCGCATTTACATTATCAGTAATGGTGGTCAGGTTAGGAAAATTGCAGAAAAAATTCATACTACACAACTCTCCCAGTTTGAAGAAGAAAAATCTGTCATCATCCCTCAGCAGTTTGAATTAGGAAAAAAAAAACTCTCAACTGTTCACTAGTTGCTAAAAACTGTTGAAAAAATAACAAAAAATATTGCACTTCAAAAACCAACAGGAGGCATTTTCTTATATATCGAGAAGGCCTTGGGTAAAGTGCAGCATATAGGCCTTATTAAAAAAAACTCATTAATTATAAATTTCTATATTATCTAATTAAGTTAAATAATGACTATCTTTCCAACAGATTTTTTACAGTTAGAATTAGTAAGGAATATTCAAATGAGGGGACCATTCTTGCAGGCGTCCTCCAGGGATCACTTCTTCTTAGGCAATTTCTTTCTAATATATTATATTAAAGATATCCCACAAGACTCAAGAACCATGCTCAGACGTTTTGCGGATGACAGACCATTCTTGCAAGTAACATAAATCATCAAACTATCCATGACAACCTCTCTGAATAGATTTCTGAAATAAAAAATTGGCTAGTAGTTAAGAAGATTAAAATGAATGGCTCTAAATCCAAGGCTGTTTTATTTACGATGAGGCATAAAATTTACCTAAATGTTCAAATTGAGGGGATTAGTATCTCCTTACAAAATATGTACCTCAGGGTCAAAACTCATAAGAGACTAACATGGAAATAACATGTAAATGACATAAAAAAAAAACTTATTAGTACCAATAGAACAAGGTTTTTGCACCATCATACCTCTCTGTACCTAATCCTGAAAGAACAACTACATAATAGAACACTGTGTCCACTCTTAGCAAGCAATTCTAAATTATCAATGGAAAATAAACTTTTAATTTTTAAAGTATAAAGCCAATGATAGCATATGCAGCACCGATTTAGGGTGGTGTATGCATATAAAACATTAACATCTTCGAAAGACAGCATAAAAAAATTTTCGGGTAATTTTTAAATCAGAACTTTACTTTAGAAATCATCTGATTAGGTAAAACCTGGGTCTTCTTTCCTTAACCGGCAACTTCAAACAACCTTTTTTCCGAATTTTTTGTACAGCAAATTCCATAATTTGGAAATTCAAGCCATAGAAAACTATAACTCGTATGATGTTATCAAATTACACAGATTTATGAATTGAACCCCCGAATCAAATTACTGGCTATTGGCGATTGCCTTTACTTTTTATTATAAATATTTTTAATTTCTTTTTCTTGA